>JBAJHX010000051.1:2406456-2451644 GCA_037176925.1 Amniataba percoides
ATATTTTCCAAAATGGTTGCTTCTTGTTTTAACATCATTTAGTAGCCTGTGGTAGGTTAGATATTTGTTGTGGTTACTTGATAAGACTAACATTATATTTCAGCATATGTTGCTGGAGGGTGGTGGTGGATGGCTCTTTCTTTTTTTTTCCTTGGCTGATCAGGAGCTACTTTGGTAGAGCTGAAGTCTTTTGTTTGTTAGGATTTTAGAAAGGAAAAGGGCAGAGGTCTGGTTAATGAAACGTCTTCAGAGTTTGGATGTAATAGGAGGCTGATATATGACCAAATGACCTTAGGGCAAAGCCTAATCAGAACTGGCTTCACTTTCTCTTTGAGAAGGGGTAATTAAATTAAATTATACTGTAATTCTTTCCTAATTGGAGAACCTCAGACCGTAGCATTGTACTACTGAGTGGAGTCATTACAACAAAGGACACTAATAATATACCTCAGGAAACATTCGCAAAACATTTCAAACATTTTCTTCGCTCCTTGCCGTGGCAGTGACCTCTGTTCTGTCTTTATGTGATGGCTGACCTCGCTTATGCAACGCAGAACAGTACAGCTGCCCGCCCAGAGTGTTTCTGAACATCCTTAACACCTGCCTAAATAAGAAACACACATACAAAGAGGTGATACAGGCACATTGTCACTCCTGGGAGGGTTTAAGCTCCTCCGGCACTGTAAATTCAGCATTCGCACTTCGTAAACATTAGTTATAAAAAAAGAGAGGCCTGCATTCTCAAACCCAGACAGTTGCCTGTGCTAGATGAGCTCACCAGGTTAGACAATGTGTCATACTTATATAAGACAACGCGAAGGCAAGGAGCTTTCACAAGAAGAGTTGTTAATGCTTTTTGAAATTGCTTAAGAGTGTCTTAGTGACAAGGATGCATTGTTTTGCTATTGAAAATACAACAACCTGTTATATTATGGTATATTTGTGTCATGTGTTACCAGAAATGTTTGATGAAATTGATCAAATTATGCAACTTCATTCTAAAGTTGTGTGAAACTGTGAAAAATACATTTATGTGATGGCTCTGCGGTTGCTTTAGCTTCTTGCGTTATTGACAATAGATAGATAGATAGATAGATAGATAGATAGATACTTTATTGATCTCCATGAGAAATTTACATTTCCAGCAGCTTAAATAAAGGAACATACAGATATCACAGAGACACAATATCTGTCTCCTGTCCTTACACCAGGCTCACAGGACAGAATTATGGCACTTTGTTAATCAAAAGCCTTGTAACTGTTGTCCAGGAGTATAAAATGTATTGACTTCCCCCTTATAAAGATGGGAATACTGCCTGTTTGTATGCACAGCAACAGATGTGTGTTTTAATGGTACTTTGCGTGACGTGGGGACGAGCAGCTTGCTTTGTGTAGTTAGCAGGAAAGAAGTGGAATAATTAACCTCGGGTTGATCATAATCATGTGCCTTTTATACATGCACAGTGAGTTCTTTAAAAACGTGGTGAATCATGGAAACCTGAGAATAGATGCAGAATAGAGACTGTCCTACATTTCAGTCAAGTTTTAGAAAGGTGTAAAATGCCTTTGAAATAACAGGTTGAAAGTAAATTTCAGACTCACAGAGGTCAGGAGGTGTGTTTGAGATACACATGGCTGAATAGGGGGGGGGGGTGATTTTTCAAGGGCTTGAGGTGCAACTGTGATGTTGTGTGCGAATAAATGTCTGACTTTCTTTGGAAAAATGTTCCAAATTTGACATTTTTATTTATGTATTTTTTTATATTGTATTTTTTTTTACATTGAGGGTTTGGTCACACAATCCAAGCAGCAGTGGGGCATTTTATTTTTGAATATACCTGATGAATGATGATGTTACCTGATGATTGCAAATCAAATATTCACTCTCCTTTTAGTTCTCTTTTGTCTTCAACTACTCCTGAGGGAAATATTGGGTTGCTGTATCTTTTGCTAAATGCTCAACTGTGTTCACCAGCTGCTTTGGTGCCAGACAACTTCGAGCACACTGCCTCATCATCAAAGCTCTGCACTTTGTGTAGCTGCCATCCATCCTGATTACATCATTTTATGTACGGTAATTATAATTTCTACAAGAAAGGTGTGAATAATTTGATTTAATTGTAAATTAGCTTCATGATTAAAGTTGATGTTACATTCATATAGTATAAACATATTCATACACAATGCACATGGAGTGGGAGGGATGGGGGGTCAATAGGGTTATGAATCTATTTGTAATCTATGACTTATAGTTTTTGCTGTTTTTTTTTTTTTGTTTGTTTTTTTATTATTTGTTACATGAAATCATGTGCTGATGCTTAACCTCAGAATAGCACTCCATTACATTTCCCTCTTGTGGCATCAAAGGACTTCAATAATTTATGCGCTGTTAGATCAAATCTTGTTACTCGACTAGGATCAAATGAAATGGAACATGGCTGCATTTTGTGGTGAATCACTCTGCAGAGCCATTGTGGTTGGAAAATGAACTGACTTGAAGACGCCAGCATATCATCCTCATGTGACCTGATGAATCTTAAAAATTGTGATGTAGTGATGTTTTCAACCCAGACAGCCACATAAATACTTTTTTCTACATGGCAACAAATGAAAAGAAGCATATAAATTGTACAAATAGTTTTGAATGCACAATTAAAGAGAAAACTGGAGTGAAAGTTTGAGATGTGGAAGCAAATGTTGGTAAAATGGCAAGTCAGGAGGCACTTGTTTGCTAAATAGTGCAGTCACCTGGCCCCAGAATGTGAAAACACATTTAACCATTTAGATCACTTCAAATTCAGAGCTTGAACAATAAATGTTAGACAGGACCCGAGTTGTGAAGATGTCGATGTACATTGAAGACAGGATGGACTGTAATTACAGTATGCTCTATTCTTTACAGCACCATTCAGCAGGTATGTTCAAGTCACCTTCAGTTAAAATAATTTTGTCAGATATTGTCGTCTGAGTATATGGGTTTTGCAAATAAACTAATCTGTTTGTTTCCCCACAGTATTTGTGTTCTTGGTCTATATTTATAGCATGCTACAAGTGAAAAGGTCAATGCTCTGCATATCCCAGCTGGGCAAGAGGTGGGGTACACCCTGGACTGCTCACCAGTCAACCACAGGGCTGACATATAGAGACAAAAAACAATCCCATTCACGCCTCCTGGCACTATCAATATGTGTTATGCTCGCACATAGCCATACACAATTTGATACCTGTGTGTATGTGTTCACTACATGTATGACAACACTTTGTTGTACACTGCTATGCCCTGCACACAGAAAAAGCATAAGCCACAGTGATGATTTACTACATGAATGCAGTTTAAAGAGTTCTGCTAGAATTGTTTGCATTTCAAGAGACATATGTTTTTTTTTAGTTTGCTGTAAGATGTTCTAATCATTGAGTAGATTCTTTCATAAATGTTTTCAAAGATAGTGCTTTACCAGTCAGAAAAAAAAACATAAAAAGGGCAAGCAAAACATTTAAAATTCTTTTTGCATGTTGCATGTTGGAAATCAGTGAAATGTAAAATGGTAAATATGAGTGCAATACTGCAAAAATATACCGTACATGCAGTCAAGTTCCAACTCCTGTGGGCCATTTGTTCACTTCATAAGGAGAGCAAAGGATGTGGTATCGGATCACTGCGTACTGTCAAGAGGCATTGTTTGTTTTCCAGAAAAACACATTATGGCCTGATGCCAGCTTATAGCTAAACTCATTAGCTTGTTACCTCTAAACTACTTGCTGCCTCTCTGTTTCCTGTCTGATCCTCTCGCTGCTCTTGTTCTTTGCCACAGAGGACATTGTTGTAGTGATACTGTTCCAGATATTACCATATACAAGTATTACACCGGCCCAAAAGTAAGACGCTGCTGTTTTATGGAATTTAAGTTTTGAATAAGTGAAGGGTCTTAAAGGTAGACATTTACATATTCATCACTTTTTTTTTGTAATGGAGAGAGTATGGGCATAACACTGCTGCATTATGGGCTTTTTCCTTTACTCTTGCATTTTCAAGTGTGTTTATAGGGGAAAGGCAGTCACTGAGAAGTGTTAAGTCATTACTGTTTAAGAGAAAACTATCCTGACTGAGGCTGATAGTGTGTGACAGTGACTGCAAAAGACAATAGGTAAGTTTATGCTCTGCTTTAATGGAAGTATGTCATGTTTCACTTTTATAAGAGAAAGGGCTTCAAGGTTTAGAACTCTCTGTGAGGACTTTGGGGGAACATTTCCAATAGAGAGCAGTGTTTTATATCTTCACAGAGTCTTTTTCCAAAAACAGTTGTAAAATGGAGGCATCCCTTGCATATCAGGGCCATTTTATATCCTGGCCAGTAAGATGTTTGGTGATGACTGTGGTATCGTAACCAACAGCCAGAACTGAACCCAAGAAGAAGACCCAAGTCGTGATAAACTGGAATTATCCGTTGATGTTATTGCATTGGTGTAATAATTATAACATTTTTGGGGAGGTGGGATGGCTGTTATTCCACTCCCTCTCCCCTCATAAACTCTATGGAGCTGCTGAGTACACACAGTAGGTTGTTTGCTCCCATATCTCCAAATGATGCCAGTAAAACACATCTGTCAGTGTGCGTAAAAGCATGCAATGTTCCTATCTTTATGGATGGGAGTCAACACATTTTTGTGCTTGGACAGTTAAAAGGTTTATGATTACAAAGGTGCCATACTTGTATCCTGGTTGCCATACTGGTAGGAAAACCCCAAGGCACTCAAAAATCAAGGAAGTAAAACAACTATAAATCAATGCATTTTTGGTGTCTTCTGTGCGTGAATTTGTCTTTGTGCTGACAGATCGGTGCTCTTTATTCCGCTGATGATGCCGTGGTAAATAAGTACTCATATGATTTGTGAATACGTTCCAATCAAGTCTGGAGTGGAGCACATGACTTGATTTACCTCTCATCCCCCTCATCTCATCCCATTCAAATGCACACAGGCTCTGCTTTCAACTCATTTTCTACACACTCAAAGAGGGATCTCCCCTCCGGCCTGCTGCTCTGCGAAGCTGCGGTTGTGTTTCTGATGGGATAATCTCTGCGTTGTGCTGCGGCCCATGTGAGGAAGGGATTACATATTTAGTTTTCATCCGGCCTTTGCCATCTGTCACCAGTAGTGTGGCCATAGGACATTTACAAGAGATTTATAGTGGGCTGACGGAGGGATCGGACAAGGCTGGGTGTGAGAAGTATTGTGTATGCTTATGAGTAATGGAGAGAGAGAGAGAAAGAGGAAGTAAGGAGCAGAAGTTACTGACAGTAGCCTACTTTAAACCCGAGCACATCCCAGGCCCCAGCTGCAAACTACCTGCACTTCCACAAATACCCACCTGACACCTCCTGTGGGGTGCATTCAGTGAAATGAAAAAGTCGTGGGCCTTCCACTTAAGTCAAGTGGCATTATCAAGGACTTTTCCCATGCCCTGCTCCTGAACAAGGAAAGTCTCCCCATTTTTAGTCCCAGGGTGATTAAAAGCCGACTCAGTGCTGATGTCATAATCCACATCCCTGTCACTTACATTATAGCTGCCACTTGATGGGTGGTCTGGCTTACTTGGCTGCCCCTGAGCACCACGGGAAGGTTTATGGGGTTCAGTACAAGTGAAATCATACATGACACCAGAGGGAATTGTCTTCAATGATATAAAATACAAAAAGATATATTGTGGATTGTATCTTTATTTATCATTTTAATCCTGTGTCAAATCGAACGATGCTTGTTGCAGTCTGTATTTGCATCAGTAACAGCAATTCACTCTATTTGCTGTGTAATTGGCTCTCTTCTAAATGTTTTTAAATCAAAATCAAATCCATCTTTTCCATGTTGGCTGAATTTCATGTAATGCAGAAGATTAACATTCAGTCCTGAGTTAAGTCTCAACACGTCATATGACTTTGGTCCCCGTCTTCTTTTGTCTTCTTCAAAATAATGTGACCTGATGAATCATTTCAGTCTGTAGTTTCTCTTAGTACTGTAAACACTGTAAACGGATACATGAGTTACTCTTTCCTTGTTTTATTTGTGACAAGCTACTGATACACAAAGACATACGGGACCACTAGTTGGTAGTGCAGCGGGTTGTAAAACTGATATAAAACGGTTACATGCTATGAAACAGTTTCATGTTTACACATCCAGCAAACATAGATAAATATGGCTTTTCACTTGGAGTCATATTTTTGGTTACCTAAAAAGTTCAATTATTGTTCTCCCTGCATGTCTGTTTTGGTTTCCATAAAATAAAGCAGCCAGTTGCTCCATTATGTTCACCAGCTCAATGCTAAGTTTTCGAATGAAATAAATGGCATCTGCAGGTGCGTCTGCATCAAATTTTCTGAGATCGGCAGCTGCAATCATAATGATAGAGCCACATTTTTATGCTATCAAATAGCTAATCAAATTAATTTCTTATCAGAAAGCACCTAAACAAATCACATCAGCTTAATTAAAAATGACCTAACATGTCAGAAACCGTCATGGGAAAAACATATTTGACCTGTACATGTTTTTTTTAGTTTGTCCATATCCTGTCTGCTAACATGGGGTGTGGATTTATGACCTACGCTGCAGCCAGCCACCAGGGAGAGATCGAGATGTTTTGGTTTCACTTTTGGGGAGCTGTCATGTTGTCCATCTTTATATTCAAGTTATGGCTGCAGACTGTTTGCACTGTAGTACAGCTGAAGAGAGGTCATGGCAAGATCAGAAGCATGCATGTACGTCACATCCATTGGATTTTCCTGGAAAAAAACATCACAGTGGACTAATAGAAATAAGTCCCTGGCTGTTATCAGTAAGTGGAGAAGTACCTTGGTGCTGCAGTATGCCTCACTGTTACTCACAGAATCACTTATATTCATTTTGGTTCTTTTCTGGCAGCGCATAAGATTTTTTGGTAGGTGTCCCCAAAAAATGCATAAGCAATCACGAAGTGTCCATCACAACTAATCCAACCTCCACAGAGAGCTACATCTTAAATGGCTCCAACCTCATTCCCTTTGTTCGGCTTCACACCTCCGTCACCACAGTGAGTGATTCTGCCTTCAGGTGCCTCTAAGTACAAGAGTACTCCCTAAACTTTTGTCCTCCTCCCTAATGAGTTTTCTGCTGTGACAAAGAGGTGGTTGAGTGCTGGCAAGTTTAACCCACCAACTGGACTCCAGAGATGATGATGATGATGATACTGTTAACATTCAGCCCCTTCCCACCCGCCATTGCGTTCACACCACAACACTATTGTTGCTCGAAACACAAGTGGCTGTGTGTTCGTTGCACAACCTGGTCTAGTGGAGTCAGACGGACTCAGTCATGTCGAGTGATGACTCTTTTGTGAGTAATGAATTCATTTTGAACCAGTAGTCGTATGTGCATTAATGTCGTCCATGTTCGCGAACAGAACCTTTAGCATTAGCTCGTCTGACAAGGAGAAGAAGGTCCAGCTTGTTGTGGTTTTTAGTTTTCTTGAAACTCCAACGGGTAAAAGCTAAACGAGCGTTCATCCTGGTCTTGTTCCTCTTTTTCGTCTTAGCATTGGGGAATGGTAACGGAATGAAGCTGGACACTTACTGTCAAACTTTATGTGCCCAAACTTTACGTTTTTCCACACTAACAGCTAGGAAGACTCTTGACCACTGATAAACACACATAATTCACTATAAAACACAGACACAAGGGAATTTAATGTTTACACTTCTATTGTCAAGGATATATATGAATCTGTTTCAACTGGTTTTATAAGGCTAACATAAATGTTACTTTTTTATAGCTGTTTTTAAAATGACAACCACCATGAATTACGCATCTCATATCTGGGCACTGTGCTCTCTTCCCATTAACTCTTAAACGTCTTGGAGTAATTTGCTCTTTTCAAAGAGTTGAATGTTTATGCGCTGGTTGTTGATTCTGTTAATCATGCTACACTGACAGACAGCACTTTGTGCTGCTCCATATCTGCACCGTACATCATTCAGTTTTTGCATATCTCAGAGCCCAACACACTGTCACTGTTACTGTAACTGAGTAGTCCACATGAAGTTTAAGGAAATGGGCTTGAAGTCTAAATAGTGGAAATATGTATTTGCAAACTGCAGCAAAAGCAATCACTTGCCATATACTGTACTGTCATAATATTATGAGCATACAAGTTACTGTAGTGTCTTTCTGTGGATGTTCCCCATCCATGTATAAACACTGCTGAGCACATATTCAACAAAACTCTATAAAATGACTAATGATGTTTTTCTCAAGCATACTGTGGCATATGTAGCACCCTGCTCCTCATGACTTCCTGATTTTTGTACCCTGAAGCTACTGGATCTTATCTGAGTCCTGTGACTCCTCTTTCCTTTCAGTTCTCCGTCTCAGGCTCAGAGCAAAGCATGAGACATCTCCGTGTGTTTTTCTGTTTTGCTGGAGAGAAACTGTGAGTCAGGTCTGAGCTGTGGGAACAAGAGGAAGCGATACCCTAAAAACAGTACTTCAATCTGCTTTTCTCTGTTTGTTATGGTCCCAAATGAGGTAAAGAACAGATTAGCCCCCGGTAACATCTTTAGTGGCCTCTCTTGTGTCTAATTAAAAAGGCTATTGTTTTAGTGAATACATATAAAGCAGTGATTGAGGTGATTTTCATCCTGAGCTGTGCCAGCTCTTTGGGACAATCACACCACTTTCAAGAACTCCATTTTCCTTTGATCTCATTTCAGCTAAACCCTCCTCGGCTCCTCAAGGTTCTAAATACAGCGCAAAAACCTGGAGAGGGAAGACTAACACGGGTTATAAATGTGATAAATGAGACAAAAGATAAAGTGCGGGTCACATAAACGAATGAAAGAAAGCTCTGGTAACTTGTCTCCGCATCTGGAAGTATCCTTTTCCCAAATGTGACATGAGTCAGTGGGTGTCAAGAAGGATACAGTGTACTGACTCACAGAGGGCACTGTTTGAAAACCACTAAAACAGCAGGGCCACTGATTGATGGCGCCGAAAATCCATTGAAACCCATTCATATGTTTCCCCACGCAGCGGCTCTCCCATATTAATCTAAAGTAATGAACAATAAACACTCCATCATGATCGGAACTGCAATCTAAAAGTTGCCCCGATCTGTTCTGAGGAATTACAACCACATGTACTTCTGCCCGTAAGAGAGGGGAGAGCTGAGGAAACAATGAGTCTCCCCCATTAAATCTTTTAGTACCCAGGATGATGATTATGCTGGTCAGTTGTTCAGGCGGTCTGTCGTGATCCTTGTTCCTTTGAATCCTACTGACTTTGATGATGCTTTGAATTCTCTTCAGTCCTCCAAGAGGCTCACAACCAGCTACCAAATGTAGCCTAGCAAATACAAAGAAAAGAGGGGGAAACAGCACACCTACAAAATTAGCAAATCCTCCAAATTTCACCAATACGCTTGGTAATGACGCCAAGATAATGAACAGATTGTATTTTAGTTATTGAATCCACTGGAGATTTTTACATGTTTTTTGTGCAGATGAAACATATAGCATATAATAAATAGAATAGTAATCTGTAAAGGTTTTGTTACCAGTGGACTGAGCCAGGCTAAACTATGCCTTTAACTTTGAAGTTGTAGTAGGTGATGTATTTATAATAATTTACTCAAACAGTCTATGTCCTGACCTATGAGTAGAACATGAGACAGATAATCTGTGACAAAAATCAGACTGGCTCCACCTGCTGTATCTAAGGTCATTGGACAAGAATCCACCACACCTCAATCAAAACAACCAATCAGAGCAGAGTATCTGACGGAGCTTCAATCACTGCTCCTGCACAGGTTGTGGGCGGCTCCACTGCCCATGAGCTAACTATGTCAAGCATCATGTCTTCTGTGAGCAAACATTATGGTGGACAGACAATTACTGAACAACTTGCAGTGACGAAACAGCCCATCCCTCCATTGTCAACAACAGTTTACAGGACAAAGACGTGTAAACAGATGACCAATAAAGAAAGGAAAGTGTAAAAGAAGGAATTAGCCTAAGCCAAGACGCTCTGTGGGAATGGGCTTTGGAGGCGATCTGGTACCCGGAAGTTGCCAGATTTTCAAGCTAAATCCACTCTCTTCTAAATCCTACTGATTGCAGCTTTACGTAATTACATTCCCATCAGCCACACCTTTACTTTGTGTTACTCTTCTTTACTGCCAAATAGGAAATGTTAGTCAAATTAAGATGGTAAACATGGTAAACGTTATACATGAATATGTTTGTATACAGATGTTGTACTGTTACAGAACCACCAAGCTGTAGACTTTTAGTCTTGTTCAACTGACAGTACAGATATGATACTGTATATGCACCAGACAACATGTACTGTAGAGCTTTAGTATTACCAGTTTCATTGATATGCAGATCCTTTCATATACACAGTGATACCCCACAGAAGCCCATCACTCGACACCAGCACATTTTGCCACAGCGTATCAGACATGGAAACGGTATTTTCAGTTCCTGAGCAGCGGAGACAATAAAGCATTTCTTTGCAACAATCCAGCCCAGGGCTGAGCGGGTCTGAGAGATATTAAAGTAGAGTGACAGATCTAATTATCACCTCCCCACTTCTTCTGCTCCAACTCTGATGAAAAGTACTACATTACACCAGACATCCTATGCCCTCAAACTAACTTTCACCTTTGCTAATAACTAAGGGTGTAGTTATCTGGAATACCTGCTGAGGGCATGTCTCAGAATAGACAGAAAGGGATTTGCAATAAGGCTGGATTTATGAAAGGAGGAGACCATCATTATTCCAATGCTTGCTGCAGTAACTGTGCAAATGCCCCCTACTCGTTATCTCTCACCTTTCCCCCCTTCTCTCTTTCCATGTTTCTAATTTTCTCTCTTTCAGATTACATAACAATCCAAAGTCACTTTTGCCAAGAATTTAGTGGGTGTCACAGTCCCCTGCAGTTTGCCCAGCTCTCCTCCGTCCTTTCTGCATCTTCACCTGTTTCTGGATGTATGAGGTTTCACTGTTTTACATATTGCAAATGGCCTTGTGGTGGGGCTCCAGAGGCTCCGCCAAATACTTTTTGTTTGCACACACGTGCCAAGCAGCACTCTTATACACTAACGGCTGGAGACCCACTGTGCTGACCTCCCCACTGCTCGGCATCTGCTGCCAGATTCCCTTTCACTCCCATACAAATCACTTAGAAAAGAGGCGACAGGCCCCATTCTGCTGGTGGGATGTTATGTCGTCCCTGTGGATTGGACTTGTGCACAGCTCACACCTCGCTGTGCTGTTACTCCACTAAACTGCTATCTGTTGTGCTGTCCCTTTTTGTCCCGCTGCATGGTAACTTTGTGGACGCTGTTTAATTGGATTAATGGACTCTGCGTGTGTTTGTGTGTGTCTCTGTGTGCTTTCATATGCATCTCTGTCAGTTGTACGTAATTCATTTCTAGCAGTGGTTGTCGTGGAAACCTTGGTCAGGTCTGGTCTCCAGCTGCTGTTGAGCCTGAAGCATGCTGAGACATGTGGCATTAAGGGTTGGTTAATCATCAACCACAATGTCAGATGATGTCTGATCGCTCAATATTAAAACCATGAAACAGTTTAATTGCCCAAAGATGTCACAGCTAAACTTGCGACAAACAAACGTGAATTTACTTTTATTTCTCCCTCATCTTTGCCACATCTTCACTGTAAATGAAGTGAAGGGCCTGTGGGTGTGAAAATAAATTCTGATTTGTGTTATTCAAAGATTCAACTATTCAAATCTGAGTGGAACTAATTAAATACAGTGTGCCATTATCTGTTTGTACTTGAAAATCAGATGATAATGTTGAACCTGCGTGCATGGTACCTTACGTTTCATGTCTTGCTCGATCGGTCTCTTTTATGTTATTTATCTTGTTTTTAGCTTTAACATAAAACCAGTAGATTCCTGAATAATAATGAATTTTATTGACCAGGTATGTTTACACATATGAGGTATTTGTCTCCTCTAGTTTCTACTTACACAGAGTGCAAAGCACAAACAGGAATATAGAGTAAGGCATAAGGAGACATACGGCTAAAACAAGAAATTAATAAGTAATTGAGTATGGAAATGGATACATTATTACATATGAATATGAAGAACTTTATTAATTCTGAAATAAATTGTTTGTGTACACTGTTACAAGCAGTGCAAGAGTGTGTGGGAGTGCAGCTAAAGTGGGTATAAATATTGTATGGACAGTGTAATCATTTGTGTACAAACAGTATAAGTGCAGTGTATGTATGCGTACACATACATGCACAGTAGAAGCACACAATACAGTCTGCTTACATTTTCCTTTGACAGTGAATGGAGATTAAATAGCATAGTAACATGTCTTTACCATTTACATCAGCTTGGTTTAAAATGAACTGCACTGTAACTGCCAATGTACATATTATCTGGCTGCATCACATTCCTGTTAAAATCAATATGTAAAAACTGCTATGAGGAACTATAATGATGAGTGATGACAGGGGAAATTAGAATCAACAACACATTTCTGGATTTAAGTACAGGCACAAAGCATCTTTAAGTGCATCTAAATGAGCTGCAAATGTGCATTTATGCTTGTAAAACGCTAAACATTTTGACAAAACAACTCTATAGCTACACTATAGAAGAAATGTGGCAGTTGAACTACAACATGAATGGCAAAATGGGTTATTTGTCATTGCCTTGAGTGATGATGAGTATTGGGGAGTATTTTCTGTCCTGGCTCTTATCAACACAACAGCATCTTTTGTCAGCATTTTGAATGTGGAGACACAGAGAAATGAGCTTCCATTTCTCTGTGGTTAAGGTTTGCTTAGGCTTAAGCAAGTAGAAGTCCCTGCTAAAGTGAGGGAAAGATTGTTGTCGGGGTAAAAGAGGTTTAGGCGTAATCAATATTGATTGAATGGAAGGTGAAATGAACAGTGGCTTCTGGTGTCAGAGTTCACTGTGAAGTGTCACAGATTTATAGCATTACAACGACGTCATCATTCACACTGACACAAGATGTGGCTCGTCAGGAAAATGTTAATATGATCCAGGTGAGGTTGAGTGTTGTAGCGTATGACTTGCGCTGTCATTTTTCCTGTGAACAAACAGATCATATGATAAAGCACATGTGCTGTCAGTAATGTAATTTTTATACTGTATTAATCCACGTCTGCAGCCTTTATTCTTGTGCAAACAGCAGATCCCTCTAAAAGGATAGTCAGAAAAGCGTCCAGAAAAGCAAGAGCTCGTCAGATTAAAACAGAACAGAGCAGAATATCTGCAGACGATGCTTGTGATATTAGCCAGGTATATCCCCTCAATCCAAGAAAATATGGATTAAATAAATTGGCACACATAAAACATATAAACTGTCAGAAAGGCAGTATATAGCTGGTTATACGCACAGGCCCCTCTAATACCAGCTGAACTGCAGTGACCAATGAGTCGTGCCACATTATCTGAGTACTGCATTATGTAATGCAATTTTACGTACAGACTTTCAGAAATGCACCTCAGTCGTGTTGCAGAGAGGACTGCAGGCCAAAGGAGGCTTTTTTCTTTAAAGGTCGCGACCAAGAGAGTGGTGGCTGCATTATTAAAACAGGAAGTAAAAGGTACTGTACAAAGGAAGGATGTTCCAGGAATGCATTTGTGTACAGTACCAGCGTCACCGCACGCAAGGAAGTGCACTTGACTTCAGGCCTTTCCTCTACTGTGTATCTGCAAGGTTACATGACACGGAGCCGGTAAAACCCGGCCTGATGTTTCTTCCTTCCTCCAGTCACTGCTCTTCTGGCAGCTGTGTCCCCTGCTCTCATACCTTTGTGCGATGATGTAATCTGTGGGGCTTTCATGATTATAGTTACTGATTAATGCAATCAAGGAGCAAATTTCAAAATCCACTGCTGCACTGGTTCAAGTCAGCTCAGCTTCTTTAAAGTCCTCAACGCAGACTTTTACAACTTTCTGCAGAGGTGATACATAAAACCAAATGTGGTCAGCCTCTCATTGTGCTTTGAGCACTTTCCACCAACTGTCTTCACCTCAAATGTGTGCACCATATGTGTGTCTCGTTTACTGTAGCAAACCAAACCTTGAGGTTGTGGTCCTGATTTCATTTTGATCAGCATCCCAGGCAGACTGGAGTATTTGTTATACTTACATGGCCGTAATCATTAAAAGTGATGGGGAAATGGGACGTGTAAATATTATTACCTGCAGGATTTTGTGGCTAGTGCTTTAAACATAAACATGAATTTACAGTTTTATGCCAGCCAGTTGTTTTACCCTCATCTAACCTCTCACAAAAGGATGGTACAAGTGTAGTTTCATCGTATTCCCTCTCAAAATTGCACTGTAACAATCAGAATAGTCTCATTTTGCCATTAAATGACTAAATGTTTTATAAATAATATTTCATTTCTAGACCATAAATAATGCATAACAGAAGCAAAAACTTGTTGTTTTACATTACTGAACATGATAGAAACTGTGACTTATTCATAATCATGCAGCAATGAAAATGTAAGTAACTGCATTTACCCAAACAGTGTATTTAAATACATTTTTAGGTACTTGTAATTTACATGTCAGGAAGAATCATTGTACTTTTACTCCACCACATTAATCTGCCAGCTGTTGTTACCACTGGTGGTTACTTTTGAGATTAAGGCTGTAAGTGTAAAATATGTTTGTTTTAGAAATGTAATGAAAAAAATTATTAATTCACAGATATAACCAACATAATGAAATTATGACTAATGAGCTCCACCCCACCAACCACCATCTTCAAATCAACTTAATACATTAATGTGTCAACACTCTGAATTGTGCCAGCTTGGATAATGAGCAGGCTACTTTAACTTTTGATACTTGATGTCACACAAGCAAGGCAAAGCAAAAGTTTGACATTTTGATAAATACACTGCGGAGAGTTGGATAAGAAGTTTACCAGTACCTCTCTCCTATCTGTTCTTTAGATATGAGGCTATAACAGCAGCACCAGCTTAGCTTAGTTTAGCACAAAGACTTTAAAACAGTCTAGCTGTGTCCAAACATGACAAACTCTGTATAGCAGCACCTCTAAAAAGTAACTTGTCTCCATTTTTCCACATAAAAGCAACCAAGAAAAATCCCCTCCCATTTGTGGATTCTGCTATCAGTTAAAATAATGCAATATAATTGACACATAATTGATAGTTTGGCAAGTGTTTTCCATCGTCTCCACAGTTTGTATTAGTCCCAGCTAAGCAGCTGATGTGTATCATACAGATGTGAGAACGTATTGATGTCATTATTTAACTCTCACCACTCACTCTTTGTGATGGTAATGATTTTGGAAGCTGCTGACAGAAGTTGATGTCGTTGTGTTTATCATCACTGCAATTATATATTCCTTTATCACACTAATCCATTCTACCTCATTTACCTCGCCCGGTCATTCAGGGGGTCAGTATCTGCGAGCCTGCGGTGTCAGGCCCAAAGTAAACACAGAGGGGGCCGCGGGGTCAGCGGGGCTGCCTGATGACAGCTCAAGTCAGGGGCCTGACTCTTGAGGGGTCACCCAGTCTGCCTGCCAGGGGGGGGGTCACTGGAGGTGAAGGAGTGAGTGCTGAGAGAGAAGAATGTGAACACTTGCTCTCTCAAGCTGAGGGTCCATACTTGGCCTCAGACTTCCACCACAGAGTGTGTGTGGAGCGTGCAGCAGCTCACACACTCCCTGTGTGCGGCACTGACAGCGTTAAAGCTCAGCACAGTCTCCACCTTTTATGTAAATGCCAGCGTGAGCGAGTGGGACCCGGAGGGAGGGAGCTCTGTGAATGGTGTGTGTGTGAGAGAGAGAGAGAGAGAAAGAGAGAGAGAGAGAAACAGAGGAGGAGGTGGTGAGGGGGGAGTTGCCTTCACGGATGTGTCCCTACGCTCGCTCACACAAGGAGGAGGCGTGTGTGTGCGCTCGCGCTGCCTCCTCAGAAAGGATCCTGCGGATGTGAACCGCGCGACCATGTCACGAGCGCGGGGCCGAGCGGCGCGAGCGGCTCACTGATCGCTGCGGCCGGTAGACGGGGTGCGCACGAGACGCAGCCATGGGGGGGCAGATAACGCGGAACGCCTTCTACGGTAGGAAACGTGTGTGTGTGTGTGTGTGTGTGTGTGTGTGTGTGTGTGTGTTGTCCCGGCCCGTGTTGTGGCTGCACGCTGCAGGCCGACGCGTCCCGCCGCGCTCATCCTCTGATGCTTCATTCACACCAGAGGGTCAGCTCCCTCATCAGGGACCGTGTCAGCCGAGCCCAGTCTTTGCTCACACTTACGTCACTATGGTGATCGGAATAGGACGCTCGAGACGCGCTGTGTGTTTGTGTGTGTGTGTGCATTGTCTTTTGATGATGCAGTGATGTCACATCCTTCACTTTAACACGTCAAAGTGTGCTGAAGTGTTTCTGCCGCGCTGGTTCAGGAGCGCCCAACATGTCAGGCCCATTGCTCAGTGAGGGATGGGAAGTTGTGGGGTTTCCCTCTGCTCAGCTCAGCTCAGCTCTGCTCTGTCTGTGGTTTCCCCTCATTAATACACACATTGATTTCTCACTGCTTTGTCCTGTGTGCTGACAGTGGGGTGGAAAGCTGATTTAGGGCTGTAACCAGCACAGCTCATTTGTACTGTGCAGTTTGATCTGGTATTGGAGCAGGGAAGTGTTTTTAACAGGACCACATGGGCCCACAGTGTGTGTGTGTGTATGTGTGTGTGTGTGGATACAGCAGTGTTTAGGTTGAGGAGCTCTGAGGGACTGTGCAGCTTTACTGTCGGTTAATAAACAGTGAAAGTCAACAGAGTAGCTCTTGTGTCAGGGCTAAATGTAGGCCATTTTCAGGCCTTGTGCATCATGTTTGATCTTCCCTGCTGTGACAAACAACATCATCATTTTTGATAACAATAAAAGTAGTCCTCCATCTCCCTTCCATTTTCTCCCCATCCATTAAAACATCACAAGAACAATGCACAGTGTCAGTAGTATGATTCTGAATAGAAACTCCACAGAAACACAGGCTGTTTTTGTGAAACAGTGTATATAAGTGAACCTATGGGACTCAGGCCAAGCTGTTCCTCCAGCCTCTCCCGGTTCTGACCACCTGATCATTCTAATTAAAGCCCCAAGATTAATCCAATTAGTTAAAAGGGGACAGACTAAGACAGCAGGAAGAGGAGGCTGTAGCTGCTCCTCTATGGGATCAAGGTCAAACACCTCATTAAATGACTTGCAAGTAATGCATGTCCATTCAAATACAATATAATATGATTAATTACCCGGTGGCCATGTTATTATTACTTTGTACAGGTGAATATTTTAGTCTACGTCATACCTAAAATGACAGATGGCCTCTGGTTGCAAAAACAGATCCCTCAGTGATTGGCCAGTTTAATGAGTTCCAGAAACCATTTTTGTTTTGATTTCAGTGTAACTGGTGCATTTTTTTAAACCTCTCTGATGGTGGTCCATTTTCAGATATAAACCGGTCAGGGCTGATGTTTAGATATTTGCTGTTTGCAGTCCTTCCCTGACTTGTTTATCAGTGGTATCTTTCTTTGGTGTTTTTGTTGTTAGGATACGAGCTTTGACTGTACCAGTGTACATACAACTAATCCACCTCCATAAAGCATATATGCTAATGTAAGGAATAAACTGAGACTGTTTCTGTGCCAGTTCTGATGGAACAAATTCTATCAAAAAATCACCGTGTAAATAAAGCAGAGCATCTCTTGAGTTCTGTTTTATAGTTTGCCACCGCAGCTGACTCCCATTCCTCCATCTGGACAAGTGTGCAGATTTTGCTGTTACTTTGCTTATTTGTTTATTGGGTCCTCTCTGTATTCTTAATGGACAAGACGTCTACGATATGCCTCTTGTATCTATATCAATTTTTTAAATAATCCCCTGGTTCATTTGCTCTGCTCTTCAATAGACAGTGCTATATATGCTGGCTGTTATGGATGGATGGTTACTCTCAGCCTTCATTAAGAGTAACAAAGCATGCCATGACAAGATAAGATAAAACTTTATTTATCCCAGTATGTGGAAATTCACCTGTTAAAGCAGCTCAACATAGACAGGCAAATATGAGAATAAGCACAAAATTTCAAGGACAACATGAATAACTCTATAGATCCACCAAATAGACTAAACATAGACATACTGACTAAAACATCTGTTTGAATATGCATGTATTTCTTTCTGTTTTCAGTACGATACTGAGTTATATGATCATCAGACAAACCAAACTGACCTGATTTCTTTCTGCAGAGTGACGTGACTGGATGTGAAACATCAGTAGCAACAGCCAGTTATTCATAGCTGTGCCAAGTTATTCATAAACAACTGGCTGCTGACCGCTTTTAATGGACTAATTACAATCAAATATTTAATACAGCTCAGTGATAATCACAAACTTACATGTAAACAATATGTTGTGTTTAGAAGGAAATGAGAAGAGTCTGTAAGAAGGGAGGGTTAAACCGAATTTATTATTAAAGCACAAGCATTGGTTGCTATGGTGACTCACAGCCATTGATAGAAAGTATTTGTTTGCTACTGCTGCTTCTTTCTAAAACCAAGAAACAAAAAGAAACCACACTCATCATATTCGAACCCTTAAAGTTAAGTTTTCCTCTGTACTTGTTCTTTCAGAAAATGCTGCTGGCAAAGAACTAAAACTTCCTTCTTAAACTGAAATCTACGATCCAAAGAATTGTCACTGTTCTTATTACATTTTCAGGGCGTACACGTCGTTATGAGAAAGATGTGATTCAATACTGTGACAGTACTGAGGAACAGATTATGCCGTCTTAAGTCACACCTCTGCAGGCTGTTGTTCTCAGGTGTGAAGCACCAGAGCACATCCAAACAGTGTTTGCTCAGTTGGTTGCATAATTGAGTCTGCTGAGTGTGTGGGAGCTCCACTTGTGTGCTCCCGATTGACTGAAAGTGGGCCAGTGTCTGAGGCTGCACAGGCTGATTCGATGGAGCGTCTGGCTCCACTCGATGTGAATTGGATTCAGTATCCAAATGCAAAGCAGAGACTGTACTGAATAGATGCCATATAACAAAGTAAAGTTTCTTAACTTCCTAGAATCATGGGACATAGTTAATACAGTGTGCAAGTGTGAAAATATGTTTTTTTTTCCTTCTTCCTCGTTTGTTGCCGTCTTTCTCTTTGTTCCTGCAAGCAAAACCTAGGAAGACAGAGCTGTAATCAGGCCTGGACAGTTACTAAGGAGTGACAGAGTGACAGAAACATATGTCCCTGGGTCAGGTGGTTATGTTAGGAGTGTCAGTGTTGTCCATATAATTCTTACTTAATCTGACCTAAGGCAGTGTGTTCTAGTGAAACAGTCTGTCACCTCCATCAACACACAGGGGGTAGATCCCATATACACTTGTGTACAACCCTAACATTCTTCTTTTTCCAGCAAGTATGCAAAATCGTGTGTGTGTGTGTGTGTGTGTGTGTGTGTGTGTGTGTCTTCAGCCAGACCTTTCATCCTCATTATCATGACAGGTCACCTTCAAGGCAGCGCCCACATAATGACTTCCAGCCAGTACTGAATAGCATCTTGCCTTCGTTCAGTCAATACACACTGCATATCATTACGCCTCTCCACCAGCCTGCTCTCTTTCACTGCCAGTGAAGCGTCATTGGATTGCATTGTGTTCCGTTGACACTTGCAGTATTATTACTTATTGATTACTGTTGTTTAATCCTGCTCGTAAAGAGAACGGGGTAGGAGCGCACAGACTTGTGGGCCGTAGTGGATGACGTCAGCCAGACTTCATCATATCCTCTGTCTCACCTTTCAGTGCGAGGTCATGGTAATGTGAATTATTGATAACAGAGGGTCTCTATGGTAGCGTAAGCCCAGGGTAGGAAGCTAGGAAGAGATATTCTTCTAGGCAGTGAAGAGTAACAAAATCAAAGTAAGAAATGCTCATAACCACATTCAGCAGTATGTTTTACGTGTTTATTATAATTTATATTCACGTTTGTGTTCTGTGTTTTAATCCACTGCAAAAAAAATGTTATTGGGGACTCGTTTGTTGAGTTTAAGTTGAAGTTGAAGAAATCCAACATATTTGATTAACCATTTAAGACCTAAAGACTAACCAACAACTAACCATTATTGATGTATTATGCCATTGTAACTTGAAGACCTTTTATTTTTCGCTGTTTGATCGAAACAAGCAATTTCAAGATGTCTTCTTGGAAAATTCGGGGGTATTTTAATAGTTTTAATGATTTAAATATTAAGGCTTTTTTATACTGCAGTTGACATTTGCTGGACTAAATGACGACTGACTATTCAATATGTTTTTTACAGCCCTGCGTTAAAGCAAACACTTACAACATTAGCCTAGTTCCTGTTGATTCAGAGGACTGAATCACCACCATGGTGGGACATTGTGATTCAGTCACATAGCCTTTTCCTACATTAACAACGGGTAAGGATCAAAATGATTTTATGTTGAACCATTAAAGGTATTCTCGTGATCTGACCGATTTTCTTTTTTGAATCCAGAAAGGTAACGTTTTCATGCTTTAACTTTAAAGCCAGTGTTACCAAAGATTGCGCCAACTACTGATGCGCCTTATGCAGAAAACCTAATATACACTCCATCAGAGAAGAAGAGCAAAGAAAGGCAGTGGAGGTGTTGGCTTGGATTTTGGCTTGCTCTGCGCAAACATTTCATCGTTTTGAGCAGGAAGCAGTCATTTGTGACATAACAAAAAATCCTTGAAAACCCAATCTGCTGTTAGACAACAGGGGTTGGCTAACACGAAGATATAGTCAGGATGGATAAATGAAGTAAAACTGAATGGCAGGTCACGCAGATTTTTAGGCTTTTGTGTAGACTATCCGCATAGGCAAAAAGGCCATAATGCAGCTAATCTCGAGCAAACAGTCCAATTCCAGGATCACCTGATGCTGCTGTGACTGGTGTCATTGTGAAAACCCCCCACTGTGCAACATTACCATGGGCACGAGTCATTTACGAATGCGTCAACACTCAGCCAATAGATTTGTCAGGATGTTGCCTAGCAGCACATCAAGCCCTTTGGTTACCACCAACATAATGAATGATGAGTCCATAATGAGCGTCCCCGGGTAGAACAGCAGCTACAGTTACTGTCGTTGAGCCACAAATAACCTATTGGGTTTCACACACTGGACCCGTATCTGTGTAGCATCTGTCACACATGTATAAACGCACATGCAATGAACTTTGGAGATCAGTAAGAGCAGGAAATATAATCCCCTGTGATCTACACTGTAAAAGGCACCATACATAAACTGTGAGCTTCTGCCAGCGCAAAGACTACATGGAGCCATCTTGCCTGAGCTGTATTCTTAAGCGTCTAAGCCTAAATGATATTGTGTGTGATTAATCGTTGCTTTTATTGTGTGATTCATTTCACAGTTGGTGTTACATCAGGCTGAAATGTCATTTTGTCATGAGTCAGTGGGACTGAATACATCATCCAGACACTGCTATGTAAACATCATTAAGATGTTGTTTGTCATTGCCCTCCAGGCTTGTTGGCGGCGTTGTAAATGACACTGTCAACAGATCTACGGAGAGAAAAATCAAATAAAGAACTTGAGCAGAAAGACCAACATTTTACTCTGCTAACCTTTGTGTAAGAAGACGTTCTGGCTTTTATCTTTGCTGAGGTGGAGATAATTGCAGTTACTCCAATAAAACAGTATTTTTGAAGTGTGTTGAAGCATAACAGTCACAAAATATGTTTTCTTAAAAGGTTGTTTTAGTAATGAATCCAGTATCCAAGTAAAGTCATACATTAAGGATATTTCATTCTAATCGCTACATCGCAAAGATAAATGTGTAAGTTTGTTATTCTATGTCTGTCTACGTGCATATTCCCAAATAGCTTAATATTTTTAAGTTAAAAGGCTGTCACAGATCCACACATGCTGTGTTTGTGTGTGCCATTGTTTTTCTAAACTATCCAAGGGTGAATGTTAAGCTGTGCTTTACATAGTAACAGGTACAGGGAGGTGGTTGAGCTCTGGACTACCTGTGCTTCAGGGGAGGTGCTGCTGTAGTGAGTAACTCCCTCAGGCCCATCATGCTTCCATGGTGCTTAAGTCTAACAGTATAGTTATATGTGTTTGGTTAATGATATCTGCAAATACGTGTTATTGTTTGCGTAAAACAATAGACATAGAAAAATTAGATCACAATAGAAAAGGATTATTAACAAAGTTACACCTGTTTTTACCTGTATATTAATCAGTCAGTCGTTTAGCACTCATTTCAAAAATACTAAGCACAAACTGTTTGGAAATAATATTTGACCTAAATTCGTAAAATGCAGCTTGCCTTCTGAGCACATTTAATTTGGAGAATGGCTTTTACAGTTGTTCCCCAGAACCAGGAAGTCATTTGTCTACCAAATACTGGGCAAATATTTAAATAGTTCTCTCCTACCTATGAAATCCTATTTGCATGGTAAACCACTTAGCTGATGGTCGGTGAGTAATGACTACACAAGTCTAGATAAAAAGAAAACACACACGCAGTGACGCACACGCAGAGCTCACCCCTTCACTCGCCGTTGTCAGCCAAATGAACCTGTGAGAGATTAGCTCACTGCTCCACCGAGATGTTCATTGGTGTATGACAGGTATTAACCGCACACAAGCCCATGTATTGTGATGAGGGATTGGAGCTGTCGTGTGTGTGTGTTGTTATTAGTGGGATAAAGACCTCTACCCTCCGTGGCAGAGGAATACAAGCATTTCATCCCGTTTGTTCATAATAAGACATCTTTGACCTTTGGCAGAATAGCTCCTGCGAGGCTGTTAAAACACTCCTCCCAGATAACACACGCGTATAGCTGTGTGCACAAACTGTTTTTTTCAGACGCAGCTGTCAAATTGATGTTAGCAGAAGCCATTTTCAAGCCTTGTATATCGAGGGTTCACATCTCGGGCTCTGCGGACATGAGCGTTCTCCAGGATTTGTTTTGCTGAGGTAATTGGAGGACTGGGACCTGAGGCTGCGCTGGTCTGTATAATAACTTAAAACTGCATCGTGGGATTTAAGAGTAAACACTGAATCTTAAACAGTAGAACTGGTGTATGGTAAAAAGTGTTTCCCTTCCATTAAAAAAAAAAATTCAAACTACAAATCACACAGAAATCTTAACTCACATTTAGGCCATACTCAGACAGACTTTAGCCCTCAGGAAGAAACACCATATGCGGCGGTTTCTGGTGCTGGGGTATTGCCACAGGGTAAAAAAGATTAAATATGAACCAGGTGGTCTAGTTTGAGGGCTTATCACTTCATACTCCTGTAAGGTAGGACTTAACAACTGTGAGAAAGTTATCATACATCAATAACTTTCTCCTCCTCCTTGTACCTCCAAGGTGGTGTTCTAACTTCAGCCTCCACATGAATATCTCCCTCAGTTTCAAAGTAGAAAATAATTATCAAAACAACTAAAGCAGTATACATTTATTTGACATGTCATCATCATTAAAGTTGTTAAAAGTGGTGAAGTGCAAACATTTATCATGCACTTAATGAATCCAACATTGTCTTTCCTTTTCTCTATTTTGCCCTCCACTGACTCTTTAAGGAAATATCTCAGTGTTAAATGCTATACTTTGAATCACTGGCAGGTTGTTAACTTTGTCTGTCTCAATTTTTTGAGCTGGGCAGGTAGTGTGCAATTGGTTTGTCTGGACTTTTTTTTTTTTTTTCTGAAAACATCCTCCTGCTTCAGCTGGAAATGAGTTTGAGAGTGGAGAGAGTGAAACATTGAGGTTGTTTTTACTGTCAGTGCAATGGGATCAACTCAGAAAACACACTCTTCCTCTTAACTTGGATAGCAGGAAGGGTCAAAATGTCACAAAGCTTTTAAAGACACTTAAATCCCATTTAATCTGGTGTAGCTGCTAAGTAGTCCACCCCTTTGTTGTAGCGTATAACGGTATATCCTTCCATGGACCTTTTAAATACAAATACCCATGAAGTGGTTGAGGATGTGATGGTTGTCAAATTATTTAGTAAAATGGAGTATTAAAATATCCACCAGAATTATTCAAATGAGCTAAGATAGAAGTTTTTTTTGTAAACTGATGTTCCACCTTATTTGAATGGACTCAGAAAAGCACACAAAGCTGACTTGCAGAAAGCTGTAAAATAAGACTATAAATATCATTTTGTTGTGTCTGAGTAAACAAAAGGCATCTGTTGTATGCTGGCCGATAGCTGCTGAGTGAAAGAGTGCACTGATCGAGACCTTTAGATACGAGGGGTTGCTAAGGAACATGAAATCACACATAGCCTGTTCCTCTCTGCAGCAGCTGCGCCTCTTTAGAGCCCGGTAATGCATTCAGCTCAATCTGCCCCAGACCATGTGCACCGCATTCAACAACGGCTCTCCTGTGGCTCTGCCTAAGACAAAAGGCCTCAACGATGCTCTTAGGCTGGGGCCAGATTGAACACTAGACACGCTTACAGGGTGAAAAACTGGAAGGGTCATCACTAGATAAACACAGAGAAAGGGAGAGGGAGACGGGGGAGACAAAGAGAGAGAACACAAAGTGTGCTGTTTTTTTTTTTTTAGGACGAGCTGCTCGGTCTTATCAGGACTCCACAGGACATCTGCTGCAGCCACTGTGTTAGCTTTCATCTTTTTGTTTGTCAAACAGTCTTCTGTGATTATGGCAGTGGGCAAAGAATGAGTCCATAGACGGAATATTAACTGTAATTTTACCTTGTCATTTTCAATTACAGCCATTTATTTTTGTGAGCAAGCACCTTTTGCAGTGAATGTGCAAAGAATGAAAATACAGCACTCTCTAAAACACGGAAAATACAGTCACATGTAGAAATCCATCTTTCATCTTTTTGATTGTGTATGTTTTCTCATTTTCTTTTGATAGCTGGTCAAACATTCATGGTTGAAATACTTCCAGATAAATAGAGTCTGATTGGAGAGAAACAGTCCACTAACTGATACGTCAGGTTAACGTCAGGTCTTGCAGATGTTTAATGCTGACGTATGAGTCCCTCAGATTTAAAGAGGTACAAGTTCTTTCTAGCCACTGAATCATACAGGAAGAAATCAGTCAAAGAGGAGACAGGCATACCAATTTATTCACAGACAGTAGCTTGAGTAGCCCATAATGCATTGCATCTGGGAGATGAAGCACTTTGACTTAGGAACGGGAGTCTGGAACCTGCAGTCACCATTGCTGTTGGTAATGTTGCTGCTATTGCTTATGGGAAAAACCGGATACCAAATATCCAGGTCAGATCTCTGACTGTTTTAAAAGTAGACCAGACAAGTTGAGAGAAAGTGGGCACAACAAAAAGATGAAATAAACCACTCCACTACTGGAATGTTCAAACACAAAAACTGAAACTTCTGGAAATCATTTATCATCCCAGAATGGTGATACATAATTTAATGATATCCATTCAGCTCAGGTCTGCTTCAGAATACTAATTTACTTTAGCAGTTTTAATGTGGCAGTTACCAGCTTAGAGAAATCAGTGAAATTGCTTCAGTACATGGTAAGTTGTAGTGTTTTTCTAATCGTAATGCAAAAAGTGCTTTGCAACTGGCCTCATTCTCCATTCATTCATCCATACACACACTCACACACACACAATGACTGTGGATGAGCTGGCTTGGTGAAAGCTGCTGGCTTGTACATCAGGCCAGCATCTATGAAGAAGAAATTAGGTTACAGTGTCTCAACATGTGGACAGGAAGGCCCAGGTATGGAAGAGGCAGCTCAGCGATCAGTGGACGACTCGTTGTACCTCTTGCCACAGCTGCACAATGTTACATATTATTTACTGCTCAAAAACTGTTTCCCACCCCCAAAGCCGTCCAGACTCCATTCAGATATGTGCCCCTGGATCCAATCAGAAAGTCTGCTCAGCCTTCTGCTGCAAGTTATCTTGACTTTACTTGTGTTTGGGGATGAAGTACATGACAGTGTGTGATATTTTTTCTTATTTGGTTTGGTTGCTAGGAATTATTCGGTTGATTAGAATTTATTGAGCTGCTGTTCTTCTTAAGATAAAAGCAATGTCTTGATATAGCCAAATGATGGATCATATCAACAATTAATACGCGATTAATACGTGGCAGATGCTCAACTAGATCACATTCACAGCTGACATGGACCATCTTATCACATAGATTATATATATGTGTGTGTGTGTGTGTGTGTGTGTGTGTGTGTGTGTGTGTGTGTGTATGTGTAATGGGCTGTTGACTGTAAACACTTTGGTATGTGAGTAACTGACGAGCATAAATTCTGTCTTGCACATGAGTTGCAATCTTGACCTGCATGGAGACTTGCTTTTCACCCTGCGGCGCCCCATGTGATTATAGCTGATTAGCTTATTACTCCACTACTCACAAATATTCAACAAAGAACCCACATACAAGCATTTAGAAATTGTGGACTATGCGGTAATATTTGGTGTTATTTTCTGTGATGCAGAGCCTTTCATCAAATAGGCAACAAAGATATCAGACACTAATTACAGTGACTAAACCTAACCCCCTACTCCCGATTAGAGCGTTTTCATTTCACAGTAAATCTCATCTTTCTCTGTGCTTTGCTCTCCTTTTGTCTCTCTCTGCCTCAGACTCCCTTGGTGGCCCATTCCCATCCACATCCCACAGATGTCACCACAAACCCAAGAGGTGTCTGCCTATCCAGTGTGGCAGCGTTGGTGGGCCCCTTCCCATGAGCCCGCTTCTCTTCCATCCAAATGCCAAGGGGTCACAAATTGTCATGGACCTTGCCCAGAAGACCGTCAAAAGGCAGGCTAGTTTCTGCAACGCCATCACCTTCTGCAACAGGCCCATAGCGCTGTACGAGCAAGTCCGCCTCAAGGTATTTTATGTGCCCAGTGGAGTGCTTGAGTGCTGAAAAGTGTCGGGGCTTTTAAACTGTCAAACTATTGTACTGCTTTTATCCAGGAGTTACGCTAAAAACGTGTCCCTCAATGAAGACTCAACTACACTGTCTGCATTAGAATGAAAACCATGTCAAGTGAAAGATGACTGAAAATTTGAGAGCTGGGGATTACTTCAGCCTAATTTCTAAGAAATAATAGATAATAATAATATTTTCAAAATAATGCAAATAAAGCCATACTTGCTCTCTTCTTCCAGATTACTAAAAAGCAGTGCTGCTGGAGCGGGGCCCTTCGTCTGGGCTTCACCTCCAAAGACCCCTCCAGGATAAACCCAGACAACCTGCCCAAGTATGCTTGCCCTGACTTGGTGTCCCAGAGTGGCTTCTGGGCCAAGGCCCTGCCTGAGGAGTTTGCCAACGAGGGCAATATTATCGCCTTTTGGGTTGACAAGAAGGGCAGAGTCTTCTACCGCATTAACGAGTCCAGCCCCATGCTGTTCTTCAGCGGAGTCCGCACAGCTGAGCCCCTCTGGGCCCTCATCGATGTTTACGGGCTGACTCGCGGAGTGCAGCTGCTAGGTAAGATGGCTGAAGGAGCATAAGATACAGCTGAATTACCAACCAGGCAAAATGGGCAACTGCCCTGCAGACCTCAGGGGCCCTAATTCATTAACTCAGTGAGAGTTAAAGTTAAATGGAAGGGCATTTAAAGGGATAGTACATAGTAGCTTATGTAACAGAATATGATTTGGCCATGTGCTGGACTGTTTCTTGGCTACTTACCTCATAGAGTCTTCGCCGTTCGCAAAAATGTGGCTCTATGGTTCATCATGCTAACTGTACACTCACCACCTCTATTGCAGAGAACTGAAGAACTCTGCAAGTCTCCACCATCTTTCCAAATACAAATGCTTTTTACATGAATCATTTCAAACACAATTATCTCCAGCTGAAAACAGAAAGTATTCTTATTCAATTGGCCATGTACTCTCTGCTTTTACGTTTGAACCAGCTTAGAAACAAATGTTTAAAATGATTTAATGTAAAAAACATATTTATTTTGAAAGCTCTGGGGAGGCCAGCCAAGTTTGCCACAACATAAGTAGATTTCTGTGACTCCCTCTGAATTTGAATCGCTGCAGTGGAAGTGCAAAGTTAGAGCCACATTCATGGGAAACACAGCATGTGCACCAGAAATATCCTTTATTATTCTTACATTGTGCATAATATATCACCAAACCAAGTTGGGGAACAGGAGGGGCTCAACATCTGTCCCCTGAGCCCTGTGTCGTGCTGTCTGCTTTAACTCAGCTCTGAAACGCTGAGCTTTTGAAGGATATGAATCTTATGTCCTCCCAGTACAAACTTCTGTCTTAATATTCTGCTTACAAAGACAAACTGCAAATCAAATATATTGTTTTAAGTTTTATCTTCAGTTAACAGATTTCAGTTTGATGTGTTTAAGAAACTGTGATTAATTTTCTTTCTTGTCACTCTAACAGCTTTTTGAAAGTCATGATGTGTTTAGATATTTTTAGATGACCTCGGTTTTTGTTGTTTTTCTTTTTCACATTTCTGCTGATGGCAGAGCAGGTTTTACATGTCCTCATGTTTGTTGTAAACATGTCCTTTCAAGAGGTTACCCTTCCTGTGTTTGTGTACAGTAAAGCCTTCCGTGAAGCAATGGAATAACAATGAGCAAAGCCTGTCTATATCTGACCAATATATGGCCCCCAGGTTTACTCAAAAGCAGGAGGAGAAAAAAAAGCCAGGCTGTGCATTATCAAGGTATGCTAGGTAGCTTAACATACATACCACAGAGGGATGGCACAGGATAGTGTGGCCCAGGCTTTGATGTGAGAGAATGTATATACATATTTCTTTTCCTTGAAGAGCCAGTGCTGTCATCCCCTCTGCTGTAGTAAAAATAGACCAGGGGTCACATGCTCCATAGATAGCACATTTGATTGTAATTGTGCACTGTGTTGATTGACGCTGGTAACTCCGGGGTGGTGGGGGTGGGTGTTTAGTGTCTTGAGCCCAGGAAATAAGCAATATGAGTTCAAAGCCCTGTTCCTGTTTTCAGTATATTCAGTTATATCAGTATGCCCTGATAAATTACTGTTTGCAGGTGGAAGGAAAAAAAACCTTATCAGATAAAGGAACGTGTAGGAAAAGGCTCAAATATCAAATAGGAGAGGCCCTCACGCTGAGCTTACTACCCCGAGGTTTGCTGGGGTTGAAGTCTCTGTAATGCATCTTTGTGAGAGTCATGTGACCTCTTTGAAACACTGCTCCAAGCAGCATCTCAATCAAAAACTGGGCTTCTCTTTAGCCCTATTTAAGTCACTTCTACTGTCATTTTACAGGCAGGCCATATGCTGGGCTGCCTACAGAGTAGTGCCCCTGTTCCTCGGGGGGGCACACTGACTGACATTTTGCCCCCACAAACAAGGGCCTGTTCAGAGGGGTGGAACTCTACCGAAGGTCGACATAGAAATACATCATCTAGATGAGACTCAGGCCTTTGTGACGCTGGCTGGACATTTGTGTCAGCTCTGCGCGTCACGTTTCTGTGCGCAACGCTCCATGAACCTTTCGCTCTCCACGGATAAGCCCTTGGGCTTTCACATCTGAGGCCTTTCTCTCGCTTTCACTCCTTATTTTATCTGTTGTATCTGTATCTGTCAGGAGCTGTTGTTTTTTTTTCAGCCTTAGATTCTCAATTAAACCCATAGCTTGAGAGGGAATAGATATGGCAAGAGAAGTGGTAAAAATGCAGCATTTTCTTTATTCGTTTTTATTCCCTCTAAACCTTCCAATACCTAAATAGCCATCTTAGAAGTCATTTTGCTTTAGCTGTAACTGAAAGAGGTTTGTAACAATTGTAGTCGTTTTATCTTTAAGCCCCTTTTTACTTTAATTTAGATCCTTTATCACATTCTCATTCAAAGTCTCCAATTCTCCCCAGCCTACACTTCTATTCTCTGCCACTGTGATTACCAAATATCCCCTCTAGGATCAATAACATTTATATTCTCTCCATTTCAGCGTTTTTCAGCAGCGAGTGAGATTATTCATGTGCCTCCGTGGAAATACTATAATCCTTGCTACATAAAGATTGAATTAAAATTCTATGGTGGATTAAGTTTCTCACCCAAAGACATTTTGTACAGCTTGTGTATGCCCTTTCATAATGTAAATTAACAAGGGGCCTCTGGTAGTGTCTTGTGTCCCCATTTAGCAGGGATACTGCAACCCACAAACTCGCACACACAAGGACTCGCACACCTTCAGACGCAGCTTCCACTGTCTATTCAAATCAGCCATTCTACCCATTCTCATATCACTTTATTTCTCTCCAGCTGTTGCATTATATTGCTCGTTTCGCGTCATCCATTTTTATTTATTGGCCCCTGTGTATTTGCTGTGTTCACTGTCTGTTCCATTTGGAATAGGTTTTCCCTTGAACACTTAGCTGGGTGCTGCGTTTTATCATGACTAATGGTTAGACAAGAGGAAGGCAGGTCCTGTCACAGCAGCTCACAGGTAGTTATTCTACCGCTCACTGTTTCCAGCTCCTGCTTGTACAAACCGCAGGAAATCAATTTAATCCCTTTTTTTTGTCCGTAACAACCCATACAAAAAAAACTGAAATCTTAACTAAAGTAAGAGGAAATACTGGGCATGATGGCGGCAGGTGTTTTAATCCACATGACAAGTGTAAGGAAACACATTTAAATGCCATAAACCTCAATGAACAGAATTAGTTAACAAAACAAACAAAACTGACATACTATTTTTTCACCACTATTTAAGTGAAGAGTTGTCAGTTACACACCGAGAAGAGAAGGAGCAACATTTGGTCTGCTATTAACTCTCCTGGAGAAACGTTTGAGGCTGAGCATCCTGTGTTTTTCCAAGATTTGACCATGGTACCACCTCACATCGCATGAGGCATACTTTTCTTTGCAAAATCATTCATTTGTTTATCAGATCTTAGTTTTGAATCTAAGATGATTCCTAACTTCCTAAAGACACAGGAAGTCTGCTAGAGAATGGTTACCTTCTATGACTGCAATGAACAGACACAAAACAATGAAGTAAAAGATCCTCTGTAGAGCTAGCAGTAACAAATATCCACTTTACATTACGTATGCTCATTTGATCAATTTTCAGTACAAAGATGAATGAGTACAACTTACGTCAGTTTCATTACATATTAAGCACTTCAAATCAGGCCATCAAAGTTGATCAGTCCACTCTCACATCAGGTTTAAATTAATGAGTCATGCGATCCATTAATTTAAAAATATTGATTATAGCAACAATGGTTTTTTAAATTTAGTGTCCAGAGCGATGTCTTGCACGTGCCCTTAAATCTTGAGACATTTCATCTGTTCAGCATCCCAAGACAGCTCTGAGGTCAGCACAGAGGTGGAAGAGCGAAGGATGACCCCGGGTGGAGCACCTTTGATCCAGAAAGATTGATTTAGGAGCTGTGTCATGTGATAATCCGCCCCAAAGGAATCACCAGCTGGTTTAGTGGTTTCACGCCTCCCTGAGCATGATGACAAAAAGAAGATTTTCCCCTCCCACTTTCCAACCTGCTAATGCAGCTGAGACAGAAAAATATGATAGAACGTCCACGTGAAGAAAAAAAAAAAAAGAAAAAATGTGTAAACCTGGACACATTTTTGTGCACCTGCTATGAAAGTAGTTGTGACATGTGATGATGTTCCTGCTCATGTGCCTGAGGTAGCAGGTGATTAACTGCACCCGACCTTGAACTGGGCAAATACAATATTGCAGAGGGTTGGCAGGATAATCTTTGGGGCAGACTGAAGCCGTCCCCATAGGCTTGAAATCCAACAAGCCAGAAAAGGTTGTTTAATATATACCCATGTCCTGGTTCCTAAGGTTACCTGTCACTCTCACATGTACACACACACACACACACACACACACAAATACACACACACACAAGCAGAAGTTTACTTGACATCGTGAAGTAGCTGAGAAGTTGAGTAACTGAGCAATTCCAGCTGTTGTGAAGCCAGCACGACTCAGATTGTATGAGTCAGTCACAGTGGAGCTTTAATCAAGAGAGGCCCTCTGTGGGACTTCCCTGAAGGACAAGAGAATAAAGTCTGATTGCAAAGCCTTGAGGCTGCTAACACCTCTCAACCAGGCTGACTCAGAGAAGGAGTTGGCCGATCTAGCTGTCAACCCGCTGAAGCAAAGCAGTTCATTTAGTTAATACAAAAAAAGTATCCTGGAAGAGAGGCTATTTCTGCATTTCATCAAGAAAAACTGCATCTCTGTCTGTGGGGGGAATCACTAAAGAGCTTCAGATGTCTGTAGTGTTATGAGAGATTGTTGGACTGAACCACACAGTAGCTCTCAACCGGGAATGAAGTCCTATTGTGCCAACTGCAAGCAACAATGTTTGCTGTCACTCCAGATGAGTGGCAGAGCAGCTGTAGGGACAGGATACATTTTTTAAAGCGGCCCATTTTATCAAATCAACTAGAAAATATAATGCCGGTTTCTTATAAGTGTAATAACTCAGAGCACTGTGCACCTGCTGTTGTGGATCTGTCATGCATCTTCTGTGCATGTGCTATCACAATAGCCTCCCCTCTTTTACTGTATGTAACCTAAGCACTGCTTATCTGGCTGGAGGAACCGGCATTGATTGTCGAAATGTGCGTTTTTTTTGTAAAGATGACAGATGTGGGCTAGGTGAAAGGAAAACAGATCCTGGAAACCGAGGAGCTTTGGTGAGAGTTAAACAATGTGTGAAGGCTTGATGGATGAAGGCGCGGCAGGCCCGACTCTTTGTTTACGTTATTCACAAGATGTGTCAGAGGAGCTAGCTTAGACTCTGACAGCACGTCGGCTCGCGAGGCAGGGTCGTCCTGTTTGAACCTTTCACAACATGTCAGTGGTGGTGAGACTGAAGTGAAGGATGCCATCTCCGATAGAAATGTCGTTCCTGGTGTGTTCTCGTGGAGCTTTCCAGCTGTTTTCCTCAAAGAGCGGCGTCTACTCCTACATGTGCTCGGAGGTTTCCCTTCACAGATGGTACAGGTGGAGGAAATGGTGATGAAGCACATTTTTCCTTGGTGTCAAAATAAAATGCGGGCCTTGTTGAAGCTTGAGCCAACAAATAGACGTTTCCCTCACTTTAACAACACCTGCTACAAAAGACAAGTCCAAGTAGGGAATACTTTTATATACATGGACCCGCTTGAAGTTCTTGGAGACATTTCACTTCTCATCTGAGAGGTCTCTGCAATTCTTTTAACTACATGAAACTAGGACTTGACCTGGACAGCCGAGAATCTTCACAGACATTTTATTTCCATGGAGCTGCTTGTAGCAAGTAATGACAACGTTCCCTGTATAAACCCTCTCACATGAGCAACCCAGTAAGAACAGCCTGTAGAGAATGATCATAGTATGGTTTTAATGACATGTGAAATTTGGATGAAATCGGTCAGTCTGGTGTTGGCTCACAAGGAAATGCGATGCTAGCCTTGGGTTGGTGTAAACTAAGATAGAAATGTGTTGAGAGAACAGGAGAGACTGTGACAAGAGAGAATAAAGAGAAGTGGATTAGCCCAACCATAATCAGTGGTATAAATTGGTTTGCTTTTCCCATCCCACGTCAGTTGGAAATGTTTGCTTTAGCCCACGGCTATGCAGGGACTAATTACCATGAAAATCTTCCTGAATATGTAATGGTAATGAATAGAATTCAGCAAGGGACTCTAATTATTAAAGTCCAACAGTGTTCAGGAAAACAAACTCTTTTTAAATGTCAGTTATAGAGTTGCATAATTAAAAATATAACAGCTTTTAATGTTTCTCGGGGTACAATACATTAAAACACTCAAAACTTAGAAGTACTTCTGTTTCTGCACTTTCGGTCAGTAACCCTGCTTTCTGTTCTCTGGCCCTTCTCCTAGGACTCCACGAACATGAAGTTATCTAGAAGGACAGAAGTCAATTAGGAACGTTTGTTGTGTTATCCAGCACAGACAGAGAGAGAGAGACAGACCAGGCTTTCCGTACTTCTGGGAGAAACCGATTACTTTCAGTGAAATGATGATTTGATTATTGCACGTTCTTGACTGGCACGGGTGTTTGACTTGGCAGGACTCAGCCTCCCTGTTAATAGCAGTACTTAACGAATCCTGATGCTGCACACAGACCCTCCAACAAAAATACACAAAGCAGAAAAGATGGTGTAAATCTGACTTTTTGGTACTCATTTTGGAACTGTAGAGGGTGTAGTGTTGTAAAGACCTCTAGACATCAGGCAAAGCAAATTTAGCAACATTGTGTTTCTTGGCTGAAGTGTGCGACATGTAATTTATGATGGTTGTTGGTTAGATGGCTGAGAAGGCGAAGAAGAATAAGCTGGGTTTGAATGATTCGGCGTTTAGAATCTGTTTGCAATTACTGTACCTTGGCTGAATTTCCTCTTCAAAGAGATAGATCAGAGGACATTAGTAAAATAATTCTATTTTTTTTACTCTATCAGTGGTGAGACATTCAGAAGAGACGCTTTAATGGGGGGAGAGCAGGGGTAACTCAACAAGATTTGTGTGCCGTTTCCTGTTTTCCCTCATCTCTCTCCTGTGCTCGAAATAAGTTATTTTACCCATAGTTCAAAGCATGATATTCAGTGATGATCTTCTGAATCATCCAGCTGTCGAATGCTGCTCACTGTGTGAAGCAGCACCAGGGGAATCAACATGTTCCCTGCCTATACACTTTTACCCCGAGACACAACAACAACAGCACTCACAGGGTTTATTAATGCTCTTTTATGACACAGTTCAAGAAAGTGGGTGACAGTCAGCATACCTGATCATAAACACGCAGCCCTGTTAGTCATACACTGTGATTATCACAGTTTACAAATAGGTTCATATTTTATTAATTTTGGACATTTCTTCATTATCATAATATTGCACTCAACAAGTTATTCACTACAACATCAATAAAATGTGAAGTCTGACGGGACAAGGAGCATGAGCGTGCAGATCACAAAACGTATTTGTCTGGTAAACAGTCATCCCGGTTAACAGGCCGACTCCCTGGTCCAACTTTGACTTCCTGATGAATACAGACGTTTTAGTCACTCAATGATTATTTAAAGATAACAATATTTAGGTTAGATTAGATTAGATTAGAAGTTGCTGCAATTTGTTAATTCATCAATTAGTCCATTGACAGAAAATAAACAGGCAACTGGCATTCTCTGGTTCCAGTTTCACAAATGTAAGAAGTCTTAGACTCTCAGTCGGCCAGTAAGTTGAGGACATTTCAGTGGCTTCAGAGGAAATGTTAGTGCCATTTCTTGATAGATATTTTTTAAAAATGTGATTGAGTAATCATTGAAATGATGTACAGATTAATCAATAATTCAATTAAATTGTTGGTCAACTAAAAAATGTGTCTAAACTCTAGGCTGGTTTACAACACGTCTCCAGCCCTTCCAAAGTTGAGTATGATACTATTATCAGCAATAGTAAGGGTTGTCAAAGATCTGAAAATAAAACCCAAATTAGAGTAAATGAAATGATCATTCAAAGCAACATGTATTTCCTTTTGGCTTCTAGGCCAAACAAACTGTAAATTCAACAGTGAAATACAGTACATCCATTGACACTTTCTCATTACACAGTCATTTCATCCATTGTTAATGTAAGAATATAAATAAGTGCAGCTGAACCAGATTTCTATAGATATAATTGATGGCAAAGAGGTGGACGTGTACGTGTCAGTCTTCTCCCAGTAATAAATAATTAGTTAAAATCAGCTTTGCCCCATGCTTGAGCACAGGAATAAAACAGGGGGGCTTTAATATAAGAACCTTATGATGGAGGCTATTAACGCTGAGGTCCTGGCATGCTGATTGGCAGAAAAGGGGCGGCACATGCTGAATTCTGCTGATGACCTAAGGGACAGGGCTTTTGTGACTTACCGGGCGTTGTGCCTGGCTCTTTGTTACGGCCATGTGTCGCCCTGGGAGCCTGCTGCTCTTTCCAAAAAGCCCCAGGTTCAAAGCCGCACAGCCCGATCAGGGAGTGGGGATTGGACCAGCGCCAGGAAATAAAGAACATCCCAAACATCCAGCACAAAGACCCCTCTGACTCCCGTCTCTCTTCGACTACACCCCCCTCTCTTAGCTGCTTTATATCTTGCTCTCTCACTCGCTTCGCCGGTCAGTTTGTGTTTCTTAATCCACGGGTCAGTCACTGAGCTGTTCGCTGCCTCTTTCTCCCTCAAAGACCCCGTGTTTTCTCCCCAACTCCCCTGCTTTAGGTGCTCATAGTAGAATCTCCCCGGATATCAATCTCTACCTCCTGCCGTCATAGTTGATCCCAGATGTAAAGTTCTCTGTACTTCTTATGTCCGCTTGTCTCCTCTTTTGCTCCCATCTTTCCTCTCTTATCTCCCCTTGTCCCCTCATCTCACCTCTCCTCACCTCTCCTCTCCTCCTCTCTTCTCTCCTCACCTCACCTCCCCTTGTCCCCTCATCTCACCTCTCCTCTCCTCCTCTCTTCTCTCCTCACCCTTTCAAATCACTCAGGGATCTCTCTTTTCATTTTCCCTTCCTGGTTCCAGCTCTCTCCTCACCTTTCCGACATCGGATGAAACCCTCCAGAGACTATGGATAAAGATAAGCCCTGTGAGATAGATTGTGTGCGTGAGACAGAGTAAATCCCCAACACCCCTCCCCTCCCCACCCCGTACCCCCCACCCTCCTCACCCCTCCCCATCACTGGCTCAAACCCCTGGCACGTTCCGTCTGCTCAGGCTAGCAAAGCCACTAAGCCAGCCTCTGCCTCTATCCACCTCCCCATGCACAGCATTAGCTAACCTGCTTTGCGGCTATTCCCTAATCAAAAACATTTACAGCGCGGGCCAATGCCTGTGCGGGCCAAAATAGACACGCTGCTATTCTCTCCCCCATCAGCCGCCACCCTTGTCCACATATTTGTGATGGATTAGCCCAACAGGTGCTTAATTATTCTAATCAAAAAACGCTGCAAGGAGAAACTGAGGGGGGAAAAAAAGGCCTGCCAAACGGCTTTCAATTTTTAAAAAGTCCAAAGAAAGAGCTGACCCAGAACTCTCCCGCTCCTCTGCATGAACTGATTCACGGTTCAGCCCAACAGGTGCTACATTTGGTTTGAAATTCAATCAAAAGTGAAGAATCAGGTGATGAATCTCCCCCCTCTCCTTCCCCTTCAGGGCTCACAGTGTCAGCAGCTGCATCTTCCGCGGCTCCATTACAATGTCTTCCTGCATGAGAGAGAAGCGAACGCGCACACACGGTTTAATTCTGCTTTCAAAGTGCAAAATTCTGGCCTCTGCCAATGGGAAAGAGCATCTGTGAGTGGCGGATTTGAAAGGGACCAATAGGACAAAGAGATTGTATGAGCTAAAAACGCAGGTGCACCGTGATTAACGGGCAGCAGCTGGTGAGGTCACAAACGGACTCGAATTCACACACGTCGAATGCACAAACACACACGCGCACACGAGCTTTTTCAAATGCACGGTAAATGTTCTGCGGTCCTTTCATTCCTCTCTCTGTCTTCCAAGCTAACAACAAGCTTTAGAAGCACATAAAGTACAGCGGCGCCTCCGTCTCACCAGCCTTTGATGAATAAAGAAGCAAAAAGAAGAATACATGGCACACAAGCCAATATGGGTTTGAAATGACTTCCCTTTGAAAAGTGAGAGAGGAAGAGGAAAAAGGGAGAGGATATAAAACGGAACATAAACCCTCTGAGAAGCTTTTTGAAAATAGCTGATAAAAGACTATATTTTTAGAGGAATCAATTTACCGTGTGTATGAGTTTGTGTTCACACAGTCTACGTTTGAGTTAGAGTCAGAGTGACACACACACAGAGGGTGAGATGATTTGCGGTTCTTTGGAAGCCTTCGCAGACTCCTTTCAACATAAATCCAGCATTGTCACGGGCAGCCTTCCCTCCCTTCCTGGATTTACCTCTCCTCTCTGTTCTCTCTCCCATCCGCTGTTATCCCCCGAGACATGTCATCATCGTCTCTCTGGCTCCGGTCCTCCTGCGTGTCCTGGAGGTCTCGCAACAAAGTCTGTCCCGTCGTAATCCAATTTCGGATGGAGCGACGGGCGGCGGAGAAATGGCCGGCTGTGGAGGACCGACACGCGCAATTTCGCTGGGTGATGTTATTCAAATCCCCCAATAACTGTGAGCGAGTGGGCCGCTGACCGCTCGGCATCACAATCGGTTTGCGGTTGAGCAGTCAGCCTATTCCGTACTCTGTAGCCAAAGGAGAGGCCTTCTCTAATCATCAGAAAGCAGAATTGGAGGCTTGAGCCACATTAAGGTTCCCCTACTTCATTAAAGGCCTCCCTTCAGCAAACGACTCTCTGTCTGAGAAATGGTATAAAATCAAGAAATGGACTACATGGCAGATTGAGCTGTTCAATTACAACTTAACGGCCACACGTTGTCATGCTCCGTTCATTCCCGCAGCCCGTCCTCTCACGTTCTGGCAGTGGTTTTCATGGAAGCTGAGAGTCCATCGGGGAGAATTGATAGCAGAGAAAGTAGTAGATGAAAATACGAGCTGGCAATGCTAGTCATCTTCAGGCCGCCTCGGGGACTCACAGTTAACTGCCACACACTTTTGAGCGGAGAGGTGTTTAATGGTTGATTAGCAGTCTCTGGGAGCTGCCCTGTGCACCAGAGGCACTGTCCTCTCTATTTTATGCCTCTGAAAAGTCAATTAGCACAATTACAGAGACCCTGGTTCCATTAAACATTAATCACAAAGCGCTGTGCTCCGGGTGAACAGCTAACATTAATTGACGGCCGACAAGACTTTGAGGGAGCGGCGATACCATCTCAGCTTTACAGAGTACAAGGACTCATCAGACGGCATTTCAGTGATGATGCAGAAAATCAGACGCGTCAGTGGGAGATCAAACACTGAGGATATCGCTGTCATGTCCGCTTCAGTCCAATGAATCTGCAGCCTAATTCTGTTTTTGTAGATGACAAAGGTGTACTCCCTGACTAACTTCAGACATAGAAACGTCTGAATCTCCCAGATTATGTATTATGTATTATGTATTATGGTACTTCAGGTTTATGTTATGACAACCAGTTTGGTTCTCAATACTACCGTACATATGAGCCTTAGTTGCTATGATGAAGAAGCCAGTCAGAGGCATTAATCAGAGTTGGAGCTGATTCAAAATGCTTCATTGTTTTCATTGTTGCCCGTGGGAACAACATACCGTGCCACAGTTGCTTATTTCATAATTTGTATCAAAAATCGGCAATAACAGGGCAGTTCCAGAAAATATGGGTCTTTCCATGTTTCCATATTTTTACATAAGGTATTTTAGCAGTGTTAGCTGTAGCTTTTGGTCACCATTAACAGCTCTTACTACTGAACTGGACCTTTGGTTATTGTTTTTTGACTTGTTTACCAATGCATCTGAGTCATAGATGACTATGACTTTATGTATTTATGTCCACAAGCTCGTAGGTTTGACATTTTAATGGAAAAAAACAGATATTTTCTGGTTGCTCTTTGATTTGATTTGATGTCTGCCAGTGACCTATAATGAAATCATCTATGCAGAACATGAAAGAGACTTTCACTTTCCTTCCCTGAAAGCCCGGACACCCAAAATAACTACTCCTACTTCCCAACTCAGGACCGAAAGCTGGCCTGGAATGTCGGGTCGCATTCGTAGCCTTGTTTACTTGTTCTTTGTAAAGATACTTCATGATTGTTCTTGAAAAAATGCCAATTTGATACAGTTTTACTGAGTTTTTGTGTTGCTGCTTGCGTTCAGGCACATAACATTAGAGCAGTTGGCCATTTTTTGTCAAATGAAAAGTAGGAGATAGTTTTGATATGAGTACCAAAGCACAGGTGTTGTTTTGACACTTACTGCTCTCCATGCGCTGGAGGACATGAAACACCCTTCAGTTGTTCCCGGCCTTTGGCAACATGTTGAGCCTCCTCCATCATATCAACTCTCGTATTGACACTAGTATAGAAAAACAAATTCATCCCTAATCCTTTCTGTAGATAATCTTCTCCGATGGCAGCGTAGAGAATACACAATTCTGCTGACTCTGTCAACCTAACAGCTGTGTACAGTATTTAACTACTCCCCACATTGTATTTGTCTATCAGTGTTTGCTGATAATGAAATTAGGAGACTAATCTCATAGCACACAATAGCTACAATTTTTTTTTTCAACTTATCACTTGCTGTAATTAATTAGCAACAAAATCAAGTGAAAGCTGTGTTGAGAAATAAACTAGAAATGTCGAACAGCTCCTGTTTCAGCCAGCGTAATGTCCGCTGTCTCTAGGGCCGTCGTGAATCTCTCTTCCTTTGGCTCGTGTGTTTTTCAGATGTGGGCGGGCATCACAAGGAGGATTGGCTGCTCTGTGTTCACTGCTCCAGTTTACAGTTAATGGTGGGCAGCCTGTCCCACAGCCCCGGTAATTGAGGCTAAGAGGTTTATCTGGAGTCAGGCTCTCAGGTCCTGGTCAGATAGAGGGGCCCGAGCTGACCAGGACTGGAGAGACTCTCCAGAGACAGTGAGCGGCTGGTCACTGTCTTTCACCCTCCATCCTCCCCACAGCCCTCCCCCTTTCTGTCCTTTTTGTGTCTCACAGTCTCTCCCCCTCATGCTCAGAGTGAGGAGGTTCACTCAGTATCTTCACAATCTCCTTCTCCTCCGTCTCTTGTTTCCTCGGCTTGTCAGTCCTACAAATACACATGCACGCACACCGCACACAAACCCAGACAGCACACTCCCACCCAGACTCAGAGTAACAGGGGTCCCTCTGAGGACGCCAAGCTAATTTTACTCCTACCACCAGGCCAGGAGGGGGGAGGTGGGTGGGCCGGGGAGGGCACATTCAGAGGTGTTATTTTGAGCAGCCGTGTCGAGGCGTGGGATGAGCGCATGAACAACCTTAGGGCAGCTTATCAGGTGGAGCCGTTTGTGTATGGATTTGTGTGCATGTGACCACTACTCTTGCTATTGGAGACACACACTGGATGACATTAATGGCTCTCTGCAGTGTGATACTGTACTATGGATTGCAAGGAATGCAACCACACACACAGAAATACACACACACCCATGCGCTCACACAAACACACACCTACACGTCCATGTATGTATTTAATTTTGTTTCAGTCAAGTCGTGTAAATGGCTCCAGCTCTCTTTGTGCAGCCCTGTGTTGTACTGTGACCTTGAACCTTGTTTGTTCTGTGCTAAGTGACACAGTGCAGCATTTTCTTGTATAAAACTAGATGATTCAGCTCTGCAGATGTAGGAGAAACCAACTTTCTTTCATGTCTTTATCTATAAACACACTTCCTGACACTGTCGTCTGCTGCAGCGTTGAGTAATTAGAGCCACCCCACAGTACGCTGCACACAACTTGTGCGACTGAAGTTAAATTGCTCTCTCTTTTTCATCATTATCTTGTTGTCAAACTAGCTGCAGATTCAGCCATTTTTTAAAACTGTATGCTCACAATTGGGATTCAGCTAACTGCAAACTCCATCGCCACAAGCCACGGGCAAATGGTTAATCAAAGCTAAACACAGAGTAAGGCCACTATTAACCGCTGCGCTCTCTCCATCCCAATCCCACTTCCTCCTCTCTCCCCTCCCTTTCCAGACAGTGAGATTGTTCCTCCCGACTGCCTGCGTCCGCGCTCCTTCACAACAGTGCGCTCCTCCTCTCTGCGGCGTGACGCCGACGACTCCCGCCTGTCTGTCAGCCTGTGTGACCTCAACCTGCAGCAGGAGGACGGACGCTCCGCCCACAATCACCCGCACCGCCACACCCTCCACCTGGCCTCGGCCTCCTCCTCCTCTGCCTGCCCCATACCCCAGAACTCCCTCAACTCCCAGCAGTCCTCTCTGCTGCCGTCCGCCCTGGAGAGCGACCTCCACTTCCACCAGCTGCGCGGCGCCCACATCAAGACGCTGGACGAGCAGACGGTGGCGCGATCTGAGCACGCCCGAGAGGAGCGCACTCTGGTCTTTACCAACCGGCCCCTGCGCACCGGAGAGACTGTCTTCATCAAAGTCACCAAGTCCAGCCCGGCACGCTCAGGTTCACTGTCCTACGGCGTCACATCCTGTGACCCGGCGGTGCTGCGCCCCAGCGACTTGCCCTACAACCCAGAAGCCCTGGTGGACAGGAAGGAGTTCTGGGCGGTGTGCCGGGTGCCGACACCTCTCCAAAGCAGTGACATCCTGGGCTTCTTGGTCAACCCGGAGGGGGAGGTCATTCTCAGCCACAACGGCACCAATGTGGGCATGCAGGTGTGTGTGGACAACTCCCGCCCACTCTGGATGTTCTTTGGTCTGCATGGGGCTGTGACTCAGCTGAGGATTCTGGGTAAGTAAGCACCACATAAAGTCGCATTAAACAAAAGGGTAGTATTAAAAAAAAGAGGACTTAAAGAGGTTTTCAAGACATTTAGGAATGTACAGACTGAGATATCCTGACTTTCTGTCCCTAAAAACACTGGTCAGGCTTTACCTTCAGTCACAGAGGCCCTTATACAACTGGCTTCACAGGCTGAGTGATCGTCTTCTCCTATATAAACTCTCCCTCATGTGTGAAATTGGTGGAGTAACCCTTTACACTCTGAAGAAACATACATGCAGTGGGGCTGTGTTCAGAACGGCGATAACACTGCGTGAGTGTGTCAGGTAGAGTAGTAGAACAAGCACCTCATTATGACCATTGTATTTTGTGGTATAATTCCCTAAAATTGAACTCGTATTTGATTAAATGTTAATATTATAGTACCCATGTGGAGTAATCAGCACCCTTTGTTCTTTGACCACACGCTCTGTCTTGTGGATAATCCCACTTGAAAGACTAGCTGAAGGTGAAAATAAGCATCCTTTTAGCCCAGTGACGAGTCCTGGGTCAGGAACACAGATCAGGATATTGATCTTCATTCAGCCTGACACTCCGCTGGTGAGGCCTGTGCATAAATTACTTACTGGGCTGGAGATTTGTGCCAAGTGATGATCGCTCTGCCATTGTGTCGATGGAGGCAAACCACGTCTCCTGCTTTGGAAATCACTGCCGCGGTCACGACCGGCAACGAAGGGTCAGGAGTCAGAGTGCACTCTGTTAGTTTGTTTGTCACAGTATTTACGGCAGGAACATTCATAAGATTAGTGTGAAAAGTAGATGTTCTGTCACGACCAGGGAAGATGAAAAACAGGAAGCGAGAGAGAGAGAGGTGGGAAGAGGCTGCGGGAGGGAGGGCTGTGACCTGCACACAGCGGGGACGACAAGATGTCTCAGCGGGGTGGACACTTTGCCTGCCAGTAGTGTGCCGGGACACCTGAGGTTTGTTTACCCTTTCTAAATGCTGATAATGACAGCAGAGCAGGAAAGGTGTGTGGCAGCTCTGGCCCGGCACTTCATTTCACCCTGCCAAGCATATTGCCTGCCCACGAGGTGCAGTGGGGGGGATGGATGGGGGGGGGCTGCAGTCACGAATATGAAAAGTGGAAGACACCTCTGCAACAGGCTAACTTTATATATAAAAGTCATTCTGAATGGCATTTGTTCCCACATCTTTAAAAAGAACTTGGCAAATCCTGGTTTAAATGACAGCACACAAATTTACACGTTCTTGAAATCATAATTTTAACAACAAGCTATTATTGTATATAATCGCCCAGTGACGGGAAGGGGAAGACATTCAAAAGGCGACATCTTTGTCAGCCCCGTAATGCAAATTGGCACGTGCAGCAGTGATGCTGTCTTCTATTAATGCAGCTCTTTAGAGGCACAAGAGCCAAAACAGCACCGGCCTTTCAAAGGTGTCACAAGTGTTTGTCAGTGGAGGAAGAGGCATCTATAAATACATCCTGCTTTTCTTCAGAAAGAGCAGCGGAAAAGGAAGCAGAGGTTAAAAGGGGTAGGAGGGAAACAACCTGAAATTTAACTTGACACGCAAAAGCGAGAGGCTGCAGATACCTGAACCTTTTCCTCTTCTTGACATTTAAAGTTACAGAATTTTAAACTGGGCTCTTTGAATGTTACACATTGACCAAATCCACTGTGGGCTAATGTTGTCCTCTGTTAGCTTGACCCACTTAACAGCCCACAGCAAATTAACCATGACAGTCATGTCAATACCAGTCACAGTCAGCTTCAGTAGCTTTGCAATTAGAGGGAGAAGTGATCAATTCAGCAAATACCAAAACATCAGAAATGTAACTTTCTTGGACTGTTTTATTTCTTTGATGCCATCAAAAAACAAACCTTATCCTTTTTTTCTGCAAAAAAGAAAAAAAGAAATGCCCCGACAGTACTGTAAACACTTTAGCTGCATCCTGTGTTATCACACAATGAGATCACCCACTTTTCTGTTAAATTACACTTTGGCTTGGCAACTGTTCTTCACAGAGCACCTGGTTTTTCTGTGTGCATTTCTAACAACTATTTCCGTAAACCAGAGAGAGAGTCTTGGCAGCACAACAAAACAGGAATAGCAGAACAATGAGACCGGTCCGAGGCGCATCTCTTTATCAGAGCAGATCTTGGAATTCCCACTGAGGTGTGAATCATCTTTAGTTTGCAGCTGCTTTGAATTAGGAAACATCTCTTATCTCGCTCTTGCAACTCTTGATCTAATGCTTTGTGTTGACTGGAGAGCAATTTAGCTTTCAGTCTAGCTGAATTCAAGCCATGCCTTCTACTTGGAGTGAGGGATGTTAAACTTGAAAGCTTGCCTCTCCCAGTGGGCTTCTACTCTTCAGGATGGCAAGATAAAGCAGTCATCACCGAGGCCTCTCACTTCAAACAAAGCATGAAGTAATGGACCTTTCTAATGGGAACAGGCATGCTCAAACAGAAACATCAGGATAGCTCAGGTCAGCCAAGAGAGCCTGGACAGGGAAATGATGGAGGATGAAATCAATGCTGCATTAGTACTGTTAGTAGTGAAGGCAGAAGAAATAATACTTAAATTAAAATGTCTGTCTTCTATTTGAAGAAATGTACTGTGTGTAGACAGATAGATAGATAGATAGATAGATAGATAGATAGATAGATAGATAGATAGATAGATAGATAGATAGATAGAT
>JBAJHX010000051.1:2464520-2481986 GCA_037176925.1 Amniataba percoides
AGGTGAGGATATATTGTGTTTCTCTGGGACGGAGGCGTGGGCATATATTTCATGTAACCTTGGACACAAGTGATAAATCTCTCCACACACATTTGTATACAGGAGAGCAAAAGCTCAGCGAAGCTCGTTCATCTTCATTCATCGCTCTCTACCTCCTCACACTTTTCTCTCAAATACCTCTCCATGTATAAGCAGCCGCAATGTTCTGCTCCTCCACTGCTAAACTCACTTAATCTGGCTTGCACAATAAGGCGAATAGAGATAAATGTCTCAATCTGTAATATGTATTGTATTGTCACATACTATCTAGTTATCTTAGGAGCAGGAAGGACGCTTGCTGCTCTTTATCTGCAGCAGCATACGTGACTGGAAGTGTGAGCCGAAAGAAAAGGAGCCGGTCTAAAACAACAAAGATAATACATTTAATATTGTTTCTCTTTTGGGCAATGCGAGATACAATGTAAACATGTACAAGATACAAAGAAAAAAAGACTTGTCAAAATGAAACGGTAGATAAGAAAATGCCCTGTTTTCAAAATAATGCACATGTGCAGAATGTCTCCAATCAGAAAGGTTTGGACTGCGTTTGCTTTCTTTGTATTTTTTCCAAGTGCAGTGTAATGATACTGTGAACAGATGTGTATCATTACACATTATATGTGTTCAGATGACTCATCGCTGGATGATTCTTTGACATTTACAGTGGAATAAAGCCTTAGCTTCCTCATGGCATATTTTTTGAAAACAAGCAGTTTGCAAGATTTAAATACAATTTGCGTAACAATGGAATTACAACGGTAATTTGAACAAAAACAGAGAATAAAAGACAAAATAAAGAATAGCACCTCCTTTGGTCCAACTCGAAGCCTGTAGTTCTTATTTTGCTTGTAAGTGTGTTTGACATGCTGGTAACACATTCTATCAAATGTACAGATCAGGAGCTTGATGGCTTCCACTTTTTGTTTTGGCACACTGCTCTCCACAGCAGGGTGGTGACTAACTCTGTTCATTGACTGAACTTCTAGGCTAAAAGTAGACTCCACCTTTCCATAAATCTACCTAAGCTGTAACTCAGCATCAATCACTTCTGACAGCTCACCTCCTCCACAAAGAATATGACACGCTCCGACCGGCACCGGTGTCTCCATGCAGGATGGCAGCAGCCGCAGTGTTCTTGATTAGGAAGCTGTTAGCGCTGGAATACCATCTGACTGGCTAAGGTTAATTAAGACGCACTGTTGTGCTAATTAGAAACAGGGATTCAAGCAGAGACAAAGAAAAGTGCCACAGAGACACAGCGGCGTGCCTCGTTCCTCGACACAGCCTCTTTTCTGGAGCTGGGAGACAGCTCCCGCTGATGCCCGCTGGCGCATCAAACAACTGCGATTCTGTAAGGAAGTTTTCAGAACGACATAAATAATCAGCATTCCCTCGTTCACAGGCCTAGGATTGTTTTTACCCCGACTGTTAGAGAAAAATCCCTCCAGCTTCGCTTGTTCTTTTCTTTCTTTTCGCACACTCAAACAAAAACTAGATATTAATTAAAAAAACCCTGCAAAATCATCCCCCTAAATACCTGCCACCTGCTCCCACACACTTACTAAAACTTTCCTATCAAACATACCCCTCCTTCTATTAAACTACTGCCATTATTAACTCAGCAATCACTCCGTTCCAGAGCTGGGTGCTGTAGGTTTTTTGAAGCCCCTCTTTGATTTCTTTTCTTTATGAATTAAAGCTTGTTTCATTAGATGTGAATAAACCCTTCAAATCCTTTGTTACACTTTTACAACATTCGATTATCTTCTCAAGTAAAAGACAAAGGAATACGGCAAAAAAGAGAGAGAAAATCTACCATTTGAAGCCCTTTCTTGTCTTATTCCAAAAAACTTTTCCAGCACCCTGCTCAACTCTCTCACCCTCAGGGCCACATAAGATCTGAAGACGCTGACTGTAAAAGAAGCTCAAATCAGACGCAGAATAAGTTTAAAAGGTATTCTATGGACGGAGACAGAGAGAAGCTGCTGCCGAGTGAACTCATCTGTCTCCCACTGACTCGCTTCACTTTCTTGCGAGGAAGCTTTAAAAACGTCAAGTGCTGCAATTAAAACATTGTTTGGGGTAATGAGCTTTCAAAACTCGGGTTCAGAGACAGAGAGCTCATTAGGTCTGGGGTTTTTAGAGGCTGAGGAGAGGGAGCTGGATAAAACGGGCTACCTGTTGGAGGGAGTTGTTTCTCAGAGGTTTCAGAGTGGGAGCAGTGCCCAGCAGCCTTTCATCTCCCTCCCTCCATCAAAGCAGAGCTCCTCTCACCTCGCTCTCACCTTGTCTCCTAGAATCCACTATCTGATTCATCTTGTGTCTCCCTGCATCCTGCTCTCGCAAATCTCCTCCTTGACCTTCAAATTCTCTTCTTCTGAGCGAACCTGCAAACAATCCATCTCATCATGCAAAAACACACGCGCGCAAACACCCACGCAGACCTAGATATCTCAATCCTTTCACCAGGAAATAGACTGCTCGGCTGTGTCGAGGAAGGAGAGGGATGTTCATGTGTGGAGACGGGAGGAAGGAAGAGAAGAGGGGAGCAGAAGGGAAGTGTAGCCAGGAGGAATACACTGTGTTTGTGTGGATTACAGAGCTTACGGTGCTTCACACCCGAGAGGCTGCGTCCATTTGTTAAAATAAAAAAGAGAGAGAGGAATAAAACGAGGTGCCGGTGTCGCAGAGCTGTCTCACCTGGCTGACCTTTGGGAATATGTCAGGAAACTCATATATTTCCTCTGGCATGAATGACTCCTCATCAACTGATGTGTTGGCATGCGTGCACCCCCCACCCCCACCCCTCCAATTCCAATTCCACTCTGCTGTGTGGATGCAGCCAGGTTTAAGTGCGGTGCAGCTGAGATAGGCTGAACAGGGAGGCCATGATGGAAAAAGAAGCCTGTGACTTAGAGGAATAGATTTTTGGGGGAAATATTTGAAAGAGTCAGGTAAGAAGGTTGGTGCCACTGTCACGAATGTACACTAAATGTAAAGCTAAAGCCCGGCGGCAGGAGCTTGGCTTAGCAGGTGTAAAACAGGGGCAGACACTCACTAAATTCCAGGCTTTAGCTCTGCATAGATTCAAATATGTGTGAAATGACAATATACACTGTATTTACTAACAATACAGTAAAATTACCACATTAAAAAATCTACTCCAGCACTACTTCTACTTCTCCAGCATAAAAAAAATCCAGAGTCTAAACCTGTAAATTACTGAACTGTGACTGGCTCCTAGTTGTGATGTGACAAAATCATACATCATACATCATACAACCTGCCTTAAACTCAAATTTAAGGTGAGCACTGAGAAACTTTCCCTCATTCAGCAGATATATGTGCTCTTCTGAATACTCAGCATCAGACTGAGGTAACAATGCACCACATACATTTCTGAGTAGTGAAGGGGGGGGGCTTAACAACATGGCTTCACTCCATGAGAGAGGCACTGATCTTCTCACCTGACTACTGTCAAAACATCAAATCTGCGTATTTCCCAAAGTGTAAGACCATTGAGAGGTGTGGTTAACTACAAACTATCCCAGCAAAAGCAATAATGGACACTAACAGTACAGGCGACTCTGTGTGTTGGCCTTCACACACAGGAAGTCTTTAGCACAATGACGTATTCACCTGTAGCACATGGATAAGGCCTGCCTGGGGATCAGCAAAGAGAAAAATAAAGGTTTTTCTGTTTTTTGGCGTAGATCCTGGAAGTTGATGGATTGAAGTGAAATGGCCTGAAGGGGCGTTCCTCTCCCCGCTCTCTTGTTTACCGTCAAGACTCTCCGCTGACGTCTCTTTGCCCACCGTTGCCGACAGTTTCAAATGTCACCTTCGCCGAGGTGAGCGGGGAGGGAAAAGTCTGACTCGGTTTGACAAGTAAATGTCAAGAGAGACATCCGTGTGGGCGCAGAGAGGACACACTCCAGAGGGGAAAGAAGACAAAGAAAAAATAAAGAACCGGAAAACAACAACAACACAAAAACCAGAAACTATCAAAATTCCATTCAGGCACGAACGTGACAGCTCAGAGCAGGGCCACTGGGGCCCCCGATGATGGGCCCATGACTCTCCATCTGTGAAGAAGACCCCAGATGGCTGTAATGTCAGTACAGGTTGGGTCAGTGGGTTTCTGCCATGCCATTCACAAATCACTGTCCACTGCTGATCCCAGGCAGGAGGAGCAGAGATTCTCACGTTAGTTATTAGAAAAGTCCATCACATCAGGCGATAATGAGATGTCACATACGACTGCTTTGGTCCAGTGAGTTTCCTGAAGCTTTTAGGGCCATTCACGTCTGCTCTTTTAGAAACACTTAAAATAATACACTTGAAATGATGGTAAAAGCTCATGACTGGCAGTTTGACTGGGAGTATCTCCTCCCAGGAGATGTAATGGCATTGTTCGCGTTTTTTTCTAGACCTGTGATATTTTTCCTCTTGTTAAAGCATGATGGGTTTCTTATCTATTGCACATTTCCTCGCAGGTACATTTCCGAATTTGACAGAAAGGGCAAAATAGGGGAGTAAGAAAAAAAGGTGAAAGAATGAATACAGATATATGCTATACAGCTAAATGTATACTTGTCACAGAACAGTTCCCTTGCAATTTCAGCCAAGTAAATTCAGCTTGATCAAACAAAGCAATATGCAATAATAATATGTGCTAGAGCGAAATGTTAAAAGTGATTCAACACATTTACATAATGCCTTCGTCTGGATGGGAAGTGGCCTTGTTGACAGCAAACATCAACATCCTAATTCTTAATTTGATTATTTATTTATTAAATTAATGCAAATATTTCACACACTCGACTAAATGATGATATATTTTAATTGTTCTGTTGTCTGAGTCTTCATTTTGCATATTAAATTGAGTGAAGAGTTCGACAATGATAATCTACATAATGCTATATTTTGAATGGGAGAATAAGGTGATTGTCAGACCCTGATAAGACATATAACTAAATAAATATACATAAAATCAGGCATTATGTAAAGCACAATAAAGAAGAAGGAAGTGCCCATGATTTGCTAAAGTTGCAGCACACAGCATAGAAAAATAAGGAAGTTGTTTTTCATTTTCAAAAAATAAATTATTGCCCAATAAAAAAAAACATGTGCTACAAAATATTTTAGCTGCACTGAGATTTTTCAAAAAGAAAAAAACCCAAAAAACATTACACTGCTATACAGTTATGAGACTCACTGACCAGCAGTGCATTACTTATTGCACTGAGGTAGGACGGCTGCTAAGCCTGGTGGTTGGGATAAAAATTAGGTTGTAGTACCTCTGAAATCCCACAAGAGGTCTCTAATACTCCAATTTTTTTCTAACTTTGGCATGGTCACTACCATGGAGAAAAAACTCATGATGGAGAAAAAAAAGAATAGAGAAATTAAATATTTCAAATACTCAATAAATAATGCTGAGAATTGACTGCATCTTTACATTAATGCACTATAAACCATATTTAAAGTGCACTAATTCACAAAACAGAACCACTTCACCCCTCATTATTGTCACTGTGTGATCACATATTAACAAATTAACAAATGAAAAAACAAATATGGTTTATAATAGATAACTGCGATCTAGCAGGTACTGTACTTTGTTTAATACTATGATACTGTCCAGCAGAAACATAATGACATTTGTGTTTAGTCTCGTTTAGAGAGCTCAACACGTTCGTTAGAAAATGTATTTCAGCAGTCTTGAACATCAGCCATTTGAGTTCTGAAAGTTGGAATTCAAGCTCCAAGTATTTTCGTCTGCACTGGGGGGAGATTACTACGAACTTCAAAGTTTTAGGCCTTATTCATATGATCTTATAAGATATGATACACAACTATAATTTAGAAGATATAAGAAGAAAACCTCAACTTTGAAACAAGGTAATAAACTGTGTTGCCTTCTATTTTATGTCAAACCCATACTGCACAGCAATATCTATTATTACAATTTACTTGTTTATTTCCCTGTAATTTTGAGAAAATATGTATGCAATTGCTTCGAGATACTGATAGAAAAGGTTTTCTTTCAGGTTAGAAACTGTATTTTAGGCAATGTAGAACAAATGGTACTACTTGTACATAAATAAATAGTAAAGTCACAAAAAATAGCCAATGAAAGGACCTTTCTCTCTTGATCACATTTTGGGCTAAATGCTATGCAAATATGTCCCTGGGATTCAATTATTTCACTGCATTTCCAGTATTCAATATGCATACAAAACAAAATATATACAAAATCAATTGTTCCTGGAAAGAAGAAAACACAACAGTAAACCTAACCCTTTGTAAACTAATTGTTTTCATCTTTCAAGGTTATTAGCTACCCAGATATGAGGTGGTTTTGTTCTGGAGAGCACTGAAGTTACAAGTTGTTCCTTTGATTTTAAGGAACCTCAAATGTCCAACAGTTTTTTTTTCAAGTTTTGCAGGTTTTTTCTTAATACATTTGTTATCCAAGATAACTAAAACTGTGATATAAAATTTTGAAAAATACCAGATTTTTCTGGGGTTTGATCATTTGCAGCTAAACTATGCTAATTTATCAAACCTGAGCACCTAATGTTTATTTCACTAGTGTCAGATGGTAAAAGACATGAAGCAGGAGCTTTACGTTTATCCAATTTTAGGCTGTCGGTGGAAAACAGATGTCACAAGAAAGCAGAAATAATTCTCTAAGGAAGACTTGCATCAACACAAGACATTATAACATGAACTATGAAACTAAATGTAAAAACAGCTAACAGGATTAAAATGTTTTAGTTTGCTCAATGACTTGTGGCTTAAACTGAATAAATTATTTGATGACTTTAGTCCCTTAAATCTCTGTTTTACTTTCTTTAATTTGTGCCGGACCAATTAAAGTGCTGTGAATCAAAACTTTGCACTTTGTTTGCACTTAATTGGTTATAGAAATACTATTGGTGATGTTCATAGGCCTATGGCACTCTTAAAATATTTGGTTGATTTAATGTTTTACCATCCACCATTTAGGACCATTCAGGTGAACAAATACAAAAGGCACTTGTCGGCCATCAGTCAGTGATGGGCAGGAATAAGCATAGCCATTACCCTGCTCAACTTCTGTATTACATGATGCCAACCTCTTTAAGAGGTTATCACTCCCATTCATACCATTTTAGAACTCAAAGACACTGTCCTCAAATTTCCTCTCTCAAGAGTGATCAGTCCCGTGTTTCTGTCTCTCACTCTCAGCCAAAGTATTTAAATTTTTTTACACTTTAAGTCTACATTTTAGTAAACCAGCACTAAAAGTGTCCTTCCTCATCAGATTAAACCACCTTTGTTTTTACACAGTCTTTTCATTAATGTACATTTTCAAGGACATATTGCTTACAGGAAATTTGGGGTAACATTCTTAAGGAGCGATGCCACCCACGTCCTTGAAGACATCAAAAGGGTGAGAGGGGGAAAAGGGTAGGTGAAGAATGTAGCGTTGGTTTCATTTTTTCCGCTCTAGGTAGTTGGAGGGGACCCAGCCCTTACGGGGAACCAGACTGTCCTGCACCTGGCAGTACCACCATCCATTAGGATTTCTCTCCAAAACCTCCAAACAGGTGCCCTCAGTGAAACCCATGGTTTCCTCATCGCCACGATAGTCAGCGATGGACACATACACATCCCTGCCAAGGTTATTGTGTATCAGTTGGCTCTTCTTTATGGGCTTGGGTCTGACTGTGGAAACAGGGATGCCGTTGCGTTGGTTAACTCTACTGAGGGCGTCTTGGACGTTGCTTGTGCTGAATGAGCTCCCTGAGGTCCCCAAGCTGGAGCGCTCTGCAGGCCTTGTCTGACTTTCAACAACCACATGTGGTCGCACTGTGCTGAATGAGGCATTTCGGCGGACACCAAGAGTGGCAGAACCAGAACCATAGTGATCGCTTCTGCCAAGCGAGTCATTTCGCCTCAGAGACCCTGTCATGTAGTGTGCATCCTTGGCTGGCTGTGTTGTGGTCACGAATACAGACTGAGGCCTCACTGCCACCTGGCGTACCCCATTCCTCATCCTAACACCTCCATTAACCATCCCAGATGGCTTTGAAAAACCACCAGGAGGCTTTGAAGGTATAGGTGGAGTATTCCTCCTCAGGTTTTGTTGCTGCTGGCTCAGACCCTGAATATTGATGTTATTAAGGGCCAAAACATGTTGCTCATTTTTCTCCAGGCTGTTGGACTTACTGCCACCACTCCCATGTCCATCTGATTCTAATCCACTGGCATCGGCCACTTGTCTGACAGGTTCCAGGTAGTATGAGGGAGCCCATCCCTCCTCAGATCCCCAGCGGATGTACCACCAACCGCTCTCCTGTTTCTCCAGAACCTCAACCTCCACCCCGGCTGGAAAACTGACCTCAGAGTCCTGGACTTTCTTATAGGCATCCAGGGAGCGGTACAGATTGGGACCTTCCATGTCTGAGTCACCACGGCTCCCTTTGGAGTAAACAGAAGAGAGATCTGAGGTACTGCGCGAACACATCGAGTCCTCTGATGAGATAACAGAGGCTGTTTCAGAGTCGTCCCCACGAGTGGGTTTGAGGCCATGTCGAAACTGACTTGTAGGCCTCAGCTGCCGTCTCAGAGAGCTGATGTCCATCTTCTCAGGACTCTGGGGTTCTGATTTGGTCAGGAGTGGTTTAGGTCTCACAGAAGGCTTGGGTCTGGTGGAGGGGCTCTGGCCTATTCTCTGCTCTACATCCCGGGTGAAGGCAGGGCCTTTCTTAGGCCCTCTGCTCAACTCATCTGATGAAGAGTGGGGGCTGCTGTCCTGCGACCTGAGACTGATATCTATGTGTCTGCCCAGGGTCTGACTTCTGCGATTCATCTCTGGCGTCATGGTCATCATGGGTCTACCAGCTAAAGGTGAGGATCCGGAGGGTTTGCGTGGGACTGTTGAGGAATGGTAGCTCCTTGGGGAATTCGGCTCACTGGAACCTTTGACTGAAGTTCTCTCAACGCCACTGCTTCGCCTAAAGCCGTCGTTCTCATAGATACACTCCTCTTTTGCAACCTCCTCTACAGACCTGAAGGAAGCTCTTCGATGAGTGAACACAGGGGATGCCTTGCAGACAGGAGGGGAGCCTTTGCTGGTAGGAGGGGAGCTTCGGTACTTGTCACCGACCACGCTGCTAACCTTCACATCTAGTACACGCTCATCCTTCAGAGAATCTGTGTCTGATTCACCTTCGCATCCAATGGCCGGAACATCATATTCAGGTTCCTCATAAACAGGCCTGCTTGGGGGCTCTGAGACTTTAGTGGCAGGGTTAGCAGGAGGTGGAACCTCCTCAGAATCTTGTTTTTTAACAGGTGGAGCTGGAGGTGGAACTTTTGGACGGGTCAGAGTGCTAGTACGACGATTGAGATTAGGCTTCTTGCGCTTGTCAATGTAGGAGCAGGGGGCCCAGCCCTCCATCTCTCCGATCTGCACATACCACCAGCCTCCGGGGTTCTTCTCTATCACCTGCACAACAAAACACAGAGGATATGGCTAATTGTTTTCTTTTCTTTAAGATTTGTCAAACTTGCTACACTGAAATGAACACTGACACGGCACTGCGATAGGACTAGGGCTTACTTTACTTCAGTTACAATTATGGGCTTAATGGCAAAATTTAGCACACTATCAAGAATTACTAGTAAAAAAGCACTGGATTAATATATGTTAACTTCATCTCTCTTTGTCTCCACAGAACAAATTCTGTCTTCATTATCACATTCAAACACAAATCCCAAGGTCACATCTTTATCACCTCAGTTTTCCTTACTATCAGGGGAGCACTCATACATATTCAATGAGCCCTGACTGCCTCATCTCAGTGAAAACAATGTAGACACGGGCTCTTACATCAGCCTTTTGTCCTCCACGGAAACTGATGCCATCAGAGATTGAGGACTGGAAATCTGCTATAGTGTAATACTCTGCTTCCACAGCAGGGGGCTCTGGTGGCTTGGGTAACTGGAATCCCTGTACAGCAAAGAGGGAAAGATGTGAGCAGCTGACATCATACCCAGCCATCATTACATTGTATCTGACTAGGACTTAAAAATGAGTATCTAAAAAGACATTATAAAGGCAGTCTCAATGATTTCAAGACATGGTTTATGGCAGCACATGGTAGTAATATACATGATATATGTAATGTATTTAAAAGTATGTTCAGTGAAAGATTCAGATGATCAAAGACAGGCTGAAATTGTGTTGTTACTGCTTGCTTTAATGGTTGCTATGCCTCTAACTCTCCCACTAACCTGGGAGCTAATTAATTAATAATCTGCCTATTTTATGTTCTTATTTACTGTATTTATACTGCTTTGAAAACCGTTCTCAGATAAAACCAGTATTTGTAAACGTGCTAGAAAATGATTTATTGTGATAAGTGTGAGAAGGGTAGTTCTTTCATGCCTGCAAGTTTCTGTTAAACATACAGTCATATTAAAAAAGCCGTCTTGAAAATTGCTAGGAAGAATCAGCTTGTGCATTTTCTTACCAAGTTTGCTTCTCTTCTTGGTGGAGGTTTTTGTCTCAGATTCGGGGACCCTGGTAAAGAAAAATACAATAAAACAAAAACATCTCAGGGAGTTTTATTTGTGCCTCATTCTTGTGTACACAAGGACAGAAATATTACATGACAGTCTGGAGAGGCTGAAATAGAGACTTACTGTCAAAGAAATACTTCAAAGATTGCCAGCCCACCTCACACAGAAGTTTGTGGATGAAGCAGGTCCACAGAGGCGCCCTTTTAGTAGTATTATCAGTTATCAGCCTCCCAGAAATTGATCACACAGTTTTGGTACCTAGTTTTATGAACCTTTACTAAACTATGGTTGTAGTGAATCTGTAAGTTAATTTATTATCTTCCAGCCTAACTGTCTTGGTATGTCGCCAGCTACCTTGCACCACGTATGCAGTATCTAACTACAACCATTTGCTATCTTGATTGATGATAATGATCTCTGGCTACACACCCATAGCTTAATAAACATTAATCTAATGTAGTTTACTATATTTGTTTACTGTAGCTAAAAACAAAAATTGACAGTGCCTCCAATTTTTCTCAGTGGCTCAGTATTCAGTTGAGTCAAATATCTATATAACTAGCTGACCTTCTTATTACCATTAATGCTTTAAAGGGTATATATGGAAAGTCATGGTGAGTACTTGGTTAGTAAACAAAACTAAATCAGCTAATCATGTATATGGGTAGCGGCTTACTTCTTCCAGTCCGTTCCTACTTCCCTAGTAAGTGATTATGCTACTATAAATCCGCCTAGAGACAGCTGATCAGAAACAATCTACTCTAATTTTGTGATTGTCTGTAATTGTGGAGGAAGCGTGCAGTGTGGGGCTGTAAGTACACGATTCGTCAGCATGCAGCAGGGAAATCGAGAGTGAGTAAATGGATAAAACTGGGTGAGAAAGGTCAACACTGTGCACTCATGTGGATATTGACAAAAATGCAGATCAATATACTGAAAGCAAAAAATATTGTTCACTCAGGTAAAAATAGTCTTTGTGGGATAAAAAAATAAGAGTTTTTTCTGTTCATGTCCCAATAGATGCTGAGGAACAAGGCAAATATAATATATAAAATATATGACAAATCATAATGCCATGAGCTATTTAACACAACTGGTAATAGAATCATATTATATTTGTAGATTAGTATGGAAGTAAGTATCAGCATATAGTAAGTATCCACACCACCACCATTTTAAAATCCCATGTTAAGTAGCCCCACAGTTTAGTGTCACAACATATCATTAGATTTCACCACCATCCATGAAGCTTACCTATAGCATCAAAGCCTACACAAAAGGAAAATGACATGTCTTAAAGTCTCATCCAAAGACTCAAATTCCTCCTCTCCTTCACTGCAATGCGCTTACTGATTCACTGATAAAGAAAGCTCAATAGTCTTGTAATACACAACAAATACTCACCAATTTCCACTCTATGCGGTGCTACTCTTGCAACAGCTGGGGAGCCTGGCTCACCTCTTCCTTTATTTTCATGTAGGGCAGCACTGGCTGCTATTCCCAGACACGGGCTATTGGTGTCACGGCCTGCGCTCAGCCTCCTCCCTGTCTCTGCGTTGATCTCAGAGTTATGGGGCATGGGCAGGCTGATCTCGCTCTTTGAGATGTGGCGCTCTGGTGTGGTGCTACCTTCTCCATCTGTCTGGATGTCTTTCTCGCTGACTGACTTCTTTTGTAAAAGGTTGCTGATCTCCATGATGTTGCCGATGATCTCCACAGGGCCTGTCAGGGTCTTCTTGCGAGGGGAGAAGTCCTCTTTCACCTTTTTCAAATAGGAGGCAGGGGCCCAGCCCTCTTTCCCTAAGTATCTGTGGATACAGAGGGCATAAACGTGCAACGTCACATATTGTATCTTGTTGAATTTCCTTCTTGTTTTCTGTCATTTAAAGGAACACAGTGCCAATTTTACACACACAGGACAGTATATGGAGTTGAAGAGGTGTGAACATTTAACAAGCAAGGTAAATAAAAATGATGTAGAGCCAGAGGTTTTGGAGCTCGACCAACACAAATGACAAAAAATCTGGATATCTTATGCTCTTTTGCCTTTTGTGAGTCCCCCAGATGGAGGTGCCATACTAAATCACCAGAACACCCTTTTAAGATTGAATTGAAAAACAGATTAATTCTGGTGACGTAGGGGCAGCCAAAGGCAAGTAAACAGACTGCATAATACATGCAAAGAGACAGCACTACCCACATTTCCACATTCATTGTTAAGCTAAATGAGTCATTTTAGAGTGCTTTGTGAAACAGTAAGTAATGTTTCCAAATGCAACTCTGAGTCATTTGCCTTTAGGTGGGCCATTTTCTGCTCAGAAGAGATGTGATTGTTTCTGCTCCCCTGTTGCATGACTCCAACTGCGACCACAAGGAGTCTCCATAACTACAAGAGCCCCATACTTGGACTTAAATGTATAAAAGCAGGCCGGCATGACTCTGTTGTACAACTGGAAGATTATTTTTGATTGGAAAACATGCTCTATAATGATAATGATTTGTTGGGAATTGAAACAAGGTGTGACATCACTAAATATCACTAATCACAAATTTGCCTACAGAGGCTTTAAATCTGAAAAACACGACGCTCTTCATCTTTAGATCCTTGATTCAAATAAGCACAAACTCTCGAACAAGAGGTTTGAACGAGCAGGTTGTGTACGCATATCAGCCATATACTACAAATACACACACACGCAAAAGCACCTTTCACAGGGAATCTGTGTGTATAAGCATGCACGATCTGTGTACATGTGTGTGTCAGATGCCACGAGGCAGCATGTGATAGTAATCCGCTGTAGAGTGGAGCTCCACTCTCTTTTGACCCCAGGGATACAAGGAAACAAACAACTGACAGGAAATACACAATGGCTGGGTAAACAACATACATATGTGCAAACAGGCAGACAAACACATACACATTAGAAATCCTGGGCAGGACACTCAGTTGATTTGCAGAGAGCGCCATATGCTTGTGGTTTCTCCTCAATACCATTACGCAAATTAGAGCTTGATCATAGAACTAAGCAATGACGACCGCCAACAATGTCAGTGCTCCCTGAGGACTTTTACACTTTGAACTTGGAGGACAAAAAACTTTGGACAGATTCCATTTCTCTCATTTAGCTGCTATGCATTAATGCTTTTGCTGTGGCAGATCTGTCAGATGAGCTACTCATTAGTTTTTCCTTACCTGATGTACCACCAACCCTCCAGGTTCTTTTGGATGACCTCCACGGTGACCCCTTTCTCAAAGCTGACTTCATCCTTCCCTTGACTGGTGTGCGGCTGTATCGTGACGTATTTCTCCTCTGGAAGTCAAAAGGGGTAGAGGAAAGAGAAAATATGGCAAAGTGAGTGAACTGCTATCATTAAACAGTCTGACATTGAGGGGGTTATACCGCAGTATAGCTTACATCTTCTCAGCGGGCCTTATGAGGGGAAAAAATGGTGAGTGTGACCTACTTAAAATGCTCTGACTATTTCCATACCAACACAAACACAACCCTCTCCCTCGTCATCCCACACGATAATAACAACTGGCTCCCTCTACTGGTTGAATCTCTTCCCTGAGCTGCTTGTTTCTTATCCACACTTATTAAAGCTATTTGGATCCTGAACCAGTGTTCATCTCTCTCCAGAGGGAAATTCCTCTTCAGCAGCAGGCCTACATCAGGGCCTCCCTTGAGAAGATATCTGGACCAAGAGCTCTCTTCTTAGTTGCCTATCTGACCGCTACTCCTCTCTCACGCTCTGCTGGGCTTCAAAGACCCTGTAGGGAAGGACACCCTACAATGGGCTTAGTGGGGAGCAGTAGACGTTAGGGGATTTATTCACACCAAGGCTAAAGGTGGGAGACCGGCAGATATATCAGAACAAGCTTTCCAGCAATGGGAGCGATGATCAGCAGACAGCACATTGGCTTATTTCAAGAATGGCTGATGAACTGGTATTTTATGTAGAGAAAAGAAATAAGCAAACCTATCAAATATGGAAGAAGAAATGAATAAAGGAATGTCTGTAGAAAGGGATCTAAAAATAAAAGAGACTTGAGTTTGACAGGAAAGAATGTGACCTCAGATCAAGACTGTTAAGGGAAACGTGAGGGGCAGGGACGATATCTTCGAGGCATGTGTGTGTATGTTTATCCATCTGAATACGTGCTTTCAAAAGGTGGGGTAACGGCAGGGATTCAAGTTCCTCTCCTGCCTGTCACTGTAGAGCAGCTGAGGTCAATAATGTGGAGCACAGTGGAATGTCTGGCCCTGAACCTCAGCTCACAAAGCATGTTGCGTGTGTGTGTGTGTGAGCAGAGGTTGTGGTGAGTACTTGCAGATGGACAGGGAATAACAAATGGGGTGGCTTACAGAATCTGGAACGTCTACTTCAATGTATGTGCTTGTTAGGTGTGTATTATTAAGCAACTAAAAAAGTCAGGTACTGTAAAAGTACACAGTGCATCTTTGTGTGTTTGTGTGTGTGTGGATTATCATGTAGTCGTTTTTAATTCCCTGAGGCCTTGAATAAAAGATGAAAGATTGAATTAATCACATCTATTAACCACATCCATGTGTGTCTTTTGTAAGCCCCACGGAAAAGTGTAGCCTCAGTGTCCATCTCTGTCTGTGTGTGTTGGCGCTGGTGTCACACTGCAGGGACAGAGCAGTGAGTTGAGTGGGCGGTCAGCGGGGCTCTATAAATCAGATTAGGGACCTGCTGTAAATGATAGCGCTCTGTGAAAGCACAGACTGCTGCCAGCAGGGTGGAGGGAGGATGCTTGTATTGAACCTCGCAGGGCGAGGCCCTGCTGAGCACACAACGAGGTCACTTTGCTGTCCACGGCCAATCAACACCCCCAGAGAGGTCAAGACACTCTGACCTGGCTTTGTGTCAGAGCACGAGGGAGTCAATAAGGGGAGCTGTGCTGTAAATTCATTTGAGTCCAAAGTACGCCCTAATTTTATTGTCAAGATCTCAGGATTCCCATCTTCCTTATGAAGCACCACGTATAAATGGCAAAGAAATCTGTGTCAGCAAACCGGCCGCAGAGTATACGACTGCTCTCCTCCATTAGCAAATTGCATCCTGAGAGAACATAAATTCAATGTGATCGCTCTTTGTTTTTGTCCTTTGCCAGTGCTACTAAATCAAACTGTATCTCAAGTGCCTGCACAGAGCTGTAAAACCTCACTCACCCGTTTCTTATCACTAGCTCAGCAATGCATTATCAGGCATGGGCTGCGGTGCTTCCATTCACAAAGCGAAAAAGGGGGAAATGGGGATGACAAGAACATGGTGAGGACAAGAATAGGAAAAAGGTGGAGAGAATGAAACTTGGCATGGGTTTAATATTAGCTGCAAATTTCCTACAATGTCCAAGGTGAAATCCACCCCTATTATTCCTGATAATAAGCAACAGGCCAAACCAACTACTACTGTACCTGCTCATAGTGGCATTTAATCCAGGTCTAACTGAAGCACAGATGAACCGTGCTGAGGCAGACAGACAAATACTAATTAGAGAGCATATCGACAGACAGTCATACAGTCACAAAGTGAGCAGTGTTGGTGAATGAAAAAGTTGGAAGTTCCAGGATTTGGCCACCCTGACGATATTTTGAATTTATAGTGGCCTGTAATAACATTAGCAATTCTAAGTCATAATGATCAACTGCAAACATCTTGCTCTGAATGTCTAAAGCACCTGTATGTTTGCACTGACATTCAACAGATGGATGGAACTTTGTGTGCAAGAAATTAAAACAGAAAACACATCCTTCCATGGCAACATGCACGGATTAAGCTGCTATATGGAGCCCAAAGGCAAAAATGAGCTGCCTTTATTTGCTCACAATCAACAGGGGCTCAGCAACATATAATTACAAAATTTATCAATGAGGGCTATGAAACTAGATTTTATAAAGTAAGATCTACCTCAAGGCCTTTATGTCAGCTAATACTGTATCTTAGATGCTCCCTGTACATTTACAGTCCTATAGCTCTCTGTGAAATAGTGTAGCCCTTTTGTTTATTTGAATGAAACGCAGCAGGTGCCAGCGCAGAGACCTTCAGCAAAAACAACCTGCCTCAACATATCACCACATCCACAACACAATGTCCTCTGGCAAGACAGTCAACTGACCAATCAAATACATGCAAGTGCACAATCCATGTAGATTATATTTATTTTATATTAAGATCGTCATGACAACAGTTGATCCTGTGATACCAGAGTTGACTAAGGACATAATAAACTGTTGAGTTTTGGCATGTGACCTTAAATAGTACCTCTATCCAATGAAAGTACAAAGCTAGGTGTCTAAAAAGGTTCTGTGGCGGCGACAGCTAGCCGGGTGACTCACCCACACTCTATAGAGGCTGAGGTCTGTGTGATTAAAACCAGTCCCACCATTGGGCTGTTACCCCACTTTCCCCCCACATTCTCACTGTTCTGGGACACATCTAGTCGGCTAACACTGTTTCCCTTACCTGCCCACAGTATACACTCCAGATGCTCTCATTCAGATCCATGAAAGATGATGTAATCTATTTTTCAATATTTCTTCTTAGACGTGACAAAAAGGTCGCAGTTTGAATTCCTAAATCAGCCATGTGGTAGGAATACAACTCTTATCAAAATTCTTCCCCACAAAACCACATTCATTTAACGGCATGGGTATGTGGCCATATGTATAATTTACCCTGCATCCACTGCCTGAGGCTATTGACGATATAAGAACATTTCCCATGTGTCAGTGTGTGTATTTTCAGGGGGAACATAACGCAAGTTGTTTTTAAACACTTTTCTCTCTTGTACAGTATAAGTTACATACCGTATTTTCCACACTA
>JBAJHX010000051.1:2484295-2509738 GCA_037176925.1 Amniataba percoides
CTTACTTTCATCAGTCCACAAAATATTACGCCATTTCTTTTCAGGCCAGTCAATGTGTTCTTTAGCAAATTGTAACCACTTCAGCACATGTCTTTTCTTTAACAATGGGACTTTGCAGGGGCTTCTTGCTGGTAGATTGGCTTCACATAGACGTCATCTGATTGTAACAGTATTCACAGGCAAGTTTAGATCTTCTTTGATCCTCCTGGAGCTGATCACTGGCTGAGCCTTTGCCAGTTTGGTTGTTCTCCGATCCATTCGAGAAGTTGTTTTTCTTTTTCTTCCTCGTCTTTCTGGTTTGGCTGCCATTTTAAAGCGTTTGATATCATTTTAGCTGAACAGCCTATAATTTTCTGCACTTCTTTGTAAGTTTTCCCCTCTTTTATCAATTTCTTGATTAAAAAACGCTCTTCATCAGAACAGTGTTTTGAACGGCCCATTTTATTCGGTTTTTCAGGACAAATGCACAGCCAGCATATGCAATGTCAGTTGCCTTGATCCTTAAGTAAGGACCACCTTTTTTTTTCACAGAATCAGCGCCCTCCCTAATTGAACTCACCACTGCTATTTTTTTGAACACACCCCTTTCAGTTAATCATTCAGTTTCACAGAATCAGCAGCATGCACGGCAGGCCTGTTGGGTCTGTTGGTTTTCTATACCTTTACTATACCCTCCAGAAACTTACTTGTGGTATAGAGGTTGAAATTTTAACAAAAACAGTGATTTATCTTGCTACTGTTTAGGGACTGCTATTATTTTGAACATAACTGTATATAAGCTGTCACAACCTTGAATTCCTTAAGCATTAAGTGTGGAGAACAAAAGTAAAAATCAAAATGCCATATGATGGATTAATATGTGGGAAAAATCGTCCTTATTTAATGTGTATTCAAGCTGAATGAACAGTAGTTAAGCACTGTGTGTCATTATTTTTTATAATCTGCAGTATTTGGTGCATATTGACCATGTTGTGCAAATGAATTTAAAAAAAGGTAAATTTCCTGCAACTTCTTGCTGACTACCAATGTCAGCAAGTTTTTGCATATTTTTCCACGTACACAAATCATCAAAGTCAGCTGCTGCAGTGGGCCTCTTGGACCAGTGTTAGGTTTCACTCTGACAGGAAGGTAAGTATACAGCTACAACAGGACTGTCAGAAACACACGGCTTTCTCCTTACAAGTCATACAAAAGTGGCAGGAAGAATATCCCCTATAGCAGGGAGGCAGCTCACATCCAAAGGCATTCAGTTAACACTGATGTAAACAAAGAAGAGCAACAAACATCACACTTGGTGTGGTTTCTTGACTCAAAAACACTCCAAACTAACATGAGGAGAGAACAGATGGACGCAAATCTATAAATGAGGAATTCCTTTTGAGCACCTTATTTAGCATGATGTTCTGCAATGATCCATTTATGTCTGTATACGCACTATAAAGCTTCATTTTATATTCAATTTTATAAACAATTTGTCTATAATTAAGTCAGTTTATATCCTTATATCCTAATTTTTCAGAATTTTATAGAAATTAGTGTGAAAATCTTGAAACTGAACAAATGAAGTTGGGTGACTTTTATATAGTGTTGACTAGTGATTCTCCACTGAAGAGTCTAATCAGCTCATCTAGGATAAAGGAAGTCAAAGTACTAATCACAGATTTAAGCTCATAACTGATGAAGTCTACACACATTATTGCAATAAGACCATGCACAGCTATTGTGTGCTGAACTTTCGACCCCATTCAGTCCTTATTTGGTCAGAGCCTATATCACAGCAGCAGTCATAACATCATGAGTCATTTTCCTATCTTAGAGCATTCTTTGAGGCCACATGAAGAGCAAATAGGTTAATGCGGGGAAGGACGGATGGAAACAGCACTTGTCTTCTGTCTGTCTCTGCACTGTGCTAATCGAATTCCTTCTCTGGAGCTCACTTTCTCCATCTTGTCTTCTCCTCACCCTCTTATCTCCCCATCTTTGCCTCTGCTCGACATCCGCCCTCTCTCCCCTCGTGTGCTTCTGCTACTTATCATTTCCTCTCCCTTTTGATACCTCTCTGCCTTCCATCCATCCCACTGAGCATCACCCTACTCCTTTTGACCTCCTAATTGAAATATCAGCTAAGGGAAGGCACAAAGGGAAATGTTATTTCGAGGTAATTTCAGTGGGGCTGGACTGCGCCTGTCGGTTCCTCTCCAGTGAGCTGAGTTGTCAGAGGAATTAGGTTACAGACCACGCAGAGATAATGAGATGTAAGAGACGACAGGAAGCGGGAAGGGGGAGATCAGAAATAAGAAGTGACGATGTGTGCAAACACAAAGACACCCGGTCTAATGGGAAAATGGAGGCCACTGACAGAGGAAGAGGAAAGAGCGCTTGTGAGTGTGCGTACTTGTGTGTCATTGTGAGCTCAGGCACTTTCCATCTAAATTCACTTGAGTGCATTGGTTAACAGAGAAATAAGACTGTGAGGAAATCAGATGCAATACGAGTGTCTCTTTAACATTAACGCTACATCCAACCCACAGATTTAAAGAATAATTCTGCTTTATTACATATTATTTTAGTCCATGCTTCCTTTCACTAATAAGGCACCTGAACACAACTGGTTGAAGGCTGGGATGTGTTACAAGCTGAAGCTGCCTTACTAGCAGTAGATGTGGATTGAGGATTTATTACTGGGGTTCATTTCTTTTCCATGTCAAAAAAGTGCTTAGATAATGTAATGTATGCAGCAGAATGATAAATATCATCTTCTCTATTCCACACATTCCCCTTTCTTGTCAGAATTATCTACCTACATTACCCATAATGCAATCTCTATCACAGTTTGGTTGGAGAAAAGCAGCTAATGCTGCCTTGCGCCGATGACTCAAGAGACATTGCTTAGGGCAGTTTATCTTCACACAGCTCAAACACCATGAAAGGCCTCATATAACTGTTTTCACATATGCAGAAAAACTCCCTCTAACCTGTTAACAGACTCTCATGTGTACCATGTGTTCCCCTCTAAGGCTCAATAATGATCAAAATAACATACACTGATAAGTTTGATGGTAAAATATTTGCACAAGAAGCACTAACATGTACCATGTAATGTAATCAAACAGATAACATTTTAATCATGTGAATTATTCAATCATTGTGATATTGCTTCTTGTCTTTTTTCAAACAGTAAAGAAGTGACCTAAAAAATCTTTTAAATAGAGCAACATCCAGTCAGAGCAGAATATTGCCTTCTATGTGTTCTTTCATTGAATGCAACATTAACCTAAAAATCACACAAAGCTATAGAAATAAGGCCCAGGCAGTAATAAAGCAGAATTATTGTGTAAAGGGATTAATGAAATGTAGTTGTTTAATCCCACTGTGGTATTCTATAGCACACCAAATGAAATGCAATCATAGATGAAAAACAAACAAATGCAAACACAAATTAAACAAATGAATCCAATTTGCAGGCCCCAAACTCACCATATCAATTAAGCTGTTATTTTATCTGCAGGATTGTAAGAGATTCCACTGACAACATATATTAAGTGTCTGAGAGATGGAAAACGAATCCAAGAAACAAATGAGAAAAGCAAATAACAGTGACCGTGGCAGCTGTGCGGGAGCTGTCATCATTCTAGCAGAGTGTGTCTTTGTGTGTGCGTCTTGCAGAATGAGCACAGTTCAATGGAGCATGCAGGCTTTTGTGTCTTAATGAGAGACAGAAAATGTTTCTTAGATATTCCAGTGGCACTCTACGGGCATAATAAACTGTTCCTGTTCCTGTCCTCATTACCACACCACTGCAGATAAACTGAAATGCATGTTTCTGCATGCACTTCTAAGCACGCATGTGAACATATTTGTGTTGATTGCTCTGTTTTGTCTCTGTTGGATTCCCTTGGTCTGAAAGCAGAGTGGGGCTTATGACACAGTGATGAAATGCTCCATCCTGCAGTCAGACTAAACATCAGGGAGGGAAGGGTCACAACAAAACGAGCCTCCTGCAAAAGTTGCAGCCTCCCAGGGGAGTCGAAAGGAATTTTCTGTGGTGCCAAAATATTGCAAACTCCTTTGGCTGCGGTCTGGTACCATTTCTCCATGGAGCTGCGACTGTGGTCTTCAAGGTTCCTAATGTGTGACTGGAAGTGTGTTTATGAGTGAGAGTATGTGTGTTTAGTTCCGTGCGCTGCTTCAAGTCTTAGATTGAGATGTGAATAGAGAAAAACCGCTGACCAAAACCATTATTGAGAAATCATGGCCTGTTCTGTGCAGACGTTTTTCGAATAACATGCCGGCCAGAATGACGTTTATGTCCTTCTGTGTTTTATGAATCTAATAATGTTGTGTTTGTGCATGTGTCTGAGCTAACCTTCTCCAGTCCTGGAAGTGCCCAGATCCAAATCGTCTCTGGTTACATTCTGGGAGTCCAGGTATGTGGCCGGCACCCAGCCCTGCTCCTCTGCTGTGCTGACAAACCACCAACCTGGAGAGAGAGAGATACAGGACGGATAGATGGAAACAGACAGAGAGATTAACATATTGCTACTGCTTACGATCATCAAGGCTGAAATTGGCAGTGAGCATCATTCCCTCGTGGAGATTTCCAGCAAACAATGGAAATTATTCACTGTTGTTCATCTCTCAAATGTAGCTCAAAGTACTGTGCTGGACTCATGGCAGCTGAAAGTTTCACCTACTTGGAAAGCTCCCATCATTGCTAAACCAGACATTGATAGAGAAGAGAGATACTGGAGAGATGAACGAGCTGGAGCTTGATATCCAACATAGATCTGTAAAGGTAGTTAGTTTTGCTTATCCACATTATGAGTTGCGTTATTCTGTAGCTGTTTTGGCTCCAAGTTGGACAAATCAAGGCTGTACAAAAACAGTGTAGATTTTTAACCTATAACATGAGTCTACAGCCATGTTAGCAGCACTGTGAGGATGTACTTGCACAATGTTGCTTTGAGTGGAAGGCTAATATCAGAGTAGAAATAGCCTCAACAATAATACCATGTTAATTTTAAAGAAATGTAGAACTTCAGAACAGCTCCATCTGTTTTTTACTTATTCTGTGGGGATAATTAATAACAGTAGTTACAACAGATGAGATATTTAGCTCAAAACCAAACATGTCAGCCTGATGGTGGTGTTTGAGTCATTACAATAAAATGTTTGGGAACCATGAATCTGTGTGGGGAGCATGACTGTCACTTAGATATTACAGTCTGGACCAAAGTGGTGGACCAACCTTCACACTGAGTGACCAACATTGTCATCCATAAAGCCCTGCTGCTGTCATGGAATGTGATGGATGCTTTACTCCTTCACAGTATGCTGACTTGATGCCCTTAGAGATGCTCAGGACATGATGTACGAGAATTACTTGCAAAATTGTTGATTAATGACATTATATTACTTCATTAAAAAAAAAGCCAAGAACCTCACGGACTTTACATTTTCCCAGACTATCCTTTTCTCAGATTGTCCTTCTGACACTGACTGACAAATCGTGTGTCTTTAGGGAGTCTCATGAAGCTGGAAGAGTTTCCACAAATTAATTAATCAAATATTACAGCCTAACATCACACTGGTGGCTGCATTTTAATTTAGCTGTGCTTATAGTACTTTTTCTATTCCTTCAGCAAGAGGAGAGATCATGCTTTAAGCTACTGACTAATACGAAGTTTATGGTCACATATATGCAATCCCGTTACGCTATTCACTGAGCTGACTTGACACAATTACGAAAACACGTCACTCTGGGCAGCGACCAAGGGAACACAGACGGGAACTTACTTACATTACTCACATTTTGACAATCAGCTTGGTGTTTACAAAATTCGGAGGCATGTCAAGGATTGCCTCCATAACATTTGGGATCATATCAATGGTGCTGAATAAGTTAAGCATGTCATTAAAAATGAGATGTGACTTCATTATTTTTGTTACTCCAGCTCCTGGGTAGAAAGCCTCTGCAGGACACATTCTCCTAATACACCGTGTAAGCTGGAATGACAGCGAACGCAAGAGTGAGGTTATGTCTGACAGTATTTGACTTTTTACTGTGGAAAGTTGTGAAAGGCATCTTTCTATCTAACAGTGTCAGAAAACATTTTTTGGAAGACACTGCAGTCCTACCAAAGCGAATGCTTCAATGCCTTGCTTTTGGGCACTTTTAACGGTAGCTGTTGTGTATTATATGTTTACTGCAACCACCTTAAACTTCACCTATATCCCAAGGAATTAAATTGGAAAACCTCTTTAAAATGTTCAGACTAGCCTCAAGGGTCCTTTTGTATGCAAGTGTGATTGAAGTACAGTAGAAGTGACTTCATTAGAGAGATGGGTGGAGTCAGTATGATGAAAATGGTACAAACTCATTTTTTTTCTCTCTTCAAATGAGTCAAGCAAATAGGTCATCACTGCTCCAATGTATTTACAGCCATATGGCTCAGCTCTCTAATGTGGTTGGAGAAGCCTGGGTGAATCAACCCATCACGCCCTTTTTTATTACCCGGCAAGACACCAATCACATTAACACATATTATGAATTATGTGGAAAATATGCCTGTATCATATGGAAAGTAACGGTCATTGTAACAAGGGGAAGGTGCTGCTGTGTGAAGCACCCATTGATTTGGTGTTGACCATTTAATCAGTCAAATGTCTGACTATTTGAACAATACACATATTCAAGTGTCTTTCTTGCATCATTTTTGATGCACGGCAACCTTTCTAAAAAAATCCACACCTTTTACTATCTTTTTCCTGAGCTTTCATCAGTTTCCTGTGGTTTTCCTCAGCAAGTTTTGTCTATTGGGAAAACTTGCAACCTACATTTTATTATACTAAAGAAGACCATAAGATGCAGTTGAGGTAGTTTTTTTTCCCCTCAGACTATTAGTACAAGGATTGAGAAAGAACTTTAATGCTCCATTTCCCTCATATAACTAGCCTTGATACCAGATATATTTGCGTTATCTGTAAAAATGAAACATGTGGAAATGCCACCATGTTTTATGAGCATTAGCAGCTAAAAAAAGTAGAACCACAGAAGGCTGAATGTTCCTTCTAGAAAAGCATTGCTGAGGTTCATTCACACCGGATTATAACTACTGCAACAGGCATTAAAATATCACTGGTCTGACACTTAACAGACCACAGCAGAGGAGCCTGGCCTGCCCTGCGTCTCTCCTTGTATCCATATAAGCCCAGCAAGGCCTGAGCCACCATGTACTTGACATCCTATTTGTAGCATAAAAATACCTCCTTCCAACACACACACAAGCTCACACACAAAATCATACTGAAATACTGCCTCCCCAGAATTTCCCCACCGCGGATCATGTCTCACAGCAGCTAATTCAATCTGAGGGCCTACAGACACATGGGGGTTATGCACAGTAGCTGCAGTGTAGCTCCTTTCTTTCTGTGGATGCTCTGTACCAAACTACTGACTGCTTTCGTAGCTTTGCAGAGATGTTACAGTGCAGTCGGAATCAGGAGAGGTCAGCATGGCTCATTTAGGTCTCATCAGGATCAAATGAGGACCCTGTTTCGCCGTTACTGGTGGATGTAGGACTTTCGTATCAAGTTGGTTGTGACCAGTTTCTTATAAACCAGCCTTATAAATAATTTTCTTTGGGTTTATATGTGAAGTATTGAGGCAGTCTTTACTGCTTCGGTAGAGAGCTTGTGTTTTGAATCCTGAAGGTGAATTTATTTTCTGCTTTGCTGCAGTGTAAAACGTCCACCTTGCAGTAAGAATAGCCGGCTCCATATGAAACACATTAGGGCTTTCATAGGCTGATTCATTGCAACTACTTTAAAAGCTAAAGAGAAATTGGAGCCACCTGTATCGGCGAGAGCAGGACTTCTGCACAGATACAAATGCAGGAGATCTCCCTCTCTTCAGCCCACCTGGCAAGTGGTGGAAAAACAGAATAATAAATCGCCTGCACTGATGGAGGGTTGAGGTAACTAACGTGTGAGATCCTGAGCTGCTGCTTATCTCATCTTAAGTTTGGTAAGATCATACTGAAGGTATACACAAATAGTATATGTTTTTAGAAGAATCCTGGAGTTAAAGGTGTGATCATTTAGGGTGGGGTATAATAATACTCTAATACTCCAATACGCAAGAAGCAAAATCAAGAATTATGTGATTTCATCCATAAGTGCTGGTTAAATGTGCAAAACTGTCAACAATCAAGACATTGTAGAACTTTTTGACTGATGCCAAATTGATGAGGGCCAATTAAGTCTAAATTTGGGGAATTAAAATAATGAATGTTTTTCCCCCAACATTAAATAATAAAACTGGTCCAGTTATTAAAGTTGTACATGACTGAAAAAGACAAATTTTACAAGTCTCTTTGCCATACGACTCATTGAAGCTCACATGAGAAAGAGAGATTATTCCTCAACTGGCCAACAGGATTCATTTCAACTTGTTATTTAGCATTGGCAAACTTAGTGATATAGAGCACTATTAGCTCCTTTGATGAGAGTCAGATAAGAAGATCGATACCATTAATTTGTCTGCACACTTAATATGTATCTGGAGCCTGTTAGAAACTGGAAACAACTGGAAACAAGCTGGAAAAAGCTAACCCGGCTCTGTCCAAATAAAAAGCATTCCAGCCTGCGTATCTACTTTATATCAGATTATATTATTTTTATGATTCAACAAACAAGATCTAACATGTTAACTAGTGAGCAGTAAAAGTGATAGGAGGCAGATTTTTTTTAAGCCAGATTTGATGTTACCCTGTGCTTCCTGTCTGGCTGTGGCTGAATATTTACTCCACAGATATGATAGTGGAATCAATCTTCCCATCTACCTCTATCCAAGAAAGTGAATTTCCCAAAATGTCAAAACTAGTTCCTTATGTCATGCCCTGCTGTACAACCACAGATTTTCAGCAGAAACGATGTTATGATCAGTCGCACAAATGGTGTGCAGCATAAAACAGACACATGGAAATAATTTTTCATTTGCATGCACTGACAGATGCCAGGGCAGCAAATATTTTTTAGTGATGTGACTTTTTCACATATGGACCCCAAAACAAAACAGTTAAGAAGCCTCTCTGTCTTCCTCACACACACCAAGCTTCAGACATGCATCATGTGCACACATGGAAGTGCAAGGCAAAGTTTTGACAGGGCCCAGCTCCCCTATAAATCCAGTTCTGGAGAAAGCGGGCACAATAAAAGTAGATAAATGAGGACCAGGAACAGCATTGGACCTCCTATACACACATAGTCTCACAGAAGGTAGACTGACAGAGGCTAAGTAGAAAAAATGGAGATGCACATGTGGATATAGGAGACTGACTAAGAAAGATAAAAAAGCAGTGGCTCTCTCACTATAACAGCCAGTTGGCAGCATGGCAAACCTGGGCCCTGAGAGAAGTGGGCTGACACTCGTGTGTGAGAAGCCTGTAGTCAGATTATAGTTTTCACAGAAAATCTGTCCCGTAGGAGGAGATCTGGGCCAGATTGGCCGTCAGAAGGAGAAAAATTACTCAGAGTCAATTAAAGCAAAGCATAACTTGGCCGAGCATATGCATGGGATGATGCATAAACTGCTCTGTGAAGTTCAGCGAGAGCGAGACGGGCCGAATTACTGTGAGGGCAAATATGCTCACTTGCAGAGACTGACCATGAACAGTAACTGATATGTTCATTTTTAGTGGCAATGCTGAATGGCCAGAGAATTCTTCAACTTTAGCTAGTTTGTACAACCCGTCATATGATGCTGCTGCAAATGTTTTTGTTTTTTTTTGCTTTTTGGAACAGCAACTTAAAGGAGGGGCAAGAGCCTGTCATCATAAAGAGCAGTTCAAATGAGGATATCATTGCATATTTTTGAACAGTCTCTCCTCTGACGCATTCATGGTGTTGCACACAAAACATAACTAAAGTAATTGTGTGAAAAATAAAAAAATGGGGCTGGAGGGAAAAGTTCACACTCAACTATTTTCTGGCCTCCACCTGTTGGCACTGGAAGTATGTGAAGCATATTGTAGCACTGCATGACAAAATTCAATCTCCTAATTCTTTTGAAAAAGATGACTTCATTTTAATTATTTGTAAGGTGAAGCAACACACCAAACAACAAATTTGTGGTTTTGTAATGCCAAGGTATTTTTGTTCAGAACTCCCGGATGGTGATATGATCACTTTGTTGGGTGCATCATTTTTTCAAAGATATCCAAATAAATCCCAAACTGTCCCAAAATTAGACATGTATATTCATGTTGCCCATGTAGCCTCAGGAGAGAATATACATTCCTAGTTTCAATACTAAGGAAGAAAAACAATATTTCTAGCATATTGTTCAACTACATGGCATTTTTCAACTGAATGATGTAATAAGGCCCCAATTCGCACACCAAAGCACCTGATTCTGTAAGTGAAAATGCAAATACATGCTGAAACTACAGTATGTCTATAGGTCTTGGAGGTAGAGAGTTGTTCAAACGTTAACCTCTTAGCCTCTAACTATATGTTGAAAACTGAATGTGTTATGATAATATGACTAAATTCCTTACAGGCATATGGAGTAAAGCCAACGTACAACTTGGAAAGGGTGGAAGTTGTGATCAAACACCTCCATCACATTTCTTTTAAAAGATGAAAAATAACTGTGTGTGTACACGTACACAACGTGCCATGAAAAAACAAGAGTCACGCTGGCCAAAGCCAGTTGGTGGGGTGGGCGGGATCTGCAGCACCGGCAGCTGTGAAAATGAATGAGTGCAGAACAGGACAAATAAAAGGTGTTCAGGTAATTAGGTGCATACTGTCGAGCCATCTGTACATACAGCAAAACGCAGGGGAGGACTGTTGTTTTAAAAGGTTGAAATCATCATACTCTGTTATTGGTGGCTGGGTCCACTCTGTATGTGTGTGTGTTTGAGTGAGTCACTTCTCAACCTGAGCCGTAATGTGCAGAATTTGATAGGATGAGAACCTGAGTGCTCATTTCCTGATAGGTGTCAGGTCTTTTTATCGCCCAGGTGCTTGGTAAAGTGGAATCCAACCATTTTTACCTAAAGCAAACACTAAAATAGAACAGGAGCATACCGTGTCAGTTTTTTTTTTCTAAATTAATGCTCTTGCTAGTTTGTCTGACATAACAGCCCCAACTGTTCTGGAGGATTTATGAGGCTCTCAACAACTAATGACTAATATTCAGAAAGGTTATGCAGCAACACCTGCTGTCTCCCACATTTTTACACACACATCCACGCACACACAGCACAAAATATGAATATGTAAGACAGTGGAGGGGCTGTAATTGGCATTTCTTACAGCGCTGAGTTCTAATTGGAGTTTCTCGCTACACCATGTCTTGGCAAGCAATAATTGCCTGGTTTCTCCCGCGGAGAGAAAGTAGAGGTCACAGTGAACACAGTGGTAAAGTAACTGAGCAGGGCAAAATTATCATTGTCACAGGCCGGTGCCCTGTGGGAAAGGTTTGGATAAATTGGAGACACATGAAGCCATGCAGGGTCTGAAAAAAGCAAAGGTAAAAAAAAGATAGAGGGAGGAAGGAGAGCAAACAAGTGAGGGGGAGACAGAGATTAAATGGGTAAAGACAAAAAGAAAGAATACAAAGTAAAGAGAGCTAGCAGATGTTTGGCTTGGGCTTCAAAGCCGCAGTCCTCCACACTAATTCCCCATCCACAAACAACCCTGCACACTTTCTCATTTTGGGATTGTCAGAACGGTCATCAGACAGTTTTGACAACGATGTCTGTTAGTAATGTGACATTTGCGGTAACAAGGTGACTATCATTCTTGTTTTCTTTTCTCAGCTTCTAATTTGAAACAGATCCCCTGGAGAGCAGCAAGCGCTGGAACGCAGTGCTTATTTTCAAGGCACCGTATTGTATTGCAGGCTTATCTTTCTGCAGAGTAAGCAGAGGGAGAGAGTCAAAGAATATGCCTAAAATAGCAGCACAACAATTGTTATTGCTTAAAACCAGCTGTGAAATCAGCCAAACTATTATCTTTAACATGGTCTGCACCGGCTTTTTTAATAGGAATAAACTGCAACATTTTTCTGGCCTAGATCCTCATCATCATCATTATCATCATCACCATCATCATCTAAATATATCTCTTTGATCTATCCAGTGGACATGCTAAAGATGATCAAATGTCAAATATCATATCTCAGCAGCTAAGTACAGCTGTGTAAATTTCCTATATAGAAAAAAAAACTTACTTTGATACTCCACATAAATTCTTTAAATACCGAAGTGGGATGAGTTATTTCAGGCATTGAGGCATGTTATTTTTCCACACTGCCAATGTCAGGTGACTTGCAGTTGGAATTTTTTAAAGATCATATGGGTTCAGCTGAATCATTGGTACAAAAAATGTGGGGAAACTGCCTTGGAAAATATCTGGTGCTTTGACAAAAAGTCAAATGCCCTAGCCTGTGTAAATTAAAACATTAGGAGGCATGTCAAGTTAACTATATCTCCCACTCTCATTATGTTGCATCAATTGGACATAACAGACAGTTATGTCAGTTGACTGCTCCACCTGCTGCCTCTACCAGCCAATCCACCATGCCGAGGTCAAAAACAATAAGAATACAGTACCTAACAGAGTCCTGAGCCTTTTGGTCACTGTACTATTTAACAGCCATTTGCAATTCAAAATTGATGCAAAAACATGTTCTATTTAAGCAAAGTCAAAATACTGCATTTATAGACAGTCAAGATGCTTATTACCTACCACTAGATGTCTGAACACTGAACATACTTTCACCAAAACACTAGCTGAACTGTTTAGCTGCTAAGATAAACCATCACTGGTTTGTGGAAAGATGTAATCCTGGCTCTAAAAGACTTAAATGGCCCTTTTCCTTTATGTACCATGAAGGAGTAGGTGGCCATCGCAAACTGGTGTGTCTTCCAGGTCAACGTGCATTCATCGTTTCGCTGAGACTCTCGACTGTCTAACAAACACAGTGAATCAAAGAAATATCAGATTATGAGCACCCTTAACCATAGTATGGTTAAATGATCCCAATTTCACGTGTTTTAGACTCCAATGTTTCCTCCTGTGTTGAGAAATGTTAAGGTTATCGAGATAACTTTTAAATGTCAACCTATGTTGGGGAATATTCTTCCAGACACTGCCTTCAACTCTGAGAGAGTTTGACTGAAACCTTTCACTTCTGGAATCCACTTTAACTGCCATTCACCACAAGGAAGAAAGCTACAAACTTTTTACAACCACCTCTCGAACCTATAGGGGTTGACTATGTCATATTCAGAGGTTGGGACATTTAGGTGGAGCACCACTTTCAGACACTTCAAAACTAAAAATATATGAGTGAGCGATATGAAGGGCCACCCAAGCACTCTTTTGCTGTTTCTTCCTAGAAGAATTGACACTGTAAGATGGAGGCATTACATCCCAGTTTGAAGCTCAAGTTACCTGTTTTTTATAAAACACAGAGGTCTTGTTACTGAGCCAGACTTGTTACAAGTGAAAGCGGATAGCTGGTGGTGGGGCTTACAATAACCAGTGTTGGCTAAACGTCACGCTCAGTGGGGTCAAGCTAAACCTCTGCTTCACTTCTCTGCATGGTGTATGTGTGCATGCTAGTATGTGCTACCACCCTCTAACTAAAATATCCTCCTCTGACACTCACGACCACAGCCTTCTGTGATATCATGATTAGCATCCTCATTCAAGACAGTGTACAACAGCTTCTGCCGGTATTCATACACATCTCTTTGATATACTTATTTGAAACCTGATGTTTTTAACCCGAACCCCTGAAGGTGGCTCCCCGGTCAGCTTAAAGGAGTCTCCTCTGAGCCTCTTCTATCCCCAGATTGTCTGAGCTCAACTCTGAGAATGAAGTGACTGCAGTTAAGCACTTTTTTACTGCCTGAGGGTGAAGCTAGCTAACACAGCTAAACTAGGATGTTGTGGGAATGATACTGGTCTTGGCTCAAGACGTACCACACTGATTGATGCTGGCTGTCTGTTTTATAGCCTGGAGGCAATGCTAATGCTTGCCTCCAGCCTCCCATGTGAACCCTGTTTAAACAGGCTCCTATGATCCAGAACATCCTTTAAGCTAACCCTCAGAACACCTTGATGAAACACTTCACAGCCTAAGGCAGTTAAGCTAGCTACTATGCAAAACCTTTTAAAGCAAAATCTCATGATTTGGCATGTTGATCAATTTTATGGGCCCAGATAACCCACCTATATTTAACATATAATTCATTCTGAAGGTTGAAAAAGGGTGTGATCTTTGTTCTGTAAAACAATGATGTGTCATGTATACATTTAGGCAAAATTACTGGATATATTTATAGCATGTATTCTCAACAGGGCTATTGTTGTGGTTCTTAAACAGTCAGTTGGTTAATAGATTAGCTTTTTCCCATTTTATATAACTGTAAACTAAATATTTTGGTTTCTTGTTTGGGTTCTGACATATTGTCTAGTGGACACTGATGAATGATGAATGTTTGGAAGCACCATGATTTTGTCTACACTTTCAGACACTTTCATGGTTCCTTAAAACAAGTGGTAGAGCTTTAAGAGCCTGTCCACTATATTGGAAATTACAGGAAAAACTTTCATTTATATGTTGTGGCTTTTCCCAGCCACTTCAGTACAAAAAGATATTTTAAAAATTGTTCATAGCCTTAAGGTAAGGCTTACCCTAAGCTCACTGGAGCTTGTAGTGTAAATGACCTAATGCAATGTGAGGTTCTGATACCCAATTTTAGCTTAGCTCCAGGCTCTCTCCTTGTGAAACTGATCCACACAGGGAACAGTCTTGTGCCAGACCAAGCAAAGCACTGAGGACAAACCTTTGGAAATGTGTTATGGGTTAGAGTGAGTGCTGCCAACTTCACCACATCTCATGGGCAATGGGAAAGGTGTGGTGGAAAATGTTGCCAAAACTGCTGGCACAGATTCTCCCCAAAACAGCATTGTGACTGTAGACAAGCAGTGCTGCATAACTGAGGGATGTCTTTAATGTTTCCATGTAGACTACAGAAATTTATGAGAGAAGTCCACTGAAAAATATAACTAGTACCATCTTCCAAAACAGAGGATTAGTATTATCTGGCAACACAACAGGAGGTTATTTTCTATGTGAGGTGTAGAGTCAAGTCCATAGAGAGGTAAGAGGTAAGCAAATCTGTCTAATCTCTTTAAATCAATTGTGTCAAAATGCCCCTGAAACTTGGCAGCAAGAAGGGCCAACATATTTGGGCAAATGGCTTCTCCGGCTGGCGTTGTGGCTTGGGCGGTACACTAACCCCAAAGGGTCCTGTTTGCAGTTTAACGTCAAGGTCCTCCTGGCAGATCCATTAGTCTCGGCTGATGAAACAAGGAAAAAAAGAGTATTTTTCCCCACATATATTCCCCCCTCTGTCACTGCGGCCACGGAGTGGGAGGCTAGTCACTTAAATTTACAATTCATTCTCTGAGATAATATCTGAGCGTGAGGAAGAAACCATCTACAGGATTACTGCTCAGGCCATATGTTCCTCACAACATCAGGTACTTTTTTGGGCATTTGATGCATATAAAGTAGCTCTCTACTGTTTACTACTGAATAAAGAGGCAGAGGTCCTCTGCTGGACTGAATTTGGAACTTTGAGTTTCCTAGGTTATGATCACAAAACTCAAGGTTGCGAAACTGAACGTACATACATTTTTCACTCAAAAAGCAAACAAATGAGGTTATTCATGTGCATGTATTGCTGTCCATGTTCACTTTTCTGGCAAGATAATTAAAGCCTGTAGAATATGCCTTGATATTTTAGTGATTCCTCACAGACCCTAATTTTTTAGCCAGTATGCAGCATGGAGCTAGGTATGACACTGTTGACCTGCCACCAAAATATTTTAACAACTAGTAGACAGATTGCCATGAAATTTGCTACAGATACCCTTGTTGCCCAGAGGATGAATCCTAATGACCTTGGTGTTCCCATTCATTTAAATCTAGCAAGGTTGACGTTGGTGTTTTTGACTGGTTTTAAGTGAAAAATCTCACTGGTAATACTTTGAACTTTTCTATTCTTTATTCTTCAGCATTTTCACTTATGCAGTGAAATATGGGAATGGCATTGTCTTTGCTTGATGCTTGATGCTCCTCTGAAAGATGATTATAGGACAATCTAAATGTAATCAGGGTAACGGTGAATTATAGTACTAGAAGGGTAAAATGCAACTTTAAGGGCATATTTATTTTTCACTTTATAATTACATTGTTCCCTGTGTCCAGTATGGTATTCTGAGAGGCATGTCCAAATATTACAAGAGGGACTCTCATCAAGTACCATCTGACACAGGTCTGTGGATTTTAAACCATGCTGACCTTTCCTCTCCATCTCCTTCACATCACTGCCTCCGCTTAGTCCAACACACCATATAATTTAACTGGTCACATATGCAGATTTATTTTCTCCAGCTGGGACATTCCTCTCTCCAGACGCTCTGAGGTTCCCATGTCCAAGGAGAAACCAGAGGGAGAAAACCAGGACGGTGGGCCAGGCAAGGCCCCTACTCCTCTCTCAGGGACGATTCCGGCCTATCCAACCCCCAACTTCTTGGTGCTCCATAAATCTCACTTTACTAGATAGCAGTTCCTAAATTGTAAGACACTTGTGCCATGATACATAGACACAGAATTCACACACAAATATACACACAGGCATAACCTCCCCCATTTCACACACAACTTTGATTTAACCAGTTTTCAGCAAGACAATGGGTCTCCTTGACATAAAACAGTGAAACAGATGGGTCTAGACTTGCAAGGGCAATAACTTCTCACAGGGGCAAAACAACAACATCCGACTCTGGAGTCGAGGCCACAATTATATCAGGTTAAGCCTGCAGACACTTAAAAATTTGGTTGAAATTGTCGGAATGAGGAAGAGCATATTAATACATGACTGCATATGTGCTCAATATGTGGAGGAAAAAATCTGCATTTGAAGAAGAAAACAGATAAAGTATGGATTTCACCCTTGCTTGAAGATAAATAAAAGACATCATGGTACTACACTGACGTGTACTGACAAAGATGTCGAAGAAAATAACCTCTAATTAACAGCTAGACTGTCAATGTCTCTGGATTGAAAATGTCAAAGGAGCATCAAATAAGCACGCGTAGACCAGGAGGCTTCAGTAAAACCTTGAAAGGAGGAATCTGCTTGTGGGATACTATACGAGCTCTCAGATGTGTTTGTCTTGGCATAGCCGCCGAGTGATGTCATCATCATCATCACCATGGCTGTTGCTCCACTTCTTTGGCCCAGTAAATGACGACAGCACACACATCCAGCTCTTGGAAAAGAGTTCCTCGGAGTTCAGAAGTTGCTCATATTGCTGTAAGTGCTTCAATCAGTGTTAAATGTTAACATCCAGAATGGAGCATTCAGATTGGTCTGGTGAGCAGATGCTGTCAAGCCAGATTACTGTGTGGCTAAGGCACACTGATGAATACTAATCATTCAAAACATTAAGTGATGCATGTATCTAACCCCAAAAAGTTACTGGTACTTAAAGTTGAATTAGAAAGTGAACTACCCCTCAGTAAATAGTTAACAGGAACGTCTGACATTTGCAAAACCTGAAAAACAATGCTAAAAGAGCCGAAAATTAAGACATCCATGCTCTTGAAGTCAATCTTGAGAAGACATCAACTTCCTTGAGTTTGACTGAAAGCCACAACACAAAAGAAATAATTTCTCATGCAACTTCTTTACTCTGTCAAAACTTCATTTAGCATTGATCTCATTTGTGCTGACAGGGAGCAAATTGGAAATGCAGTGAATTCTCACAGAGCCAACAAAATGACAAGCTGGTTCAAAACTAAAACCGACTCATTAAGGCACATAATCACTCAGAAGTGTGCGAGCCAACATATCTCAAAGAGAATGAACTCACATGCTTAATCAGTGTATAGATAAGAGGGGAGAGAACGACAGGGATGCAGCGTATTAGTGCCAAGCTTTCTGCTGAGTTCTCTTGAGTTGTGCAAGCTGCTGGCTGTCAGTGGCTGCTTGCATGGAAAATGAGATCCAGCTCGGGGATTGCTAAACAGAATTTCTACGGGGAGAGGCAAGGTGAGAAGTTAAGCACTGCATGCCTTTGCAATGCAGATACTGTCAGTGGTCAGTTGATCCGCATTGTCAGCCAGATATTGTCACTGTAGTTAATTGCAAACATGCTGGATAATACTTGTGTTGACTTTACACCTTTTACAGCCTGGCTCCAAAACAGAAGGTAACCAATCACACATCTCAATTCTCCCTTTCACTAAGTGGAACAATTACTTCAGAATTTACTTGACATTCTTCTCGCAAAAGGCAAGAGACTGGCCTCCAGCCATGACACTGCCTTTCCTCCACCCAACCCCACACACATGTACACACATACACACACACACACACTGGCTGCTGCCAGCCAAACAGCACCTCGAGGTGGTGCCAAGTCCCAGCTAGGAGATCAGGAGATTGGAAGAAGAAGGGAGAGCTGAGGAAGAAAGCTGGAGTGGGGGAGTGTGGCGGACAAAGGGGTTAGGAAAGGAAGGAGTAAATAAATCAAGACAAGAGAGAAAGAAGTGTGTTGCTGAGTGAGCATGCCTTTCTCTCTGTGAGTGTGTTTATGACTCTGATGTGTACACACAAAGACGGAGATACAAACAGGAAGAAACAAACCAAATGTCAGGCAGTTCTAAGAACATGTTGTTTTTAACAGAGCCACATTTTTAAGCTCCTTCTCACACAACACATGTTAATAATAATGTTCTGCTATGGATCTAAGTATGTGGATAGTTGTCACAGTTAAACAAAGACATGCTTGGCACAAAAACAAAAGAAGAGTCCACTCACCGCTTTCGCTCTTCTCAATCACATCCACCGTCTCACCGGCCTTGAGGTTGATCTCCGAGTTCTCCTGCCTCTCATAGTTGGCCACGGCCACGTACTGCTCCAGCACCATGGGCTCCGAGCTGTCAATCCCTGAGGGGAAGAAACAGGCTGTCAGCCACCTGCCCGCCGTGGCACCCCGTGAACGCCCGCTGCAACCAACTACACCACTGCTGCTGTGCACCCGGTACGCCGCCATCGGCCAACCCCTGCTCCCCGCCGCCCTGACCAATCAGAACGCAAGCTCACGACTTGACTGCATAGTCCCAAACGTCTGGCCATATAGCTGAGTCGACCCCCGGCCCACAGCGAAGGACTGAGGCACATTGGAAGGAATCAAAACAAAAGGAGGGAGCGGGAAAAAGTTTGTAGGAGCTGCATCTCGCACCTACAGTGGATCCATGACCTCAACCGAAATTTAACATCCGAAAAAAAGAAACAGAGAAGGCAAAAGAAAAAGGAAAACAGAGGAGCTGCTAATGGTTGGAGGGGAAGACTGGTGAGTGAATGAGTGGAAGAATGGTGAAGTTTCCCTGTGGAAAATCAACAGTGCGGTTGAGAGGAAAGGCCTCCCCTCCACTGCCTTTGGGAGCCAGCCGTTGGACGGCGAGCTGGGAGGGGGGGTGAACACACCAATCATGGTAGTCGGCACTGCTGGCCTTAAATAGAAACATATGAGTGAACTAGAGAGAAAGAGAGACAGAGAAACAGGGACAGAGGTTGGGTCCATGTTTATGTGAAACAAAAGAAGAAAGCATTTGAGTTGGGGTTAGGCCACTCTGTTTTCTCTCTCTCCTTCTCTCTGATGTTTAACCTTTTCAGTGCCACAAATTATTTCATTTACTGAGTTCACGTGGTGCATATCTGATCGCAGCCGCCGACATGCTTATTTGCTCATTTGGTCACAGAGAGCAGATTACTCTTCACGTCTTGATGAGTTTTTATTGTTAACGAGTATGTCTGTACAACAAGTGTGTGTGATCAGGGGAAGAAGATTTATACAGAAAGAAAATAAATGACTGATGTTTGGGTAAAGAAGAATGAAAATATTTATCTCTAACAAAAAACATATGTTCATATGTGTTAAAAGACTGAATTCACTCCATGATTCATTATATTGACATTTGTGAACATTAAATTAATATTTTTAAAAATCCAGCAGATGACAGCTGCAGTGTTAATAAGGTATGGTTAATGTCAGGCAGCGTAAATACTGTTAAGAGACAACAGCTTCAACACTACTGGCAAGCAACTTCACACCCTGTTAGTCTGAACAACGCCTCTTTGCAAATGCAAATCTTTGGTTACAATGCCTAGATGTAACATTTGGCATTTATCTAGCATTGTAGACAGTATACATTCATACAGTATGTAATTCCTGTTGTGATATCTGTACCGACCAGTGATGGCTAGTGTTTCACTCACATGAAATAAGACCATAGTATCTGTCTTATCTGTCCAAACTGAAAGTGGTAGTGACATCAGTGTGAATGTGACGTTGCCTTGTAGTTCAAGTGTCCCACTTTGGACACACATTTTTTACAGAGTTTTGATGGTCTAGAATACAAGGTTACTAGATTTCCTCCTGGAGCAGAATTGATTGATAAACTCAAGTGACTCAAGTATAGAATTTACTCATAAAATGAATTTTATTGTACTTTTCCTTTCCTGGGGAAATACAGTTTACATGTAAGTAAAGAAGATTGATAGAAAGCTAAAGCTGCCTTCATTAGTATTAATCTAGGCAAATTATTGTATTTGTTCCAATGTTACAATATACTGTCTTAAGCTTTTACCAAAGTTTTTACAAAAAAAAACAGTAGCTATCTCATGTTATCATCCTATTGATGAAGAGAACCATTAATGGCAAACAGCACTTTTGCTGCTAAAAACCTGCTCCTTAATGACTGCACCACTGTTGGTGATCAGTCAGGCATTTCCAATAGGCCAGTGAAATATGCTACATCGAATGTTAAGAAAAGATACTATACAGGATACATAAAGGGAAAAGGCACATCAGCACCAGCAACGATACGATACAGAAACCACATGGAGTCTCTGATGACTGAAAACACGAGCGGCGGCTAATTACTGCGGCTGGTAAGAAAAGAAACTATCATACTTTGTCAGCAAATCTTTCAATCTTCCCACTTTACAACCGCATCTGAGACTGCAAATTCTCTGCTGTCAGCCTCTTTGTCATTTTGTAAATGGGATTAGACCTTGAACATGAATTGTATTGTAAGAGTTAAGCTGTGCTTATCCTGTAGCTTAGATGCTACTGCCCTTTAAGATCTTAGAACCACTAAGATTAAGTTGTTTACTATAGCTCCCATCCATTACTATATCTGATACTACATCATCACAGTGGCCTTGTAATGTTTTATGACCAAACAGGTTGCAGTACACGCATGCAAGTAAGCAGCCTCAGAGAATGAAAAGTAAGCTGGAGTTTTTCCGCAGTGCTTAAAAGACAATTAAGCATCTCTACATGTTGTTACTCAAATAAACAGGCAGGGAGCACCAGGGAATGCTCATAACTTTACTTCCCCACTGGGTGAGGCTGGGCATTCATCTCTGTCTTTCTTCAGCATTCTCCCACGAGGCGAAATAAAGGAAAGGAGCATATTGCAGAGAGCGTAAGCAGCCTATGCGCAAGGAGCAATCAAAGTCAGCCTGAGGTAATAAAGTAGCACAAATCTAGCTATTTAAAAGCTTTATGCGTTTGTAATGGCAACCACTGCCCGGTTGAAAAATACCATGAATCCTAAAGACCTGCTGCATTCTGCCCTCAATATTCCACTACAAGAGCGGTTTCCTAAATTCTATACTCTTTGAATCTCAGATTTTTTTGGTTTGAATGAGTCTGTTTAAAGGGGGATGTGTCTTTGTTGTTTCCAACTCATGCTAACACACTGATAGTTGTAATGCACGGAAACAACATATCTGTGTCTCTCCGCATCAAAGCCCTCAATTACAGTTAAATATCTCCAAGAACATTGCCTAAATTTTCACCAGATGGTCAAATCTGTGACTGTATTGTCAACTGTAATGTCAACATGTGTGTTCATTTCTGCAAGAAAAAAAGTTCTTTCCCTGGATATGTATTTACAAGAATGACAATTTTGATTTCACTTCTCACTTGACTCATCACTCCTATACACCCAAAGCTGAATGAGGTCACAGCCAGAGGTCTACCGCCATGCTTCAGACAGATGTAAAGAACCAGACTTGACACCTCATTTCAGTCTAAGACGCTTCGTCACATGCAGACCTCGGGCCCCTGTTCTGGCCCACCGGCACTGTGCCCAGCTGTTGTGCTGGCCAACCAGGTCCGCAGAGATGGATGGACAGACTGCAGAGACAGGCAGGCTGAATGTGAGCAGATGGGTGGAAGGAGAGGCTGATGAAAGCGCATGCAAAGCAGATGTCTAGAGAAAGCTCAAGTGTGAAAAGAAATAAGCTGAGAAACCAAAGGGGATGCAGCTGGCATGTCACTCTCGCACAAGCACAGTAGTGCATGCATATTCAACACGTTGACATAGACACACAAGGCTACCTGAGGCCTCTTTCCTCGGGCTGTCTGTAAAGCCGTACATCCATACTGCAGACGAAGAGAAGGAGGAAGAGAAGCAGAGAGATATTATTCAGTTTGACAGCATGCAGAAGCAACACTATGGTAAAGCACAGCTTTATCACACCTACTGAACACAAATATAAAGAGGCAGAGAGAAATTCCTGCAAATGTAGCACTGGATCCATAGTCTGAGCCGATTCATGTGGGAATGATTCACAGTCATGTTTTTAAGCTCAGTGTTTTCTTCATGCTGAAAAGACTAGTGTTCATCTAAGGGCAAGAAACTAGCCAGTGTTTTGATATTGAGTATTACAAACACCCTTCCATTTTTAATCTACTCAAACTCAAACTCAAATCTCTCTCCTTGTAAGACACTCACTTCACCCTTCCAATGATTCCCTTTCCTTCATCTCTTTATATTTCTCTGTCTTCCATCCCTGTATCTGAACCTCCTGGAATGTCAGACAGTTGTCAGCCTCTTCTTGAGCGTTTTCTGACCTTGTTTCTCTAACCAGGGGAAAAACCATCAGTGGGTACGACAACGTTTTGATTTGCTGAAGACCTCTGAGATGTGGGCAGTGATTCAGAGGTCTGAGGGAAAGTTAAAAGATCATTTATCCCACCTCAAAAATACCTTCCTGTTTCTCTTTAACTCATTGCCTTTGTTCAGCTATGGCCCACTTCAGTCCAACTCAACACTGTCGTCAGAACAATTTTTTTTCAGTGGGTGTTTTCCAAAATAATCAACTTTTCCTCTGAAGAAACAACATTTTTACAATTCATGAGCAGCATGCTGTACTGGATCCTGTCGAGCGCTGCCCCTGCTGTGAAGCCAACGGCTCCTTGCCGTTGACTCACGTGAGATAATAAAAGACAAATCCCCCCTTGCTATCCACTGCAGCCTCAAGAGCTTTGCTGGATTGATGTTGGCCCCAGAGGGAGGGATACAGGCTGGTCCCAGGTCAGCCAGGGTCAAACCCCGCTCACTAACGCCCTACCGTGATTATTACCCACCGGCTGCTCTCAGTGTAGCACTCAACATCTGATTGATATTAACCCTCATCTCCCCCTCTGGGTCCTCCCTGCTAACCCACTACCCCTCCATACAAATACGCTTAATTCCTTTCAGGTTTGGGTGATGATGCTACAAAACAGAAGAACCAGCCATGTTTTCTCTGTCCCTTTGCTGCTGTGGGTAATTTTCCTACAATTCTGACCCCAAACGTCTACATTACCCTGCAATTGAGGGCTGAGAGAGCTTGAAAAATGGCAACTCTGAAGGTCTTATTGCTATGTTTGGATTGGAGGGGCCTATTAGCCATGTATCCTGTTTTTCTACTGACTGAATTGTGTTTTCAAAGAAAAGGTCATCACTACACACACCCCCACCAAACCACAGACAATCAACATGCTGTATGTTGATGGACTATAACGAGTTATCTATCTATATCTATTGATCTTTCTGCAGCTTTGATGGTCATGTTAACCAGTTGATGTGAAGAATACAAAGATATTCTTAATACTGTTAGAGTGTCTCAATATTCCCTCTCAATATTCCCTTTGTTTCCAAACCATAAATAACTATTATCTTTGGATGTTCTCTCTCTCAAATATTGATTATTATCAGACTAAAAAGGTGTCAGTCCAGCTAATAATAATCTTTTGATAATAATAATGATCTTCATTCAGTTTATCATGTTAGCATGCTATCGTTTACTAAATGGTGTGGAATGTAAAGCAGCACGACAACACTGGGAGAAACGTCATTAGTTTTGTACGTATTTGGTTAAAAACCAACCCATGTTGTCTTGATTCTTTGTATGAAAAGTCATACAGAGAGCATCCTGTCGGGGACTTGAATGTCTCTTCTGAATTTTGTTGCAATCCAGTTAATAGTTGCCTGGCTGCAGGTGGTGCCACATGAAAAGGGGGATCCACAAAGTCAGCAAGATTCACACCATGAATATCTGCACAATTTTTGCATGGAAATCCACGTCAAGATACACCGACACAGTAACAACCCTGCCATCACTAGAGCCACACTGTTAGCATGGCTAAAAGTTTCTCTCTCTCAAAATTTCACATCACTAATAAGACAGCAGAAAATCTGTGGATTTGTGGGTGCTGTGGGAAACTATGATGACATCAGGCAGTGTGTCTTTAAAATGTATGAGAGATAAAGAGAAAGGAAAACATGGATGAAAGATAATGGACAGGTAAAGCTAGAGAAAGACAGATAAACAGTGGATTAATAAAGCATTTGAGGCATCTTTCACTGCAACCTTCAAATCACAGTGTTTCGTTCACATATGAGGTATTCAGCATCAACATTACTGTATAATAACAGGAAAACTTGAACAAAGTAAAATTTGAACTTTCCAATTGGGTAAACAAACTCACTTATGTGAGTGCCAAATGCCACACTGAGCCTCGGCCCTCGTGATGGCACTCCCTGCAAATGCTTCACACAGCAAGACACAGCTTAAGTGATGAAACCTTGGGACCCAACACCAAAGCAAAGATGGCCAATCACAAATTACTGTTAACCAATATTGATTCAACACTTGTGAAGAAGCACAGCGGCCGAGAGTGACACCAAGCTAACAATGTCAAACCACAGGCAGAAGCTAACTAGTATTGATACGTTTAGCAAGCAGGGGAGAGAACAACAGAGATGAAACACTTCATCCCTGACTGACACAGACGTTTGCAGTGACAAATGACATTTGTGTGCAAACAGGGTGGCGGGGGAGGTGCTGGTTGACGGGCCCTATGCTTCATCTGTGACACACAGGAAAACAGCTCCCAGTCCAGGCTGGGACACAGTATGGACGCTCGCTCCAACCACATCACGGGTCGCATCTGTTCCAGCGTGAGCACTGTCACTTCTCTGCCAACTCTCTCATCCTTCTGTTC
>JBAJHX010000051.1:2516481-2527476 GCA_037176925.1 Amniataba percoides
ATACATACATGACAGTTGACCACTGTCACTTAGTGTGTAAAAGGGTTGCCCCTCCTTCAGCTGAAGTGCAAACAGTTTTTATATGCAAGCTTGATGTCTGTGGGTTAATTGAACGAGCTAACACTGAATTATCTATGCGGGGTGACAATGCAATAAGTGTAAGTGTGGGACCTGGAAATAGCTGCTTGTAACTTATCAAGGAGGTGAGGACAGGGGCCAATGAATGGGGTTTGTTAGGTGGAAAACAGCAGCAGCATGAAAAGCACTTTGCTGTAACAAACTCCCAGGGAGCCTGTTAAGTTAGTCAGTGTGCTGTGCATGGATTGAAAGGCAAACACGACCTCCAAGCTCTCTAAACAAGTCCTGATCAAGAGGAAGGCAGGACAGTAAGCAGTTTCTGGTTCCACTGTAGATGTGCACACAAATCACTCTTTAAGTGAAGGCTGAAACTGAAGCCCTTTGCTCTTTATGATGCTCTGGGATTAATTGTTCTTGGTAAATGATCAGATGAAGTCACAGAAGACACAGCTTGTTGAAGTCCTGTGTTAATCCTGACACATAAAGTTACTGCTGGATCAATAGTATGTGCGTTTACTGTTGTCATGGAAAGCAGATCAAAGTAAGGTTAGCTTGTATCACCATGTGGGCGGTTGTAAGTATTAAGTATTCACAAAGGGCTTTAGAACAACATGTCTGCATGACATCCGAGCATTACCGCTCGAGAACAGCTCAGGAAGCAAATAATAGTCCACACACAGGCACATTAGCCATGCTAGCAAATAGGCAGCTAATTACAGGAGCAGCTCATTGTACCAGTATGAGTGAGCAGAGTCTTTCTTTCTGTAAGGTAAAGTAAAAACATGGATACTTAGTGTGTTAGCATCGCAGCTACCATTTCTGACTTTACATGTGAACATGCCAGTGGGTGTGCAGAGAGCTATTTTTGGCAGTGTTTTTAGAGCTATGGTTTTGGTGGCATCTGCAAAGCATTAGGGCACAAAGGAGGGGCAGGTAAAGGCAAGATGTGGAGAGAGAGAGTAGGAGGATGAGGAGGGAGGGCAGAAAGACAAGGTCCAGACTCTATCCAGTGACCCGAATCCCTGAGGCTGAAATCAAACTCTTCCCTCGAGGGCTGAGCAACCAGCTCCGGCTGCCAGCTCTTTTCCTATATCTCCTCGAGGTATGGAGAGGAGGAAGCGAGGGGTGAAAGGCGACATGTAGGATAGATACTGCAGTGGTGGAGAGAAAGGCTCTTTTATGTGGCCAGGATTCTCATTTTTGCAGCCAGTAAGCAAACGGTACACTGGTCTAGCAGGGATTTTGTTTTAGCAGAGTGGTTACCCAGATTAGACACTTTCTAAGAATACCTCCAGAGTGAAGAACCTATAGACTTTCAAAGTGTCGCAGCGACTTGCTTGACTTGGTTCACATCAACACCATCCAAATGAATTCTATTGCAATACTATGAGCCCCAGTATCCACAGTTATGCAACTAACATACAACTGTTTTCCTATTTCAATAATTAGATAAACAAATTACCACTATTCTTGGTTGATGTAGTTTTGACAGCAGAGATGGATGTGTTTCAGTGACACTCAATCTAAGGTATGCATCTAAATATGTGCATGTGTGTGTAAATCTGTCAGACAGTAAAGAAAGCTATGTATATCGTGAACAAAAACACTAACACATGGGCCAGTTGCACACACACACAGATTTCGTCACACTTTTCATCACATACTGACATTTCGTCACAGTGTGCTCACTGACTGCAGGTCCATGAAGCAGGAGCGCTCCCATGCACATCTTATCAGTTCCAGAGCTTCAAGCTCTCGACATTGATTGTCAAGCCAGCACAGATGCGAGTGAGTATCATGAGGCGGACCATGTGGTGTTGGGGTCAGCCAGGTCAGCTCAGTGGTCAGATGACCACAGAAGTGTGAGTCAATTCAATGAGTATGCATGCAGCAAGCTTTTGTTTGTGCTTTTCAGGCAGCCCCCTCTAATTCACACAGTTACACACATGAACTGCAGTGCAGCTGAACTAGGATTATGTTGGCTTTTAAAGGTGAAAGAAATTAGGTTGTTTGCTGTAAGCTGTAAGCCTCTTTACGTAAATGACAAGTTCTGTTTAAACAGTACATACTGTGGTCTAGTTTCCATCAGCAGACAAATAAGTGTTTCAAGTTTCTTCTTTGTTTTACTCATATAGTATGATTCAATCCCATTTACATACTGAAACTGTATAGATCTGCTCGGAGGGGTGAAAAATATTTCACATAGAAGTTTGTTGCAAAAAGAATTGTTTTGGAAGAAGGGAAATCACAATGAATGCAGAAAATTTAACAGCATGACATTAGAATCAAAATAATTACTCTTATTCTTCCAACTAAGTCTAGCAGCAGTTTTAAACTAGAATCTTTATATAAACTTTCAGTAGCTTTAAACTGTAAAAGACACTTTAAAACTGGTCCATGAGGGCAATGGATTTCTTCATTAAGGGTATAGGAGGGGGTGGCAGATAAAGGGCTAATCAATGTGTTTACAAGTATTAGCATAATGGCTGCAAGTTAATGGCACTCAATGGCCCCCTGCTACGCTGGCCTGCAAGACCAGTAAATAAACACTTCCCGAGATTATCGCCTTAGCCTCTCTCCCTCTGCCTCCCCTTGTCCCTGAACTCCACCCCTTAGTTCATCCCTAAGTGTTGTAAAGTCCAAAACACAGCCCACCTACTCTAAGTCCCTCAAAAGCCCCAAAGTACCCTCAGCTGTCCCCCAACCTTTAACCCTCGTGGCCTTGACAAGTCTAAAGCACTTTGTGAACACTGCAGATGGGGTTCAAGGAATCAATTAAAATTCTGCTGAACACACAACTGTGGATCAACCTGTTGTACATAAAGAGACACACACAGGTGGCAGATACAACAATTGGCAGCTGAGGAATTAATACACAAATAAATATATATAAATATATATATAAAAATATGTATGTATGTGTGTGTGTGTAATGTTACAACCTAAAGCCTTAGTGCCACACAACAGTGAAATTATATTCTCCATGAAGGAACTGAGTTTAGATTTGGGAATGATAAATTACATTTTGGGAAGTAGTTTGGTGAGCAGCAGTTGTTTCACTTTGTTTACGTTCTTAAAAGTACTTCATGGATTTTTAGCTGGTTATGAAACAGTCTCAATTTAACACCCAAGCCTCTTTATGCCCTACAACAAGCAACATGCTACAGAAACTAGCTTACAGTAGCCCAAGAAGCTACATTGCGCAAAAGAGGTTCAATAATAACTGACCAACAGAAAAATATATCTAAAGTTTGCCAACATTAGCTAAAAACAGTCACCATATGCTACGAGTCATACCAGATCAAGTGAGGCTATAGCAGTTAAAGCTCTGAGTATATATAATCCCACAGGGGTGCGATTTAGAGCTTATGGATTCGATCTTTCGTTTGGAAGAAGAGTAATGTTATTTCTTCTTTCAAAAGAAATTACATGGTCTTCCTTTAAATATAAGCTTCCTGTTAATATCAGTGACAGAGCTGGAAACAGCCCAAATACTCCTCCCTCACACAGTAACACGAGCACATTATCACCCACTTACTCCTAATTAGCCCAAAAACACCAAATCTGTGTTTACCCTGACAGCCATGCTACTTAGCTGACCAATCACAGCAGTTCATGACTTATCCCAGTAATAATCTGATAATCTTGCAGCATCTCTCTCCTCCAGGCAAAAGCCAAGGTCAGTCCCTATTGTTATTCATGGTGAGGGTTGTGAGGGGGCATGATGAATGATGATAACATCACCGTGTCTCACACTATGGTAGCCTATGGGGGGCAGTGTCCAATATTTTCATCATGGCTGAAATGCAGTATGCGCATATTAATAGAGAAATCTGTCAACATTATGGTGTGCAGAGGACAGATAATGCCATTTAGGCTGATAGTTATTTGATTGCTAGACCACAGGCCCAGACAGATAAAACAAATCACGGCCCACGTCTCATGCAAATTGACTTGATAAAAATGCAAGATGGGTGAAAAAATGCTAAGCAAAAAAATAATGTCACACAAACAGGAATGGGGATGGGAGGGAGGGGTTTAGGGGGCTTTGGACAACTGAGAAATTCCATCCAGTGGAAATAGATCTCACACAGGAAGAGTGGGGGGCCAAAATGGATATAATACAGACAGAAAAAAAGACTCAGCATTTGAGAAGCTGGCCAGACAGTGGATACATTTATAGAGGAAGGGCAGCTCAGGGGATGTTTCTGAGTGGACAAGAGATTGGACCAGTGGCTGACCAGGAAACAGCAGCTGAGGGTGCAGAGAACTTCATTTCTAGCTGTATTGTGAAGTACGCCACCATGTGGAGATTCACTGGATAGTAGTGTAAGAGGTGATGTGTGGTGGAAAGCTAATTTCTTTCTGAGCAGTCTGACTCAAATGCAGTGGGTCTCTACCTTTCCTGCATGTGATCCTTTTCAAGTCTCTACACAGCACTCAGCATGCCTGCATGCACATGTGAGGGAGATACAGGTGAGCTATGTCTGAGCTCTGAAGCAGTGAAGGAGTCATCCCTCTGCTGTTTAGAATACAGAATGAAGCAGGTCCTTTCTGATGCAGCAGTGCGTTACACAAGTACGTTCTAAAATAATGTCACACCACACACTCGAACACAAGCATCATTCTGATCTACTTATGTTGACAGCTTGGTTACCTTACTTTAGAAAACAAATACTTAAGTGTTCTTAAAAGTTACTGAAAATATGTGAATTGTGAGTATTAGTTAAGAGCAGCTACACTGTAAGGATAGAGACTCTTGTGCACAGGTGTGTTTAAGAAGATATTACTAAATAAGCACTACTGAGAAAAACATGGGTTTTAATAATGTTTTGTTGATTTTGGGTGATATTGCCTGAGACAAGCAGAGCTGCACTGGTAAAACTGGCTGTTTCATGTGAATAATTTCAAGAGACATGAGGAATTAAAACTACACAGAACACTGGTAAGATTATATACATACATATATATATATATATATATACACACACACACACACACACACACACACACACATGCATACATAGAGGAGTGACACAAAACACAAAGCTCTGTAGAGAAATATAGGGCAGCTCCATGTGTATGAACATGCTTTAAAGGTCTACAACTGTGTAAATGTGTTCTCACAAAGCAAGTTTTGACACATAAAAATGAAGCTGTTACGAAAAAGTTTATCTTTTGATATTTTTCTTTTGCACCGCAGGAGAGAAATATCCATTTTTATTGGATACATTTTTATTCTGCGAGACGTGTTACAGCGCGTGAAAAAAGATAACAAAAAAAACAGAGATCCAGCTGAAGGTCCATTCAAAATACATTAAACATGGAGGGCGCTCTGCTTCAAAAAGGACCAACAGATTGCACAAGAGTGACATCAGCCTGGAGCCTCACTCCCCACTGAGCTGCAGTACTTTGCTCTGCAGAGAGGGGTCGGTATACCTCAAACACAGAGGAGAGGGCAGCTGGTGGTGGAATCTGCTCAGGTCCTGTGCTCTCTCTGAGCTGTGATTGATGGCACTGACTCGTGTGCTGCACTGTGAGGCACGCGGCTCCTTTTCCTAATCAGATCATAGTCAGAAAAATTCAATCTTACATAGTAGAGTGGGAGAAGCTGTGGGTATTGTCAAAGCCTGCCTCCTTTAATAAGATTTTATGAAGGGAGCATAAAAAGTAAGACATCACAGTTCGATCCGGCCATAAAAATGGCGCTGAGGTCAGATTGTACACCTCGCTTTAACCCAAATGCCAATATATCACATCCGCCGTCTCATTTATTGATAGTTTCTAATTTTTCTGTAGCTGTCAGAGATATCGGGGGTTGGCAGGTGCACCCTTGCCCTTGCACTCCCTTGTTTCTGACCTCCTCACCTCCCTTTGGGACCCCCTGCACCACCACCAACCCCAACCCCTATCTTCTTCCTTCATCTCCTTCCTCCTTTTCCAGGAAGTGATGCAGCGAACACACTTCATCACCCTGGTAGCTACAGCTGTCCCGGCTCGCTCGATTCATCACACTCGCGTACAGTCCGGCCCTCCCAAAGTTATTACTGTAGCGAGCCCAGCCCCACCTTGACAACACCCAGTGAGTAAGTGCACGAGGAGGAGAGCACAAGTGAGTCAGACACTGCATCGAGTGGGCGGGTGTGTGGGTGAATGAGTGCATCCATGTAAGATGATGGCGAGAGAAAAAAAATAGAGCAAAGGCTGTAGAACACAGACAGACGGGAAGTGCACTGAAATAACCTGACAACAACAAACACGCTGCACACAACAAGCGAGACCAATTTAGTCCTGAGAAAGAAAGTAAAAAAATATTTTTCTGCCACTGTATCTCTTTGGGTACGGGCACAAGCATTTTCAGATATAATTGCATGAAGTGCACAACTGCTCTGTTTGAGACAGATCGATAAATTCTCACTTATGAGAGCACATACATGTACACAAGACCTCCCACGGGCCGCACGCTCGACTGACCACTCCTCACCACTCTGACACACTTTAAGTGTTTAACCCCATGGACGCCAGTGCTGTACACTGGTTGCGCTGCGCTGTCTCCAGTGAGTGCTATTGATCCTAATAGCGAGGGGAATGGAGCAGCTTATCCATTAAGGCTGAGTGAGTATGTCGCCTGTCTCATGCTTGCGGCAGACAGAGTGGAACGGACAGATGACTGGGAGGAGAAAGACGGAGGTGGAGGACCAGGAAAGGGGGTGGAGAGGGGGAGGGATGCTTCATAACTCCTGGATAAGGGAGAGGAGAGTGGATGAGGACGGAATCAGGGGGTTGAATAAGTGAGGACAGAGGAGGGAGGAAAGTTGAGGGAGGTACAAGTGGAGTAAGGAAAGACACGTACGGTGTCAAGAAACAATAACTGGCACATGAAACCTGGATTCATGGGAAAGACTTAAAAAGGGGAAAGAGAACGTAAACCATCTATTATTTTAAGGACAAAACTGGCTGGGAAACAAATAAGAAACACTCACTTTGTTCCTCATTAGTATAGTGGACAATATCTCCGCCTGTTACGCAGAATATCTGGGTCTAATTCCCTGACGAGGAGAGTTGACTTCAATCAATTTCTCTCTGAGGATCAATAAAGCCAACTATCTATCAATCTCAGTCAGCGTTATGCTGTAGAAATGATTTTTCTTTATAGAAAACAAACAGAAGTTAACTACATTTTGATGCTTAAACAAGATAAAGAGTTGAACATGATCTGCATAGCAATGATTCTAGATGCCTTTAAAGTAAAGCAGAACACCAGAGCACCAAAATAGTGAGTGTCAGATGAGGACACAGCAACAAGTGAGAAACTCCTATCAGATGGGGGAGGTGAACCAGTCTGGGGCAGGCCCAAAGACACCCACCCACTACCTAAGTGTGTCAATACTGTGGTCTACAGTTTCACAGGCTGCACTGAGATCCACAGCACCAAAATAAAACATTCACCCAACAGAAGGAATCACTTTTCCTAATGGCCTCTAAGAAGCATAATAGTAAAGAATAAAAGTTGATATATTATTTTACTCATTCACAGTGAGAGAAAAACAAAATAAGTAAATAAGAATGTGTATATTTTTTCATTTTATAGAGAACACAAAAACATAAAGCTAAGATGATTATTTTTCTTGAAGCTAGTCTGTTGATTCCTCTTGAAAGAAAGTATTAGTTAGGCATGAAAGTTAATTTCCAGCCAAAGAAATAGTAAGTTGCCAAAAAAAAAACTCCACATAAGTTTTAATTATAGTAACAGCTTTACGGGGTTTTTAAACATTTTCAAATAACACATATAACACAGTCTTCATCAGGGGGCTTGCCAATGTATTGGAGGTGGATCTGTTGACATGCAAGCTCATTAGCTCATTATTATCTGTAGCACTTTTAAGACGTGTTGTCTTAAGCCTACTCATGAAATATGAATTTACTGCCCATAAACTCCAATGCCAAGTTCTTCAACTGCAAAGTCTATGTTCGCTACATTCAGTGTATAAACTACTGGGCAGCCAATGAACTTTGACTGGAAAAACTGTGTCTGACTGTGTTGCAATTTACCAGTCCTGAATGTAAATTGGGCTCCATATTGAATGTATTGCTCCTTTTTATGCAGGTAGATTGGCAGGCTGTCATTTATAGCTGGTGCTGACCATCGCTTTCAATGACTCATATCATCAGTTGCCATATCTGATGTAGCTAGTAAACCTTTGAGGGATTCTAATTATTCTAATATAGTCAGACATTTGCTTAATCAACATTTCATGTGTTTTGCTGCTTTTTAGGTTTTAGCCACAGTTCAGTTGAAAGCATCAATTAGGCAGCTACTCAAACTTGTAGTCTTTTACCTTCTCAGATAGATTTAGTAAAATGCCACCACACCCCAATTCTAATTAGGACTCATTAGGCATAATTAGGAGTATTGATACATGGTCGGTGTATTTCTCAAATCAGGTTTCAAGCATTCAGCGACAAAAGGGCTCTGCAGATATTCAGAGTAAACAAAAGAGTTATACTGTGGAAGAGGTCAATACTAGATAGGAAACAATGGATGAGCTGACAGAACACACACACTCCAACACACACTCCAACACACACACAAAGCCTGATGGATTAATATTATTCCCCAGAAGTCCAGCCTTCCCGGGATTTCAGATCACTTTGATTCACACACAGCACTTAGGACACACATGTGCACTTGCGCACAAACATTAAAAACCCACACATTACTAACACACACTCTCAAATGACAACTTTAAATCAATGACCAATCTCATTCCTGAACACAGTCCATGATTCATTTTCATTTAGCAGATGCATTATGGGAAGGGAATGGAAGGACCCCATCCAATTTAGCCCAGACACAAGTCAAGTCCTCTGGATCATGACATCTTACTAACCATTAAAACTGAGCAGTCTTTTTCTTTTTTTTTATTAAACACAGAGCAGATGACCCCCCCCTGAGAATTTCCTTCTTTTATTATGATGGAGTGTAAGCCTGCAGGGATACAGAGAAGCCAGAAGAGGTTTTGGCCACATTTGATCTGAAGCTGACTGGAGTGCAGCACTTCCTCAGGTGGAGGTTTCCACCACTACACCTCAAACTACCACTTCACAACGTTTCAGCACATCTTCTGTGTTACTCAAATATAAGTGTAAATTTACAGAGGTATATGAACCCTGTCCCCTTCTTTTTTGTCATTTTTTGGAACGTTTTCCTTTCCTTTTGGCCTTCTTCTTGCTTCACTTTGTTTACCTTTTTTGCCCACCGCTTTTTATTTAGTCAAGTCGATTTCATTCAAACAGCCCAATATCATAAACAGGAAATACCCTTCAACCCTCTACCTTTTCCAAAGATCAACTTTATGAAAGAAAGATGAAGTTTTGATTTTATTTGTTTATTTATCTTATCTTTTTTATTCATTTTTTTATTTATCTTATCAGTTTTTTGCTTCTCCACATAACTGATTAAAGTAAATGATTGTTTGCCACAGCAACAATGGAGATTTCTCAACAATAAATTGATTAATAGCTTTTTACTTTCTCTCATGTAGCCTGGCAGCGTTAACCACATTCTTCTTCCTGCTTCAGTTTGTCTCTCGTACCTCCTGCTACGATTGGTCAGGATAGTGTGACATGTCTCTTAGCCATGTCACAGCAACACTGTGATCTCTTAAACTGTACTCTGTAGCTCTTTATGCTTTATACACAGTATTTGTGCTGTTTAGCTTCAGTTTGTCTGACTCTAGGTCTGTCTTTGGCACAGTGTGTTGTGCTTTTTGAGACTGTTCCTCTTGACACATTAAGTATGTTTGTGTTTTTGTAGCAAAGCACATTTAATCTCTCTGGAGTTATGTGACTTGCCTCTGTGAAAACGCATATGTGCTTATTGCCAAAGTTGTTACTATTTTGCATTCAACTTATTACAACTGTCTAGGCGTATCTGTAAGGTAGTGGTGGATCATTTTCCCTGAAAAGTATTTAGATCCTTCACTGTAGCAGTACCATGATGTTCCTAAATACAAAAGTATCGTCAAATGGTAAGTTTTGAAAAAAGTTCTCATTAGGTAGAAGGTCACCTTTCAGATTGTAACTTAATTAAATGGGTTTACACACTTGAGAGCTGTTCCTCCCATTTATCTAATTACAAGTTGCTTGTATCCCTTGCTGACAAAGTATCTGATCAGGCTCCTCTGGCCTCTGTTGTTCCTCAAGGGTCAACTCTCTTTTTCTTGTATCATTTGCAACTCCTCTGTGAACATCCGTTTAACTTCAGCAGATGGAAATTAAATGTCTGACATTAGTCTGTGTGCCACTGTGTGTGGTAACAGACTGTGTGGGGTGAGGGCAGCATGTACACACACATATGACTTCATCTCCCACAACGCCTGACAACGTGATTAATGCCGTTTCTTTATGCGCTGACATATGCAGGACAGAGAAAAATAGTAGGAGAAAGAGGACAGAGAATGATGCTCATTGAGACAGAAAAAAAACTGGGAGAGATGAAGGGCTTAAGTCAAATGAGGCAGGAGGAGAGGCAGAGAGCGATGAGAACGCATGCAAGATGGAAAGCTGTAGTACGGACGGTGATGAAACGAACGCTGCTGATCAAAGAACGATTGCTCTGGTGTTGGTGTTTGTAACCTTGAGCTGTCGCCTCAATTAAACGCGCTTGAATTTATGAGGCCGAGTGAGATACAAAGAATCAGGGGAAGATGGGGAGAGCTGCCCCTTCGTGCTGCACTGACAGACAGTGGCAGCCACTAAATCCTGCCTGCTTCACTTCTTTCCTCCCCTCCAAGAGAGAATAGTAAGGACCAAACTCTAAACTACCAAGTGACAGCGCTGGAGAAGAGAAGAGAAGAGAAGAGAAGAGAAGAGAAGAGAAGAGAAGAGAAGAGAAGAGAAGAGAAGAGAAGAGAA
>JBAJHX010000051.1:2527576-2540157 GCA_037176925.1 Amniataba percoides
GAAGAGAAGAGAAGAGAAGAGAAGAGAAGAGAAGAGAAGAGAAGAGAAGAGAAGAGAAGAGAAGAGAAGAGAAGAGACTAAGAAAAGTAATTAAAATACCAAAAAAAGACATAGCCTGGGTCTAACAAGAGTACTCGGGGGCAGCTGTCTCTGTGCATGCAGGAACACATTACAAATGAATAGTGCGATACTGGCATTTGAGGTTTGGAGAAGAGCATGTTCTCTAATTAAAAACTACCCAAAGGGGCTATCTCCTGCTATGAAACAAGTCATTCTCCTCCTCCCACTCTCACATCCATCAACTCTGTAACCCCCCACCACCCCCCTGTGCCTGGCCTGGTAGGAGGCTTTAACGAACTCGGAGAGAAAGAGCTGATTTGGGAATAGACTGGAAAGTTAGAGCAGACAGAGAGGTAATGAGCTTAGCCACGGCACAATCATGCTGCACTTCAGAGGCGATGACTTGCAAAAGGTGCTGACATTCGTAACACGATACATACATGCTAGGAGTATCAACAACACGGGAGTTACTGTGAGTGAAATTATGAACAAAGTGATCTATTTCCTGATCAGCATCATGTCTGTATGTTATGCATGTAGCTATAGCAAATGTGCAGACTGTGTTTATGCATGCGTGTGTGTGTGGATTCAAAATAGTTTATACAGACTAATTTAGCTTGTAGGCAAAAGTAAACAGGCCATCATTACTGTGGTGACATCTCACGGGTAAACATGTGCAGTCTTGCTGTAATTTATGTAAAGAACTTGAGCAGGTTTTGACAGCTTTTGCCAAGAAACATGTCCAGGAGATCTGGTGCACCCTGCTACAGGCTGAAATATAGTCATAAAAAAAAACTTTAACTGTATAAATATCTTCGCCTGCAAATCTCCTATAGTTCTCCTGTGGTTTTCAACTGCTCCAAAGATGAATTTCACCCTCAGAGAACAGAAAAAACGCACAAAACGCACCGGCCTCTGCTCCTTGCACTCACTTTAGTTTTAATTCCTCTCAAACCGATTTCTTTACACATAACCACAGTTTCTCTATACTTCCCACAAGGCAGTTCCTCTTTTACAATTTCATGTCTCAGGTATTTATTATATGAAGTATGAGACTAAAATAGAATGAATGAATGAAACAAAAAAAAACATTGATTTATAATCAGAAGCTAGCAAACTGAAAAGCTGAATCAGCTAGGGTTTAAAGTGTTAAAGTTCTGGGAGTGTATAACATCTACATTCACGTAAGTTACCATACTCTTTAGAGGATTATTACCCAGTCCACACACTCAGTCAATGAAACTGTGCCACAGCAGTAATGATGGTGTCACTGGAGAACTCCACACATAAATCAAATGGTGGATTAGTGTGTACATACAGCATGTGTACATGTGTTTGGTATTTCTTTGTATGTGTATATGACACTCACTCCACTGGGGGGTTGACGTCCTCTGCTTTCGTCTCAAAGAAGCGTAGCACCTCCTCACTCTGAGAAATCTGAGGGGGGAGTCGCACCAGAGCCTAAAGTGGGGGACAAAGAGAGAGCGGTTCAGGAGATGACGGCCTACAGCTGAAATAAGTCCTGTCTTTTATTTGATTAATTAAAAGTACCTTCAAAGCTGCACTAATCAATAGTTTTTATATCAACAATGGATCAAATGGCCAAGTGAAACTGGCTCAAAGCGACAAACCAACAAGGAAGTATCACCCAACTTTGCAGTTCTGCATATTTTCAGAAGCTTTTTAGCCTCCTTAAGTTTTCTGTTTTGATTTTGTGGCACTCACAGCAGCCTCATTAGTAGACGCAGCATACAGTTTATTTCAGAGCTACCTGCTTCCTGTCTATGACCAAAAAGCAGACAAAGTTAACATCTTGTTGGTGATCAGCTAAAGCCAAACCGCCGGATGTTTTTTCTCAGATGTTGGTAGAGACCAAAACAGAGCTGAAAGAGGAATCAAGCTGCGAGTAGCGACAAACATGACTCAAAGTTAATACCAATATCTCTGTTTTTCCTCTTGGAGAAACTGTCACTACTACAGCTGAGGTCAGTATGACTCACCTCAGCATATATAATGAAGACGAATCATCCAGATGTTTGGCTTTTCAGAAAATAATCATGTCTCAGTTTGATTAGTTGATGATTAGTTGGTAAAAGATCTTCCCAAAAGTAATCAACCGTCCTTCCTCCCCTGACAGATCTCTCTGTGATCACTGCCAAAGCCACTCTCACTCTCACGCACATAAGATCAGAGAGAGGATCTTATGTGTGACTAACCTTCTACATCTGAGCAGCTCCTACCAAATGAAAAGCTTGTGTAGAGCACCAGGGTGCTGGATCGCGAAGATAAGTGACGACATATGAACAGCGAAGGCTTTTTATTCAAATTGGCACAGTCTAAGCTGTCTTCATATTTCATTCATCAGATCCTATATTATTGAAATAGCCTGGTGATTGAAGAGGCCAGATCTCGCTGTGCCTCCACCGCTGGCTGGACTCAGAATCCTGCGCTCTCCAGAGAGCAGATCATTTGAGAACACTGGGTAATTACTCTTCCTCTCTGTTGTCGGCCTCAAAAAACAGGATGTAGGAAGTAAACAGTGCAACAAACCCCAGCGCTGGGCAAAGAAACAGGCTTGCTATAGCAACTGTAAACACTAGAGCGCTCCAGGTTATTTGGGTAATGAGGATGCTGAGCTGCGGATCAGGTTAATTTAAGATGTGTGTAATTGCTCTTGCTTTTTAAACTTCTTTTGGTCCCAATTACTGAGCTGATACTGGGGCTGACCTTTCCTAATGCAGGCCAACAATACTGCTCCCTAATTGTGCATATAGAGTCAAACACAAGAGCCCAAATATGAGTTAATGCACCCTCCGCTTACTGTTAGTGCGGCATAGTGCCAAGAGGAAGGAAGTGGGGAGGGCATGATGCAGGAACGGATCTGAACCTGGCATAAAAAAATACTAATAAGAGAGAGAACAGGAGGTGATAAGGCCAGTCTCCCTTGAACTAGAGAATGTCGAAAGGCTATCAGTTTCAAGGTTCCCTTTTTTCTTTCAGGAAGGGGATGCTAATTTGGAGTGTATGAAGCGAGGGGATAAGGTCGTTAGTGAGCAGGACTTTGAAATAATGGAAGAGCTCAAAGTTTGTCTCAGTCATGAGCGTGGTGACTGAGGAGTCTGAACTAGGTCACCTCACTTTTCTGACTGTGGCAGACATGAAAATAAACAACCCTTCAACTGTAGTGGGGAAAGATCAGTTTATTTCCCCACCAAGCCGAGTCCTCCGCAGTCTTGGAGAGCTTAAGTGTCAGAGCAAATTACAGACTCTTCATATATCTCAGAACAGCACATAGATGCTGCTCTTTACTGCGAGGACACTCTGTAAACTTTTCATGTCCGCAGTCTCATGTCCCATGTTTAAAGCATGTGAAAAGACGATGCGGGCCGTGACCTTTGACCCGTCACAGGCTGGGGGGACATTCCCCAGAGTCAGATGTGGAACTGAAAGATGTTGACAGTAGGGCCTCTTTACCCTGCAGTAGTCGTCGATGAAACGCAGCCGCTTCATGGCCACGTCTCGCACATGACTCCTCCGGAACAGGATTTTGCCTGAGGGGAGAGGAAGAGAGGAAAGAAAAAAGGGGGAAAAAATCAGCGTTGAGGGAGAGGATGAAGGAAAAAATAGGAAAAGTGCGGAAAGGAAGAAGAGACAACAGACAGAGAGGAGAGGTCAATATCAGACACATGCATGCAGTCCTTCTTAACAACTTGAATCCAATTTTGCAGTGCTGACTGCTTCATGTAATACCCAGTCTGGCCAGCAGATGTCAGTAATGATACTGATCCTTCATGGCAGAAGCAATCTCAGTCCCACACTCAAGGCCCCAGATGTCCCCCAGTGGATTCCATGACCTCTCATAATATATACACACATAGGTCATGCTTCCTCTCATCGCACTGACTTTAAAGTCACACCACCAAGGACACCACCCCCTCCCCCGACAATCAAAATGTGAGCATCCTGTTTCAGAAGTAAACAGTGATGAGGGGCTTTCTTAATGATCAGTTTATTTTTAAAGATCTAGACTTATGCAATTGAGTAAACATACTGATCTTTTTAAATATTAACATTACATACAAAATGTTTTAGAAATATTCATTTTTAACCACCATCTGGGCTTTCTTTCTTTACAAGTGTGCCTGAGTTGCCCTATTGAGACCTGAAAATTGCAAGTTAATGTTAATATCCTATCAGCACTTTACTGGTTGTCATGTTATACAATGTTCACTTTTATTACTGTGTGTTATAGTTTAATTAAGGAGACAACTGTCAGAAAGAAACAATTTGGGGGATTTAAATTAGGACTGCAACGGACATTCATTTTCATCAGTAATTCATCCAGGAATGTTTTACTTATGTTTTCTTTTCTTATGAATATTTTTTTATACAAAACGTGAGAAAAAAAGTGAAAACTGTCCACTAAGATTTCATCATTTCAAGGTGACATATTCAAACAGCTTGCTTTGTGCAACCAACACAACCCTATATGGTCATTTTCACAGATGGTGAAGGACACTAGCAATTCTTTTCTTGGGATTAGGTTTATGTTTTGTTTAAAAGAACATGTCATTTGATTATAAAAATAGCTAATTAATGTTTTGTCATTTAATTTCAGCTCTATTTAAAATTCCTTAGTAATACTGCCTGAGTTTGACTGATACCTGACTCCTACTGCTTTTTGGATCCTTTGCTTTAAATGAACATGTTTCTTTAGAAAACCTCAAAATAATATTTAACAAATGTAGCTCAACCTCTGAGATGCTATATTCTGTCTAAAAAAAGAAGCTCTACAAAAAGACTTTGGCTGCAATATAAACATCTCAAATTGGCCAAATGTTTGAGTAAACAGGACAAAGATTTTGAATTAGATCCATCTGGTTCCACTCAGCATTTGGTACTTGACAGTTTTAATACTGTGGCAGTGCTGTGACACACTTTGGTCCATTCCAAAAAAAAAAGCTAATTTAAGTTGCTTTGTGATTTCTAATGGGTTCATGCCAGCATGTTCAATCAACAGACTTTATATGAAATACTGTCCTGCAGTTTACTGAACTGTGTCACACAGCAATGGCAGAGGAGTTTATCCTACACACAGTCAGTAATGTTTACATGTGGTGGTTTCAGAGGCGAGAGGTAGCCATGTTTGCTTGGTTTCCAAATTGCTTTTGTTTGTGAGTGTGTCGGCAGGAGAAAGAGAGACTCAAAGGAGGAGGAGGGCTTGAGGGGAGATGGAAAGCATTTACAGTAGACGCTGGGACCATGTGTTGACCAAAAGGCTTAAACAGAGCGTTTACACAAATAAACTGCACCAAACAAACAGGAGCATTTAAATCCTGCACAAATTAATCACGGTATCTGCATGACAAACATACAGGTGGACACATGCACGCACATACACGCCACAGACACACACACACACACACACACACACACACTCAAGGTTTCAGTATGATTAGCAGAATCACTGTCAGCCCTTCTGCACTGCACACTGAACTGCTACAAACACCACCATCGATCACTGCCACGCTGTACTGTAGGTCGACATGGGCCTGAATGTCAGCCGACGACTTACAGCAGGAGAGACGAGCCTGTGTGGTATGACTCCGATCAATGCCAGGACACACACACATGCTGTATATCAATGTAATCATATGATCAAATGCATGCATAATCATGATCTCAGTTAGAGTTCAAATTTAGTCAAACGCGTCCTAAAACAAAATCACACAGTCACACAGGCATGCAAACAAGCCGAGACTTGAAAGTCACAGATAACGCTTTGTCAGCAGCAATACCGTGACACACACATCTATACATACATACACACACAGACACACACATGCAGCACAGGCAGGCATCAGTAACCAGCTCATATTGACGCTGCGCTAGTGCCAGCCATACATTATTAATATGGGAGCCTGTTCAGATAACTGGAGCTCTGGAGCAGGCTATTACCTGGGAGAAATGGGATGATCCTCTTCTTTGGGTCTTTCTGCCCTCCCTCAATTGGGAACTTGTCAAGTATCTGCATCTATGGAAGGAAGAGGGAAAGTTCAACATTTTGGGAAATCTCCTTTCTTACTGAGACTGTGATCAGAAAATCAGCCCAACCTTTGTCTTTATGGTTAGCATAAAGCTGGAGCCAGGAGGCAATTAGCTCAGCTGGCTCTTTGCCAGGCTACATACGCCACCACAGCACCTTTACAGCTCACTTATTAGTAAGCTAAATCCTCAACCCATACGCAAAACTAAAAAGTGACAATTAGTGACGTCTGTCATTCTTTATTGTGAACCATGAAAAGGCGCAAACACAGTGAGAATGCCTGTTTTTCCAAAAAGTAAACGAACTAATCCATTTTCACATACAGACAGAGAAAACAAGACAATGTGTTTTAACCCTGCAGTTTGTAGGTGCAGCAACTATCATAGCCTCTGTGTCTGCAAGCTGGGAAGCACATCTCATCACATGGTTAGCTTTGGTCCACATGGTCCCTTGGTTAGCTTGCTCACATGTCTAACCTCTGGGTGAGAATATTAACTGTGAAACACATGTATACTTCAAATATAACCCTAGACTCTCTTACACCACTTGTTACTGAAAGACTGCCCAGCACTGCTTTGGACTGAGCAAGGTTAGCTCTTGTCTCCTGTTTCCAGAGTATCTGCTAAGCCAAGTTAACCACATCCAGACACAAGCTCCATTTTTCTAAACACAGACATGAAATGGGCGTCAAACGTTTTATTTTACTCTCAGAACCAAAGCAAAATGCTTAGTATTTTTATTGATTTGACATGCTACCATGAGCAAATTAGAAAAGCTTTTCTTTAAGTAATAAAAGTAAGTAAACTCAAGAAAGATCATTTTTCCTTGAGAGTGGATGTGTAGCATTTTGGGGGTGACATCCTTCATATGCACTTAATCCAAAACCCGCATGAGCGTATTGCACATATTCTAAAAACCAAAGCCTGTCAACACGTCTTAGGTCCCAAAGGCGGCGAGCAGCGGTGGCCCAGTGAGCTGCGGGGGTTTCACGGGAGTCAGACAAGCTTGGATTTATTCATAAAGCGCGGCGGCGTGAACATGGAGAGGGGAGAAGTGCTGACACTGGAGCTGGAGGTGGGGGCAGAAAGGAGAACAGGAGAAACAGGGAGAGGACGGAGACAAAGCAGGAGGAGAGAGAGGAAAAGAGGGATGCAGCAGAGGTCAGGGGAGGTGTAGATGAGTGTGTCAGCCCTATTGTGTTTACCCAGGTTCACCCTTCAAATAAATCATTCAAGAGAGGGATTAGAGGGAAAGTAAAAAAAAAGCCAAGCGGAGAAGAGACGCAGAGAGCGAGCAGATGCAATGTACAGCGCTGCAGCAAACAATGATGGAGAGGAGGCCAGTGTGCATGCATGCATGGGGGGGGGGGGTTGAAGCCCAGGAAGGAAATATAATTAAAGGAAAGACAAGAGAAGTAAAGAGACATCAGCTGCGTCTGTATCACTGTGGAAGACCCCCGGGGAACTCGGTAAGCAAACAGCCTGGTGGGGCTTCAAGACATGCAGCATGGAGACTTCTACAGACACACACAAATCCCCAGTGTCCCCTCCTGACACATCCCTGCCCAGATCCAGCTCCCTCTGTCCATCTGTCTGTCTGCATTCTCTCTATTGAACTAACACCCTCTCTTTTACCCAGCTCCACTTGGCTGGAGAGGAAACCTGGAGAGCTGCACAGTTCCTGATCCAGACTCTCCCAGCCCGCCCAGCTACTCCGGGTTCATAGCACCCACATCCTTGACTTTTACTGCCACGACAGCACAAAACTTGCAGCAGACCCAGCTGTTTGGACCCCACTCTCCACCCCCCAGCCCCCCTATCTCCACCCATGCTGCTTGGGATAAAAAAAAAAAAAAGTAAAATAAAAATTCCTGCTGAATTTACAACCCACTCTGAAAGACACACAGGGACGGACAGATGATGGACCAGCAAGAGAACGTTTAGCAGAGAGGCACATGCTGAATTTGCAGCACAGATTTCAAATGTGACTTCACTCGGTTTTCTTTTTTCTGCTTTCTTAACAAAAGTGAGCGATGAGGTTGAATGTGGGGTGGGGTGGGGAGTCAAAGCCAGAGAGTGTTGTTGCGTAAGCATTTATATGTGTGTGTGTGTGTGTGTGTGTGTGTGTGTGTGTGTGTGTGTGTGTGTGTGTGTGCAGGTGCAAGAACTGGAAAGGACAGAAGCACCTCTAAGGCTCGACATGTCAGCTCTCGGCCCGTCTCATCTTCAATCAGTCCCCTGTTTCAGCAGCTGTCTTTTTTTCTAACCCTAAGTGAGTCTATCACTCTCATCCTTCTTCTTAGACCTCCAGTCCGGTCCAAAGTGACCCACGTGGATCCCGGTCAACTCGTTATTCAAAACAGTCTCCGGTCGCTTCAAGCTCGCCCTAAAATACACACTTCCCTGTCGCCGCTGACAGATTCCTGGCGGAGGAAGTGCGCTCGCATCCCGCCAGGAATTGTGAGATCACAGAGAGAGAAAATGGTGAGAACAGGTGGGACGATGGGGGTCAGGTGACGGAGCTCCCTTACATGTACGCATACGGTAAAGGAAACGCTCAGCACTTCCTGCCTTCCTCGACGTGTAATTTGACGAACATGCAGTCATTTGTTCAGGTGGTACTGTTCCAGTAACAGGATGTCGAAAGAGAAAGAAGAGAAATAAAAGAAATAAATAAAAAACACTCAAGCCAAACCATTGCTCCACTTCCCAGACTTCACTTCACTGTCTCCTTGGTAACCAGCACAGAGAGAGTGTGAAGAAGAGTTGTGAAGGGACGTGATTGGATGATGCTGCGCAGCTCTGGACCACTGGTGTGAATGTTGGGAGTCAGGTAAAAAAAAAAAAAAAAAAAGGCACGACGATGAGCTTCTTTTATCTCTTGTCAGAGAGAGTACAAATGACTATGACGTAATGTGTTCAATTCACACTTTAGCTTTTCGAGAAGTCTCTTACACATCACACCCTCAGGGACATCAGGATTTTGCAGTTGTTTTTTTTTTTTTTTTTTGCTTTTAACAGATATTCAAGTCGATATAAATGTTGGACTACACTGCTCTGGATGAGGGGATTTAGCATAAAACACAATTAATATCAATTAATGTAAAGAACACATATTCTCTTTGTAGGCATAAAATAGGATTTCTAAGACGTCACAGTTCTAACATTATCTGGACATTTTGTATTCATTAATCTCACAAAATCATTATGGGTTCTGAGATTTTGAATCATGGAAAACCTACCCAAACCAGAGAGACCAAAAGGGAGCTGAGGACAGTCAAACCCAGTCCGAATAGATCAGAGGACAATTAGACACGCTCTGAAATGCAGCGGACCTGAACAGACCCGAGTAGAGGGAGAAGAGCAGCATTTGCAGCAGTGCACCACACACTAATAAACAATAAAAGTCGAAAATAGCTATTTTCTCTGCACTTCACAGTTGAGATTCTCTGTCTCGTGTCCAAACAATGAGTATGGCACAGCATGTAATGAGGGCTGAGAGCGAGGCCTCTAAGAACCAATCGGGTATTGATCATAACGACAAAAACCCACAAAGTCCCTTGGAAATACAACTGGAACATTTCCAACCTGGGAAGATTGAGTATGATTTTCAGTGTGGTCGTCTCTCGGATGCTCAGAGATGAGAATAACCATGAAGACCTCGAGTCTCAGCCGGGGTCGCAACCAACAATTGCAACTAACAAGTAGCTTTTTTAAATAGCTAACACCAGTACTATTGTTTAACCAATTAATTGTTTCATTGATTAAATTAATTAAATGGGATCTTCTCACATCTTCTAACACCTGCTTCAAGAACAATAATCTCTTCAAACTCAAGATCCAGATCATTTCATCTGCTGAGTTTCTTCGAAAAAACTTTGAACTTAAACGATGTATACAGAGAGGAACAACTGGCGACGGAGCAAAGAGCAGTAGCTCCCTCTTCATATCATGCACATGTGCCAAGAATAGAGCCTCCATAAAAGGAACTCAGAGTCAGATGGCATAAACTTGGGGGATGCCATACTGTTATTTTACAGTAGATTGATGCCTCACTTCCTGTTAGTGGTCATGTGACTGTGAGGGTTTACCCCAGGCTTTGCAGGAGTGGAACAGGCTGGAATGGAAATAAACACACACACACACAGGCGTTGGAACAACTCATGACCAGCACGGCGACGCAGTCATGTGATCTACGCTCATTTCAACTGAGATGGTGGTGAGCAAGGCTCCACATTCGGCATGCTCGTTCTCATTGGTGTCAGGGAGCGACACGATAAGGTCGTTGCTCTTGCTGCTCCACTTGTCTCTGCAAGCAAGCATACAGTTAATGATAAAGCCAACACACATCCTGTTTTTAAGATGTAAACATGCTGTTTTCTCTCACGTTCACTCTCAGGATCCATGTCTCTCTGGGCCTGGCCTTTCCTACTGGTGGAACACAAGCTCAGGAAGCAAAATTCAGCACAAATCTTTGACGTGTGGGGAGTACATCTGTAGACCAACTCTTACTCTCGTTATCTTTCTTAGTATAGCTCAAATCCTAAAGCCAAGGAGGTTGAAAGTAATGGAGCACATGAATCAAGTCTCAACATGCATTAGAGCCTTGGAGTATTCAGTTTCAGAGAGACATGTGTCTGGGATGGTCTGGGGAGGGGAGGGGGGGCTTTCCAGCCACAATCACTCACAGTTGTTCCTCTAAATATAAACTGGCACCCTGGTACCAGATCTGGACAAATCACTGGCCATGGTTGGCACATTTAGATGTAACATGATCTCCTGGTATTCTGCATGCCTCTATGCACTGAATGCATGTGTGGGAGTGGCGTGGGGGGGTTGGATTTGTCTAAAATGTGAACTCTGTTCCTGGAGATGTCAACACTGCAGGGGGCTGTACCCCCATGTGGTGCTTCAGACAGCGTTCCCCTCACTTGCAACAAGGCAACAGGTGCAGGGATGTGGTGTCTGTCTGTCCACAGCAGCTCGTCTGTCACTGCCCACTCTCAGGCTGCAGAGCGTGCTGCGGCCTTTGGAGCGACGCTCTGAGGATGATGGGTTCTGACTGGGAAACACCCTTCATGGAATGGGATCTCATTCCCTCCTGGGGCTGAACGGGAATTACAGCTTATCTTAAAACCGGGTGGCATCTGCAGTGGGCTTTAGGTTTCAACATATTAGAGCATACCAGGGTATTAAAAAATCCCAAAGGTGTGATTTTCAACACCGTCAAAAATACAGACGCACCTCTTTCTTTTAGGGCTGCGACAAACAGTCATTTTCATTATAAATGTTTGTTTATTGGTTTGCATAACTGATTAACTGTGTGTCCATGAAATATCAGAAAACGCTGAAATCGTTAATCATGTTTCCACAAAGTTGAAGATGCCATTTTTTTCTCTGTTCAATGAATTAATCTTCTCCACACCATTTATAATCAGCAATTTTGAGATGTAATTCCAACTTTAAGGACTGAAAAAGGAGTGGATGGTGTTTATGAATTTCAGCAAAACAAAATAATAACAAACTGTAGACTCATGAGCCTGTTTGCCAGTCTTGTCAGTTAAGACTGGAGCAAAACAGCTCCTCTTTTGCCAGTGGAACAATACATATGTCTCTCTCTTTCTCCATCTCCACAGTTCAGCTGAGTTAGTGGTGCTGAAGTTCAGATAACAGTCTGCTTCACTCACACACACACTCATTAAAAATACATTAATCAAAGAGATAAAACGGCATAAGCTGTGAGAAACCCCTGAGAACAGAACAGGTCCGGTGGGCAAACACGGGTAGAAAAATATGAAAAACGAGCAGGTGTTTGCTTTTCACCTCACATACTGTAATTTACAGGCATTAGGGCAAAGAGGGCTGTTTATATTTAGTTCACAATAAATTGCGGTTTTGAAGGGACATAAAAGTGGAACAAGGCCAAACGCTATTCCATTTAAAGAAAGAAGAAACAATCATTTCATCCAATGAGCTTTGCCCTTCGTTTGTGCCCAGATTGTTCAACCTCCCTTCATATTTAATAGAAGCGCTGGCTAAATGTTCCAGTGGCATTTTCAGGCAATTTACCGCCTCAGCCGCTTCTGCCAGAACAACCAAACAACAGCGTCGCTTTCCAGAGCGCCCGCAACCTCAATCTGGGGAAAAGAACAGTGTCAGCTTACACGCAGGCTGCTGGAGTTTGTAGGCCAGCCAGCTGAGCGACCACTTCAGGCGGAGGCAGAGCTCTCACCTGTGCCAGGGTTCAGCGCTAACGGAGCACCCGAGGACCTAATTTAGCCACGCCGACAGACTCAGGAGTTTCCATGTCGACAGCCAGGACAAACCTTGGGCAATGTGGCCAAACCACAGTCCCCCCCCAAGAAGGGGTGAATCAGATGGCAGTGCCCTTCCAGTGTGTGAGTATGTGTGTGTGTGTGTGTGTGTGTGTGTGTGTGTGTGTGTGTGTGTGTGTGTGTGTGTGTGTGTGTGTGTGT
>JBAJHX010000051.1:2540257-2552149 GCA_037176925.1 Amniataba percoides
GTGTGTGTGTGTGTGTGTGTGTGTGTGTGTGTGTGTGTGTGTGTGTGTGTGTGTGTGTGTGTGTGTGTGTGAGCTGGTGCTGAGTGCCCTCTGCAGCCAACACTTATAGGGCGTGGAAGGGAAATGTGAAGTGAGGTTTGGATCTATAACCATGAGTGGGCTGAGAGGAGCAAAGAAAGCATGAAAGAGAAAGAAATAAATGCTGGTAACAAAACGGGAGAAAAAGTAAAAGGAAGAAAATCGGAACACAAATTAGCTGCTTTTCCTTGTCATGTTATAAACTGACAAGGAAACTAGGGCAAGGTGGTTGAAAGAGAGTTTTACTGATGTAAATAAAAGTGTTGCAGTTTGCTATCACTGACTGTTGTTGGCTAATAGCAAAGGTTTTTGAAGTTTGAAAGAACAGGGACAACCGGCACCTTTTTTTTCACTTTTTCACTTAAACTCAGAGATGTCAAGCAAAAAACACCAACACTGGTTAAGACAGTGATTTTGGATGCATTTTACTTTGTGTTGCACGTTTGAGTTGCTTGTCATAATTTATAGTGTTTCGGTTTATGTTACTGTTGGTTGGTTTGCAGCAGCACGTTTTTTTTTCTGCATTTATTTATTTTGACAAAATTAATTCTACAGGGGTCACGCTGGGTCATAACTTTCTAACTGTAAATAGTACAGTTTTTTTCATTTGAAGGTCTTTTATTTCCTTTAAAGCTCTTTCTGTGTGTACAGTATAAAATGTAATCCAGCTGAGACGGAGAGGCCACACTGAGGAGGGGGAATTGGATCAGAAGGTAAGAGACAGACTGCCTGGGTAATCAGGAGAAACACTGATAATGTGTCACACATACACTTGTGCACAAACACACGTGCAAACATGGAAATACAAAATACATGCATTTAAAAAAGGTCCAACAGTCCAAACAGAAACCTCTGCAGCCTGTAGCTCTGTGAGCTAATGTATCTGACCCCCGGGAAGGTGTAGGTCATGACAGATTAAACAGGGGGATACCAGCTCAGAACAGACCAGAGGAGGTGTTGGTGAGAGGGGGGTGGTGGGGGGAGGGAGGGAGGAGGGAACAGTTTCTGAGGAGAGACAGAGACAGATGGAGGAGAGCAGAGGAATATGCCAGCAGCAGGGGGAGAGAGATAGGGTGAGAAATTGTAGGAATGAGATATAAATGTGAAAAAGCACGTGAGGCGGAGGGGAAGACGCGATGAGTCAGATGTGTGGAGGGAGGCGAGAGAAATGGGGAAAAAAGTGATGTGGACAGCAGAACGTGAGGAGAGAGACACCTGATTTTCACTCTGAACTCTGGTGGGAACTCTCACCTTTATCTCAGTGTGTCTCTACCTTAGTTTCGGATCTCTCTCTCTCTTTTTTAACCGGCCTCTGTGGCAGTAAAAGGCTGCAGCCTGTGCGTCATGTCCAGCCAGATGTTTACCCAATCGCTGTTGATTAACCTACAGACAGAGGGGTGAGGAATGATTGGCCGAACTGGGGCTGGCCATCGCCACCGATACTGTAGATAAGCAGAGGCAGTGTGAGCTCTGCATTATCAGCAGTGAATACGTACTGAAGTTGGTTTTAACATGTTTGGAATGTCAGGTGGGCGGGGCTTCAGACACCAACTGAGCAAGTGTCAGCTAGGTTAATAAACACAAAAGAAGATGTACTTTATTAATCCTTCTTGTTATTATTAACTACGCACACATACCCAGAATATACTCAGGGCTGTATAACAAAATCAAGCTTCATGCTCCACCCAAAAAAAACTGAACAAAAAAATACTAATTATTGTTGCAGTGTTGAGGATGACTGTAGAAGTGGCACAGCCTGAGGGAAGAAGCTGCTCTGAAGTCTGCTGGTACAGCAGCAGATACTTGTGTATCGCCTGCCAGATGGCAGCAGGGTGAACAGGCTGTTGCTGGGTGGGTATTGTCTTTTAATATCCTGCACACACAGGACCTTTAGGCACCCATTCATCACCGTGGATGGGAGGCTGCCACAGTCAGACCAGAGGCGCCCAAACTTGAAAGCCACAATATGTCGAATTTGTGTGATTTAGCGTCTTTCACAACAGTGGAATGCATTATTTTTGGTAGATAGGAGAATGAGACAATCCTATGAAAATGTGTTGCTTATTCTGAGTGTTCCCAGGACAAACCTGTGTGGACTTTGACCACTAACAGCACTATGGACCTGTGTTTTCACTGGTGAGTCCATGCGTTGTTTTGTACAAGGACACATATATGCGTGGGCATCGCTATATACATTCCTGGTTTCAGTTGAATCAGTGGTGGTAAGCTGCAGCTCTGCTCCAACACAGGCAGTAATGAACAGGACTGCAGGCTGACAAACCATGATTTAAATTTTGTTTTTAGTAATTTCACATGTTTCAGGGGGAAGGAAAACTCAACTTTTTGTTCGACTTCAAGGATATACACTGTTTGTTTCCAAGAAAACTCCACAGAGCACATTTTGACAGTCAATATGATTTAATAAAAGATGTTGGATCATTAAAAGGCATCTGTTTTTGATACAATGGAAGCTTTTTGTACTGAACGTGTCTGTCCAGGTTAAATCCATTACTATAAGAGGATGATTATCATAAACATTTTTTTTTTCATTTCCTTTATTTAAGAAAAAATAGAATTACCATTGTTTTAAAAAATGTTTTCTATATGTTGTCACGTATTAAAAGTGCAATTAGCAGACTACTTGATAGCAATAAGAGAATTACAAGATTAACAACATTGGTAGAGGAATGACATTGTCCCAAGATTTATAAGTTTGCATAAGCTGTTGGTCACTGTAATCAGAGTTACTATAAATGGTTTCCACTGAACTACCATTAGTGGATGCCCAAAGATGCCACAGTTCATGTTTGAATGTATGTTAGAGCTGTACATGACATATGAACATTGTTTATCCAGCAAGCAAGCAGGAGCTGATTTCATCTGGAGATGTCAAAGTAACATTTTATCTTCACTGAGCTCGACTACACGAGGGAGGAAAAATGTCAGGGGGCCATATAAAGTATTCTTCCTTTTTCTTGGCTTGTTCCTCCACATCTGAGGATGACATATGACTGTATAAATTCACTTCCTAAAGTTTCATATTCCTTTTCATCGCATGTCCCTGATAACATCTGTCCTTCAGTCATTCAACAGAGTAAGCCGCTCTGTGCTCAACAATATACAGACACCCTGCCCTTTCTGAACAAGATACTCAGTAGGAGTATAAAATAAATACTGTGTGATTTTTCACAACAATAAAGGCAGTGGAGGCCCAGCTATAAATGTAATGAAAAAGAAAAAAACCTTGAGCAGCCTCTCTGTTCAAAGCCCAGTGTGAAGAAGAGCTGCCAGAGATGTCTGCGAGCACAAAGCACTCAAAAGTTTTCATCGACTCTCCTCACCATCCCAATCGGCTGGAGGAGACCTTGAGCTGAACAGAAACACGAGGGCTGGCCAGCCGAGCGCAGAGAAGGGAGGGAAGGAACAAGACAGAGATGGATAGAGAGCGATGGAAGAAGTCTGTCAGCTGCCACATACATCTCCAGATAACAGGCAGCAGAGTCAACAGAGAAAGGAAACACTGGGAATATACCTAGTTTATTCGATATAATGTGTGTGATCACAAATGCTAATCACCAGCAGCAAAATACAGAAAATGAGACAAGGAAAAACATGAGAAAAGAGAATAGCTGACAGACACTTGTTCATGAGCTCTGCCTTCATGCCCATAGATGCTGGGATGGCCGCTCCACCTCCACACAGAGAGCACAGGCCCGAGAGGAACAACGCCTCCTCTCTCCTCTTCACACCTTAAGAGGCCAACCTAAACATGAACATCTGGGATCAGGACAGCAAAGGCCTCGGCTTCTTCTCAAAGAGCGATCGCTGTATCAGTCCACTGTGGCTTTGACCCATGCTTTCCTTACTGCTGACTGCTTCTTATGTTGATGATCTGAAAGGTGAAAAAAAAAACTTCATCTCTTCACCTCATTCACCTAAGTCATTCTGGGATCTGATCTGTGCCAAAACAGCAGCAAATTTGGATCGATATGCACATGTCCAAGTCAGACCAACATCTTGTTGGAGCGTGTCAAATGTGCCTGGCTTGAGTTGAGATTGCCAAAAGTGATCCGGCAGCAGTCAGTCAGAGTCTTTGCAGTGTTGAAATAAGCCCTCCACTCCATCCAGGGACAGGCGTAGTGGAATAAATCCATACAGAACAGCCGTTGTTTTCTGCATAGCAATGTTAAATCACAATCTGAAAATGTACATGTTGTGACTAAAATATTATATAATAATTTAAATAAAATTCGTCCACTTGGGGGCAGAGAAGCTACCTGTAAACGACACACTGACATAAATCATCATGTGACGCAACTACACTGTGTTCAGTACCTAATAGCTGACTTGTTTCTCTGTTTGGTGCTGTAGGATTGTAAGGTCAGTGCATCTGAGCTCTCTCACTGAAAACAGCTACCTGCTCCTCGAGGGTGGAGTTTTCAGGCTAGAAAAACCTAATCACTGTGTTAAAACATGCTAAAAGCCTCCACAGAGTTGAATGGGACTGCAGGGTTTTGTGAGAATTTGCTGCAAGTTCACCACTACGAGCAGCTACTCAATTGGTGCTTCAGGTATCCCTTATGAAACTTCTACCCTTATTAGACAAACTTTATTTACACTCCCCTGTATCTGTTTGTTAGCTTGGTACCTCAATAATGATTATTGTTAATTTTTGGTGTGGACATTTTAAAGGATTTTGAACATTGCATTTTTTTTACCTTGTTTTTTGCTATTTAGTTATTTAGTACTGCACAGAACGTGACACATGTATCCCACTATTGTTTTTTTTTTAGGAAAATCCAGACAGTCTATTGAATAAAAAACATATTTGGCAACCAGCTTTCTTTTACAAGTGCTCCTCGTCCTGCTTTTAATTTATCGAGCCTGCAGCACTGCATCCAGCATGGACGGTTTTCAAAACAGTTTCAATCAGAAAACATCTCCTTCTCTTGAATATGTTCTTTAGGTTTTCTATTCATATCTTCCTATCATCATTCTATAATCTATAAGGTTTTAGCAAATGATATCTACTTTACTTGTGCCTACTGCTTCCCATTAATTCTCAAGGTTCCTCTGCCGGCTCTCCACACTTTTAATTCCCTGAATGTGTCCCAGTCACCTCTCAGTCACACTGGGAAATTTTTGAGGCATGGAAATGTCCCACAAACGGCTGAACTGTGCTCATTCATCCTAAATTTAGCCCACTCTCCTGATCCCTTCGCCATGGCTGTGGGAAACACTGCATACTTTCCCCTCTCTGCTCCGAGCCCAGCGAGGCCCTGGCCTGGGCCGTCCTGTCAAGCGCCCGATTGTAACTCACAAGAACGGCCCCTGTGTTCGCTGTGTAGGTGTCCTTCCTGGGCCTCTCATCGGGGGCTAAAAAGTATGTTTCCTGCTCTTCTCTCTTTCGCACACACCCATAAATTAAATAAAACAGCCCTTTATCCTCAACCTGAAACAATGGGCTAGCTCATTCTGTTGAGTTACAGTACATCCACAGAACACCTCAAGGACAAATAGGCTGAGCTAGCAGCCCAGCTATTCAGCAATTTATCCTCGAGGATGGCATACCGATAATGCCTTGTGGTCTAGACATATGTTTCCATCAAACAGCCCACTTAGAGGTTAGAGATTCTCAATTCAGCGACCTTCTTTTTAAGCGCTCTGACCACAGCTTCTGTATAATTTTGGGCGCTGTTTGCCGAAAAGCCTGCTGCTAGCATCCGCGAGGCTGTTCCAAAAAAGGATTGAATATCGACCTTGAGATTGGCGCTGAGCGAACCGGGCTAATATCATGTGTTGGTTCTTCACTAAACACTGCAAAAGGGATGTCGGAGAGACGGCGCACTGAAATCTCCCTGAACTAAATATTCAGTTGCTGTGGGGAGGCTCACAAGAGGGCAGACATGGAGAGAGAAGAGAGAGGCTTTGTGTGCACGTGCGGGCAGAATACAAACCAAAGGGCCTCGTAAAAAGGAGTGAGTCAGGATGTGTCCTTCTTTCAGATGGTGAGCCACAGTTTTAAACATCAGCTTTGCTCGGGGGCCCAAGGACACCCGGGGCACAGTTACCCACTCCTCCTGAGATGCTCTTGAAACATGTCTATGAAGCCTCCTTTGTAATAAGTGACCCCGAAGAAGCCCATAATATCACAATACCTCTCAATTCTTCCATCTGCATCATCAGTGTCACCAGCATGAACGGAGTGAATCTTAATCATCAACGACACTAGTACTGCTGTCATCCTGATTACCATAATCGCTCTCGCATCTTTCATCACTGTCCTCCCCTGCCTCATTATCACCGTCATCATCGTCCTGCTCTGACTCCTCGCTGCTCCTTCCCTCCCCGGGCCCTCCGGCTGACCCTGTCCCCGTTTTCTTCCCTCCTGACGAGTAACTTGGGCGGCCCACTTCTGGCAGAAGGACGTGCTGTTTGACACACTAGTCAGGTCTGGCTGAGACAAAACTGCATCAGTACGCAGCAGAGCAGCCAGGAAGAGCCAGTCACATCCTGACAAGCAAGACGAGCTGTTCTTCAGTGAAAGAGAACAGGTGGGCGGGGAGACAGAAAATATGTAAGGGTGTGGAGATTTAAAATGGTGAGTGTACGCAGTGGTCTAAGGATTTACATACCGTATACAGTGTGTGTGTGTGTGTGTGTCTGTGTGTGCTTGTGTGGTGCGCTTGTATATGTACAAAGCTCTGCGCCTCCGTCTGTCTTGATTTGCTTTTGTCTTCCCTGTTCTCTGCCTGTGAGTAAGGTGTGATTGAGGTATTGTCCAGATGTCAAAGGGCCAGTAACAAAAAGAACCAGCTCATCAGACCCTCCCTGCCAAACAGCAACAGCAATTTTTAAAAAAGCTAATTCCAGAGAAAGCGTTACTACTTCCTGCCCAAAGCAGTGGACAGTGTGAGATCCAACTCATTCTTAACAGAATAAGTGCACAGACAAAATGGCTCCCCATGGGCCAATTTGGGCATTTTGTATACACTATATATTCATTCTATTAACCGTTAATGACTTCTTTTTCACAGAGGGACACTCAATAGCAATAATATGACTCCCATTATTTTAACCTTAACACATTCTGTACATGGCTGGCTTCACACTGGCAGATGCATTTTGCAAGTGAAGCACACGTGATGTGATCTATTCAAATTCATTCACTCAGTGTGGGAAGCTTTTTAACGGCGATACAGAGAAAGACAAATGGGCACTGAGTGGCCGCTGCTGCATCCAGTACATCGAACAACTCTTCATGTGTGCACCTCACATCAAAGCATGTGAGTTTGCATTTTACGGAGAACATAAAGAACGGGTTTTTGGGGAAGAAAACCGAAACAAAGTCTGTCAAAGCAACATCTGTAGCCCTTCTCATTCTTCGGCAGCCCAGAACCGGGGCCAGCATGTTTCCAGTAAGACAGCCTGTTCTGGTTATAACTAGGAAACAGTCTTGAAATCCCCAGCGGTCTTTGCCAGAGCTTTGGTTAAAGCTCTCTCCAACAGTTTCAGAGCGACCATCCATGTTGCTCTCCCCGGGGAGCAGCAAGGCCTCTGCAGCAGATAAATGTTTGGACAGGAGAGGCTCCAGGTTCCTCTGAAAACAATGGGATCAAACGGGACCATCAAAGGAATCGAGCGAGATCAAAGGCTGGCGGAGGGAACTTTGGGTCCATATACCGCTAGAGATAGAGGATTACTGAGTATTAGAAAGCTGGGTCTGTCAGAATTGCCAGTGGTACTTTTATTCATGAGTGTCACAGTGCAAATGGAAACATCAAAGAACGAGGCAAAGTGAGACGTGAGCGGTGAAGTGCTGGTGGTGATAGATTGCAGTGTGCTTAAAAAGGCACATGTGGTAAATCCTACAAATATGTCGCAAAGGGGTTTTCACAATAGAGCTCGCTTAAGAGCAGCCGGGCGAAACTCCGACAAACTTTGTCCACGCGAGAGCCACTTTGAACATGGCAACAACTCAATAAAGCCACAAACAAGTCGGCTGACCTTTGCCCCGTGCCATCTGACAGAGCTAACAAAAATCAATCTCGCCGCTGCCGACCGGGAGTGATTTTGTGCCAAGCCATCCATGAACCATTAAGGTTCATTAGTCTCCTCCCAGGCAATTTGGGGAGCACACGTGCGGATGTGAGAGGCTGAATATCAGGAGGAAGACACGCTTCCACTTCCACACACTCACCTATGTCTCTGACTTTTCCACAGAACATTGAGGCAGTCTTTGCTTGCTTTTCTGGGTTTATTTTATTTTTGTGCTTTTATTCCACGTTGGGAGTGATCAGCTGCAGGGGGGAGCCTATTTTCCATCCCACACTGCCCCACTCGTTATCAATGGCACCTTTCAGAATGGACTTTTCCTCCACTGATTGAAACATCATTTACTGCTGAACAAGCACACTGGTGCTATTGAAATGTGCCCCCTGTAACTTTCTCACTGCGGCCCCTTTATATTTACCGGTGACCTGGACAGCTCTGGTCCAATATACATACGGTATCAGCTTTCAGGGGGCGGAGGGTGCGAGGGGCATAAATGCAAACATTCTTTCAGTATGGAACAGTCGGTGTGAGAGACACAGGGCGGGTTTTCACTGCAACTCCCGCTCCATTCCAAAATAAATAGTCCCAAAGAGAGAACTTGACACTTTCAACATGAGAGAAAAGCATCCGAGCCAAGTCAAGAAAAACAGAGGGAGACCTCCTCCGTGTACGGCTATATTCAAGGAAGCCACCAATCAGAGCAGCCTGCACTGGAGAATCTAACAGCAACCCGCTATAAAGCATGGTATATTAAATTGACTTCCCTGCGGATTTCTTGCTTGTACTATAAAAAAGGCCTGTCAGCTCCCTGACGTTTTAAGGGTAAGGCAGAGATGAGATGAGAGAGGAGGAGGAAGAGGGGGAGAAAGACTGAGAGGTGGAGATATAAAGAGAGCAGAGGTAGAAAGCTACGGTGCATTGCTGCGTCTCCACGAGGCTAAGGGATACAAACCATGTCTCCCCTACTCCCCGAGCAATTACTAACACACACATTGATTCATTGAGGAGTGGAGGTGTGGAGAACGCGGGCACAGATGCAAAGACAGACAACGGCTGCGAGGCTTACGTGTTAATCTGTACAAAACAATGTTTCAAGTTCAGGGGGTCGACAGGTTTAAAATACATCAGCGGCAGAGGAATTAGGGATTTCAGATACTGACATGCATGCAGGCGACGACATGAGCGACGGAAAGATTACCTGTAGGTCAAAGAATTTGCTGTATCTTCTGTAGATGATGTGGGAGGTGTTGTCAGAGTAGGTGACATTGATGAGATATACCTGTCAAAAGAGGAGAGGCAAAGTTAAAACCTCAGCACTTTTTTTTCATTTTGAACAAGCTTCTCTTGTGTGCAGCACATCACCCAAACATACTGAGCCACAAAGATATAAATCAACACATCCTCACATTTAGGAAGCAGTAAGGAACAATTTGACATTTTTGCTCAAACAGACATTCACACTGTCAATAATGTTCTGACAAGCAGCTAATCAATTACCCTTCTGCTCTTTTCAGCACTCAGTTGTGACGGCACACTCGTGTGTACAGTACAGACAAACTCAGAGGTAACACGCTAACACAGACTGAGACCAATTCCCCCCAACATGAATGTTCAATGACACACGCTCATAAATCTGCCAGTGGTCGACACTTCGGGGTAGAAGGTGACGCTATCCATCTTTCGGCACACTGACCTGCTGGCCTTTACCTTTGGATAAAGCCATGCTGCAGCCCTGGGAGGCCTGATAAGATTGAGATAGAGTCCATTTATCCGTCAAGAGGAGGTAAGTGATGCCAGCGTCATATCTAATCTAATGAAATATAGATAACCAAAGTAACATCCAGAGGCCTGGAATTTTTCATTAGAGATGTTAAGAGCAGGTGGGATGTTCAGAAAAGCACTCTGTATGTAAAACAGCTGTGTGAATGAGCATACTAATTCACACGCTCATGGATGTAAACAGAGGTGGACAAAATATCAGAATCCCTCTGGATATAATGCAATCTGGCACAACATCGACAAAACTACAGTAAGTCTTAAATGTCAAAATAGATCCTTTGACACTGCCTCCAGTAACAACCCATAGGAGCTTCTATCATGTGGCAACTGTGGTTCTCAGTCAGACATTTTGTAACTCCCTTAGAAATGCTGCATTTGAACAGATGATGCTGTCTTTCTGACGAGGACTCAAACAACCAGAGCTGAATGAAAATGAACAAGTCTTATCTCAGCAATCACATAGCTCCTAGAGCGCCACAAAAAATAGATTGTTTTGTATTTCATATGTGTAACACATTGTAACACTGCGTACTGTATGTATGAAGTGTTAGCCTTGACTGGAATTCCTTCATTGCTTTCTTCATTCAGAAATCAACCAGTTTTATCTAGACTACAAAGCCGTCAATACTTTTTTCTTTTTCTATTGTTGTTGTCAGATGGCAGCAGCCTATACAAGCTCTTTCCATGTATTCTGTACATACTAAGTACTTCAAAGCTCTTTACATCCGGCGTGTGCTCAACGTACAGCTAAAATAGCCATTATCAAGCGATTTGCAATAAAACAAGATGTTGTCACCCAGCCAAGGCATTCCAGCTAAGTGGCCCAGACACAGCCTAAATAGAAATCCACTCAGCATCAAGCTGCCGTGAACACAGAAACGATTGACTTTGCCTCATGTATAGCATTCAGATTAAATAAAGACAATGTGTTTCCCTGGTGATCTATTCCTGCTCCTTATTCCAGCGGCCTCCATCTTTCTGACTGATCTCATACTGTCAATCCAACCCTCTGTACCTGCCAAGAGACCCCAGAGCGGAGCCCAGATGAACGAGGTCGAGTGAAAGACTCTGAGGCTGACATACGAAGGGCAGCAGCTTGAAACAAAAGAGGTTCCACTACAAAGCCAGGGGTTAAAAGGCCTTGTTGCTGCTGGAAGGGGCTCAGCTGCTGCTGGCAAGGAGCCACCACAGCATGTTCACTCCCATGGAAACACAGCTACTGGCATCCAGAAGCTGTGACTGTCACACTACACTGACAAACTTGTTCTTAGCACACTAGGGTGTCACCACAGCGATTAGCTTTGGCATTTATTGCTATGAAAATGTGCTCCCCGGGGTGCTGCACAGCTACAAAATCTAAAAAGTCAAAAACTGGCTTACGCAGCCACAGTCAGCGATGTTTCCAAGTGTCTTTGTGGCTGCTGTGGCATTACAAGGGCTTGTGAGTACAGCAAAGAGCTGTTTTCACTGCTCATTAACAAAGCAGCGAGCACAGAGAATCAATTTGAGAAAATGTCTGTTTTAAAACTAAAAGGGAGCACATGGAAAAGTGTGTTAATGTGGCCGACGTGCTCTAACATCACGTAGTGGCTTGTCTTCACTTCACCAGTACAAATACCTAAAATATCTATATGCTGTTAGTGCATAGCAGTCAGCACTGATAGGGACTTATCTAAATGACATGATATGCCTCAGAGTGAATGGAGGGGCTGCCCCGGTACTTGTGCATGGTAATAATGTCTATGCGGCCCTGAGTGTCTATAATACTGTAGGTCTGCTGATACTGTATTTATATATGACAGCTTAAAAAAATCTATAAATATACTGGCTCATTTTCATTTCAAGACATACTAGTGGTGGGCCTCCAAGGATGGCAATATAAAACAGTCACTCCACAAAATATCCCATCCATCCATCCATTTTCTAACCCGCTTCATCCTGCACTCAGGGTCACGGGGGTGCTGGAGCCTATCCCAGCTG
>JBAJHX010000051.1:2552249-2569601 GCA_037176925.1 Amniataba percoides
GCCTCAACCGGGAGTTGAACCCAGAACCCTCTTGCTGTGAGGCGACAGTGCTAACCACTGCACCACTGTGCCGCCCAAAATATCCCAATAATGAAGTAATAATGATAATAATGAAGAAATGATCATCAGTACATACACTGATGGTTCACATCATATCCTACAGCTCAGATACACTGGGACTGGACTTGATCCCCTCACTTAGTCACTTATGCTGACACCAATCGACAACTAATGAATGGATTCTAATGAAATCCGGTACATACATTCATGTTCCCCACAGGCCAGGCCAGGAATTGTTATAACTCTTTTATCTTTTGCCTTTTCTATCAGTTTTATTACAATTATCAAATGATTAAAACTATGATTAACATAGTGAAGATTAGATCTGCCATCATCATGTGTGTTCGCGTGCTTATGTTAGTTCTTAAGTTCAGCCTCACAGATTCAGCTCAGCAGTAAACTCCTCTTCTAATATATCTTTGGCACTTCTGCACTGCATCTCTTGACACTTATTAGCGGCATATGAACTCATTCAGTTACAAATATCAACTACATATCGGCCTAGTCAAGTTATCAGTCAGCCTGGGGTGTGCACACTCACATTAGTCACAAATTCAGAGCTTAGTCCAAGTCTACTATGTGTCTGTGTGTGTCTGTGTGTGTGTGTGTGTGTGTGTGTGTGTGTGTGTGTGTGTGCTCTATAAACTCATCTGACCTCAACGGTATGCTAGAGTATCGCCCTCCCATCATGCCTCTGGGCCACTTAATTCGACTCAGAAGCAAATCCGTGCTGAGCTGAGGTATAAGACAGGAGCCGGGCTGGAAAATGTGGACTCAGTGAAGGGATCCAAACCCCAGAGGCAGATAGGTATGTCATGGCAACTGCAGTGGAAAACACAACCAACACCCATCCATGGTCTGCCCAAAATATCAAGCTTAAACCTAATGCTACCCCCCACCCCACCCATGCCCAAAATAGACTCTTTTCATTTAACACAGCCACAAAGTCGTAACAGTCGGCACTGCTGCCTCTTCAGATAAATGAAGAAACATCTACCCATAATGGAATCTGATTATTTCACTTTGCATATTACATGGCAGCTGCTTTTTCTTCACCTTTTCACAAGGAATGACACACACTCACGCAACGAGCACAATGAGCCGACATGAGCTGACTCAGAGCTCAAGTACATCCTGTCGTGAGTGCTTGGTGCAGCCAGAATTTGTGGAACAAACAGGTAAAGGCATTTTACTTTGACTCCCCCATGTACCATTTATTAGCACTACATTTAATAAATGGTAGTTCTTGTACGCAGCCCGATGGACATTTAAGGTGTGTATTCATGGACTATACTTGTCAACAATCCTATCTCCTCATGAGAAGATTTACTACACTGTCATTATTTGTTTATACAGCAGCATCCACATACGTCTGCCCACATAATGAATTATAGTTGTTCACAGATACTTTTATAACCCTAACACGCTCACACTTTTATTATAGTGCTATAAACCATCTATTAAATGTTTAAATACTACTTAAAAATGATAAAAGTGTTGGGGTAGGGCTGCAGGTACTTATTCAATTCATTTCCAGACAATAACCTTAAAAAATCTTCCATGTTCTTTCCTGGGCATTTTATAACCACCAAAATCTAGATAAAAAACTCAAACTTCATCTTGTGATTGCTGCAAGACATTCTTGCACAGCAGGCATGTCTGAACCAATAAGGCATTGCTGCAATTCCAAAACGAGGGCTGAAATCTGGGCGAGGAGGCACATTAAAGCTCACATGGAGAAGCAACATCTCAGCTGTTAATAACCACACCCGCATTCACAACAGGAAGGTGTTGGAAACTACAATGTTTATCGAGGGATTAGGAAACAGGCTGAGCCATAACTCACGGTGAATGACTGTAAAGGGCCTCATATGAGTAAGACTGAACAGATGTACTGCTGTTGCAGTGCACAGCTGTACCAAAAGAACTTAATCACTTCAATGAACAATGTCTGTCATTCAAGCGACGTTCTACAACTCAGTGAGAAAACAAGAGTCTTTTCTTGGTCACAGAGTAGCCAAGTTTCTCTTCAGATCCCACAGCAGTCACATGTCAATACTCCATTTCTGACATGTCAACGTTTTCAAAGGCGTCTAAAAATTGATTCACAAACAGAGAAAACACCAACGAGGGGGAAAAAAACTAAACAACTAAAAGAAAGCTTTGGGGGCTTGAATGTCCCAGATAGCAAGAAAGCCCTTGTACATCTGTTATTCCCACAGAGGAAGCATGACTTGAAAACAAAAGTTTTATTCATGCTCAAAAGGAAAGAGAGAAACATGAAGTGTTACGGAGGAACAAATTGGACCTCTGATTATTTCATCATGTTCGTCTGAAATGGCTATGAATATTCATAGTCAAGTTTACAGCTTTTTACAGCTGCACTGACTGCCCTGAAGGAATCATTTCTCTAATAACATGTACATTAACGGAACTCAGTGACCATTGCAAATAGCGTAGACAGATAGAGAAAATAACTTACACTTACGGAGGAAAGCCGGGACCTGGTCTCACAGTTTTCAAGTGAAGAAAGCAAAAGAGCTGAGTCCTTGGCGGGGCAGAGAATGTGGGCCCAGCCACTAAATGCAGTGAACCCCGCCTAAACTACTATATTTAAAGTAACCTATAAAACAGACACACATCATACTTTCAGACTTTGAAAGCAGAAATGATCTGACTATAAAAAAAAAGTCAGGTTGGAAAAATTCCCTTTGCATGAGTCTTTCCACATGGAACCACGACTGGCCTAAATATATTCACTCGTCTAATACAGACCGCTGTTCTTTCAATTTAGTCAGAGAGGTTAAAAAATGACAATGAAGCCTGACAAAGTCTTCTAAGCTGTTTCTCAGTAAAGCCAACAAAAATGTCACATGGGTGACATAAACTATTGGACAGTTCTATTCAGAAGCTTTGGCAGGGGGTCTTTGGAAAACCCTTAAAGTTTTTGTAGCTGCTGCCAAAACAGCGCCCTTTATTAACCACACACCAGGCCGACGCCTCGACTTTCCTTAACTGAGATCGCTTCCACTTTGAAATGCACCAGTCACAGTCCCGTGCTTTTATGGTGGGCATGGGAGGTCAGGAGGCACTGAGGAGAAGTGTGTGTGCGGCCTCCACATCCTGTGTGCCTTTGATGGCTTCTTGATACCGTTTCAACTTGTTCAGAGAAGAACAATCCTAAGGTGGTTTTATATCAGAATGCAACCAAGTTAAAAGACACACATGGCTACGTACTCATGTAAACAAGGTTTACTATAACAAACTCTACTTCAAGCGTAGGTCCTCATGGATGGATCACAGTTAACAGCCTTTGGAAAGTGTGTGTCTGGTTATAGAAGCACCTTGTGTGTGTGTTAGGTGTCTCATGGTGCTTCACACATCAAAGAGGCCCAAACTGTGCCCAAATAACATTACATAATAACCGGTGCCACACAAAGACACACTGCATGAGCAGGAGAACAGTGGTTGCAAGCTGAAATGAAGTACTATATTTTCCGCACTATAGGGAGCCCTGGATTATAAGGCGCACTGTCAATGAATGGTCTATTTTCAATCTTTTTTCATATATAAAGCGCACCGGACTATAAGGCGCATTAAACACAGTACGTATCACTCTGCAAGGCTCCTGACTACGGTGCTCCAATGCTCCAACAATCCATCAAGCAGCGCGGCTTCGTAGCTTACCAAAGTCGTACTAAAACATTTTGACAGAGTTTTGAGCTCCGTGTACCACATAAAATCTGTTCGAGGTCAGTAAGCACAACCAGAATTCATACATAAGGAACACCGGATTATAAAGCGCACTGTCGATTTTTGAGAAAATGTAAGGATTTTAAGTGTGCTTTATAGTCTGAAAAATACGGTAATAGGCATATTACAGACATACAGCACAGCATAATATAACTCCAGCCTCTGCCTTCTGGTGCATAGATTCTGACCTCTCTTTTTTTCAGTCCATCTCCAGCGGGGACACCCCCCCCCATACCCCCACTCCCACCCCCCACTCCCAGCCTCACTGGCTTACGACTTTAAGTTTAATATGTGTAAATATTTTAATATGATTTAACCATCACTATGCTGTACTGCCTGCTGTATTTCTTATTAAGTGGATCAAATATTTCTAATAACTTATCCTTGAGTTCTTTGGTAGATAGAAAGTATATCATCATGCTAATCAACCAGCCTGATTCTAATAACTTTTTAGCCAATTTCCCTGACTATCTAGAAATCTCATAAGGAGAGCTGCGAGCGAGACAACTCCATCTCGTTTTCCTCCCACTCCTCTCTTCTTCCTCTTCTGTCTCTCAGTCTTTCGCGTTCTCACACAAAACCACACACCAGACCAGACTGAAATGGCACAAAAACACAGCCGGTGTCATCCACCAGCTCAGGTCCTTTTAACCATAAAAGAAAAAAAACAACAACAACCAGCACAGTTGAGGCCACACATGATGCCCACACATGCTCTGTCTCTCAACGGCGCATCATTTCTGGATGATGTAATCTAAAGCGAGCTGTTGAGAAGAATGGCAGCGAGCTGGAGGCCACGTTCACGCACCGCAACATGTGCTTTCACCCTGAACGCAGGAAACCTTGAATCGGAACAGGCCAGTTGTCATGCATTTAAGATGTTTGCAGCAGACAAATAAAACGCTCCGTGATCACAAACAACATCTGGCACCGAACATATGAAAACAACCCCCGAGCATGTGTGTGTGAGGCTCCAGTCAGTAATAACAGCAGCAAGAGAACAACATCCGCTGCTTTTGTCAACCACTCTTGTCGGTACATGCAACACACTCCTGTCAGTGCCAGTGTCAGAGCCAGGCCTCTGCAAACTGAACATCAAGAACATCAACTTTACCAACAGACGTCAGCAGAGCCCCTGACTCACCCTCTTCTCTTCTTTTTCCCACACACACGTCCTTGAGCACTTGCAGCTAGTCATCAAACTCTCTCAAACAATAGTCGTCGCCCAAAAAAACAAAAACCCAGTCTCATAACATCCCCCCCCAGCATGCGTCTCCCAGTTTGGGGTGAGCGTCTGAAAACAGGGACCCTTTTCACCGAGATATCACTCTGTGTTTGATAGGCCAATAAATATTTGAGTGGGGAACAGCTCTCTGAAGAGATGTTTTATGGTGCCAAATAACAACACCATCTTCCAGCCTGGGCCTTAGCGCAGCGCAGGAGTCTCTAGAAAATGAAATGTTATGGGACTGGGACTTGTAGGGGAAACAGAAGCTTTAAGTAAACATGGCCCTGCCCAGCTTCACTCTCTCCTTTATCACCTCCTTCTGCAAACGCACGGACGCGCACACACGCCGTTCGCAGGGAGGAGAACGTATGCATGTTTGCGACTGAGCGGTCCGGCTTTCCCCCCACGGTCTGATGAGCACTTCTCTCTGACAAAGCCCCGAGTCTCATTCCCCCTCCTCTCACAAGATAAGCATTTCCAGCTGGTTTCACAAACATTACAAATGAGATTCAATGGGTGCCACAGATTGTGTGTGTGTGTGTGTGTGTGTGTGTGTGTGTGTGTGTGTGTGTGTCTCATTTTCTCTCCTCTCTCTCTCCCTCCCTCTTTCCCTCTTTTTCTTCTCACAGTGACTGGCCTTGTCTCATGAGACAGGGTAGCTAGGGAAACTAGGCCACAGACTGGCCCGCTGAGACAGAAGAGCCTAAAACACAGTAGAGCTCGGCTCAGCTCAGAGAAGCTCCCGTTACACTCACACTATACATACAGTAGCTTCTCAACAAGCCTACCTATATGGAGTCTGACTGATCCAGGAAGCTCGTGTTACACTACAAAACCACTCTGTGGAAGCAATAACTGTTCATTATAAGTTGCATTAAAAACATATAACCATATATATCATGACCGGTGGACCATTAATAATTAAGTCTCTGAGCACGGGAGGATTCTGCTCTGAGTATGTTTGTCACATTAGCCTGATAAGAACAATTATTTGTTTTCAATGTGTGTTCTTAAAGTAATCTCCCATTTTGCAGAGGGTGAGATGAGAAGATTGATACTATTCCTACATAGTATGTGTGAGTATGGAGCTAGAGGCGACTAGCAGAGCTCAGGTTGTGTTGAAAGCAGGTGTTAGCTTCTAGCCGGGCTCTTTCCAAGCCACTTGATGTTTTTAGAGCTTCAGAGGTGCACAGTTTTGTATGTTGGACTGAATCTGTTTGCCCATTTGTTCCCATTTCCAATGCTAAGATAAACGAATCACGAATCCATACTTAACACAGACACATGAAGTTGATGTCAATCTGATCATCTAACGCATGAGAAAGTGAATATTTTCATTACCCACAATGTCAAACTATTCATTAATTTTGATCTTTTGCTATTATTGATGCCACCTGTTTCACACGAAATGTTCATAAAATAGAACTGAAATTGTGTTTGTGCTCAAAGCACTAAAACATGACATTTATAACCTTCAACATCACTGGGACGATCCTGGAACAGAGTCCCAGTTACTCTGGATCACATAAATCAGCTAGTTGTATAGGGACTACTTCTTGCATAGAGAATAGTTCCATTTAAAAGTGTTAACTCTGAATTATCAAGAGTAAGCAAGTTTGTTTGTAGATGAGGTGTATTAATATTCATTACATTCATTTTGCAGGAGCCTTTGCTCATACCACTCTAAAAATGCTCATTCAGGCTTAATAGGAACAACATTGTTGCTCCTGTTAAACTATTTTTTTCTTTTATGTTGGACACTGTAAACAAAAGTACTCATCTCTATTTTACTGGGGTGGAAACAAAAACTTCAGAGACAGGTATCTCTGATCCTGGACAAAAAGGCATGTGCACCTTCGGCTGAGTTTTTGCAATTTGGGCAAATCATTTCCTATATCTCACTACTGTGGGCTACATCCAAAACATTAAGAGGCCATCAGTACTAGGACACGCCATCTAAACAGTCGAGATTTTTCACATCCTGTGTTGAGCTACCAACCACTTCCAGACCAAACATCTTCATACTAACACTTACATTGAGGAACTTTATGTAGCTGCTTAATGATATTTCTGAATGTATCACTCTAATCATGTGATTACAATGTTTCTCTGACCTGCTCTGTGGGATTATTTCACTGGGATGTTGTATAAATGTGTACACCAGAGTAGGTTGTCTTCTTAACACTTTATGCTAGGACATCTTCCATATTGCCAAAGCCAATCAGGGGCTCTTACACCAAACTATACATTTGGTTTGTTACAATTTGAACACAGCTGTTTGGAAAACAAAACACAATGTTAACTATGTATCCTGAGGCACACTTTGCATCATTAACTGATGCTGAAACCAACATCAAGCTTTAAGATCTTTATCATTTCAGGTGATAATGTTCTTACATGTGACATATATACGTTTCTGATGAATCACATAAAAACAAACTAATTGGTGCACAGTAACCCTGGGGGCAGGTGCAACTCCAGCATGAGAGGACTGGTTGGTTTCAAGGGCTCCAGGCAAACTGTAATTAAGCTGCCATGTGGAGTCTGCGGTGTACACTGTACTTGATGGGTACATACACAATACCCAGACAGAGGGAGGAAAGAGGGTCTGGGGCTGTCAACTCAGAGTCTGCAGCTCGTTTTTGCCCTGGGGCTCAGCATAGCGATGCTTCAGCGGTGTCAGAATTTAGGTATAACTTTCAGTGGGGCCACCCCAAGTTAAAAATATGCACTCATAGTACAGTACAGCATTTAGGATGGTATCATCAGTCAAGATAAGTTCACAAATGCAGATTTGTTCTGAATGAGAAATTCTATCATGTGTAAAATTCATATGTCATATTGTCAAGCAGGTACAGTAGAGTGTGTCTGATAAAGGGGCACATGTGGTGAGAGCCCTGTGAATTCCTCCCTTCCAATGAGCGTAAGTGAGCTAATTGTGTCCACATATCATTAGGCCCAAGGGTCTGCAGGACTGTAATTGCATATGAGCAAGTCATTTATTCTGACTTGTTTATGAGCTAAAAATAAGGAAGTGAACTGGACCTGAACTGAGGCTACAAAGAACGTACCCTCACTCATAACAAGTGTGATCGTGATGAAGAGGGCCACATCAGGCGGGGCTCAGGAAGGTAATAACAATAATAATAATAATAATAATAATAACCTCTGAAGTCTGTTGGGAGCTTTGTTTAGTACAGAATAAAGTTACCTACTGAACACCCTTATAAAACGACTGATTACACAAGATCACATCTGAAAGGGGAAGAGATAAGGTCTGACACCACTCAGACAGCCTACTAAACAAACCTTGAGGTGAGATTATTTTGTCAGCTGCTGTTTCCAAAGTCAAGAGTGAACTTTCAATCTCAAACCAACACGGGCGAGGAGCTCTCGTCGTGCAGAGAGAAAAACGCACATTTGAACATTTGGAAATCTGAACCTGAACAACTGGGTACACTCCATCTGCTGAAGACCATGACATGTGATCGAGAGCTCCACTTTAAAAGGACCTGGTGGTGAAATTACTGTGTCATCTGGTCACCAGATAATTTCTGTTTTTTTAGGGTGCGTATCACATCAGGATACAGACATCATTTCACAGACAGGCTCATCTCGATCTCAAGACACGACAATGAATCACAGATGAAGCTTGTTCTGCGTTCACGGGGTCCACTGGTGTAAACTCTCAGACAGCAGGAGGACGGTGAGCTGCAGACAGCTGAGCTCTGACAGTGAGGGCGACAGGACACATCTGGATTACGGTGTGTTGTTATGTTGAGTGTGTGAGGCTGCCCTTTGAATTCTTAATGACTGAAACGCTGTACTACAGAGAAACCCAGTAATAATCCGCACCACCAGGTTACAGTGCTGAGGCTCCCCGGGCTGCCTCGTTTGACAGAACACAGTTGTGACAGCTCACTTGTGGTGATGAACTGTGTCTGGCGGGGTGCTGTGGAGGGGTGGGTGAGGGGGGTTAGCTGCTAATGCTTTGGGATGGTTCATTATTTATGAGCAGGTATCTCCCTGAACTAAGTGAGCCTGTAGCCTAGCTGTGGTCCAACACGTAGCAGCAGCTAGCCTGCATTTAGTGGACTAAACGAGGCGTTCAGGTGTCACGCTGCGACCGTGAACAGGCCACAGGGACCCTCACGCGTCTGACCAAGGTGGGATTAAGGTGACATGGATGGGCGATGAGGCAACTCACGTAGTGCTTGGACGGATTGCGTCTCTTCTCCACGTCCACGACTTTCACGTCCAGCACAGTCCGAAACTGCATCTTGACCCTGCAGAGGCTCTGCATTAAAAGGCGAACAGGCGGCCAGCTGCTGCGGCGTCCGGATAGTCGATCTGGTCCTCAGGGCAGAGGGCTCACCGGGCGCATCGCCGGCGTGTCACCTCACAAATCGGCGCTCCTTCGACAGCTCGCCTCGCCGGCGGCTAATTCGGCGGCGCGGGCTGCCGTCCTTTGACGCAGCGGCCGTCAATCTGATGAGAAACTTGAACAGTCCGCCCGAGCCGCCGTCCGTGAAGCGCACACAGCCCAGATATCCGAGCGGCGCGCGGGGCTCAGGCTGCGGGCTGCGCGCGGAGCAGCGGCCGGGCCGGGCCGCCTCACAGGCAGGAGGACGGGGAGGCCACTTCTTTTGTGTCTGCTGCCCCTACGACAGGGGGCATCTGCTCACCTGGAGGCGGGCGGGCTGAGCGCGGGGGGAGCCGGCAGGTCCGGAGCCGAGCGTCAGTGCACGAGCGGTGGGATGGGCTTCACGCGCGTCCTCAGGGCTAATTGGAATAAAGCACGAGACGGGCAGAGAGAGAGAGAGAATTAAAAAAAAACATGTGCCTCCTCGCTGAGACGTGCTGCTGTGTGACATAACCACCGAGCCGCGTCTGTGTCCGACCGACTGACACTCGTTCGTCCGTCTGTCCTCCCTTAACTTTTCGTCCCCGTCAGACACAGCAGGAATCACGAGACGAACATCTGTCCGTCCTGCAGGCCCGCCGTCGACACAAACTACATGTCAGTCACCGAGCAGAGGCCCGCGTGCTGATGGAGCTCTCACCACTTTGTTAACTCTCTCGAGCCTCTCTCCGAGCCACGAGCGGCTTTCTGGCCGGAGACACGAGCGCCTGGAACTATGGATACAGATGTTTGACCGGCGACCAATCAGAGCAGCCTGCTCTACATGAAGGAGCCAATTAACGACCAAACACTGCCCCCCTGTGCACGCAGCCTCACGAGCAGGAGGGCAAAGAGTCAGTGCTCTGAGTTCATCACAAAATGCCACTGCTGTATCTGAGAGCATCACTGAGTCCAGAACAGTCTCATCTTTTAAATCACTTGTGAAAACCCTTTTTATTTTCATTTCTTTACTCCAACTGTGAGCCCAGGGCTTGAATTTACTGCCCCAGGCTCCCAGGGCCCCTGAGGCCCCAGGACTCAAGGGGTCCTGAAAGCTCCAGGCTCACAATGTGTTGTCAACTGCTGTGTGGTAGTGTAATTGAATATGCAAGGCTGGATTACCAACAAGGCAAAGTGGTCAGCGGCCCCAGGGCCCCAGAGAGCCTGACTGTGAGCCAGTGTGGCTGTTTAATTAATAGTTTCATGTAAAATATAATGGAAAGGGCTTTCAGGCAAATCATTCATACACCATTTGCACATAAAGGGGCACTCCACCGAATTTACAAATGAAGGTTAGTTTGGTCATGTGTCACATAATGACAACATATAATTTTTTGTAGCTCTACAGGGGGAGTCTGCAAAAAACAACCCTGATGATGTCATCGAGGTCATCTCAACCTAAGCTTGAAGACTTCATTTTTATTGAGTCTGCATTACAACCCCATACAGAGGGTTAGAAAGACAACTGAAGTGCATTGCGGGAGACTCTCATGCAAAGCTCATCCTCACACCAAGCATGCCACATCATTCATCTCTGGCAAGCTTACATATTATATTTGTGTAGTTACAATCACATAAAAGTATGACATATTGGGACATGTTGTATGCTGACTTTACGATATGTGCTGGAACCTGCTTATTTAGTGATGGTGACAGAGATGGTCATCTAGCTATGAATGGAGGGAATCTGTCTGTCTGTCCTGCAATTATCTCAACAACTGTTCACCCGATCAACCTCACACTTGGCAGTATTGGTCCTCAGCTGTAATGAAGTGTAGTGTGGAGTGTCAGGTTGTTTGAATGAGCAGTTCTCACTGAAAAACCTTTTTGATGCAAAGCTGTACACACTGAGCATAGAGGCAAAGAAACGGGGCTTATTGGATCTGTGCTTATTTTTGCTATAGACCCCAAAGCAGGGTTTTATTGCTTATTTATTTTAAAATATAAAAATTCTGAAATATCTACAACACTAGAATATACGGTTGTTGACATGACTTTCAAATAAATGTATATCAAATGTAAGATTTAATCTCAGGACAAAAACTGCTTAAGTAATTTAAACTACAAAAAATGTTACGTCTAACTGAGGTTGTCCTGTGCATCAGTGATGATGAACACTTGAATACAAATGGCATGATTTACTTTAACAAAATGGACGCTCACATTTTGGAACAATAAGCCTGTAGCATACATAGTATATGCAGTGACACTGGTTTCCTGACCCCACCGTGCCTGCGTTAAAACACAATGTAATGGTTGTCGCTGGTGCTGACAATGTCACTGTTGCACTCCAGTGATTTGAGGACCAGCTCCAGAGCCGCCTTGCTCACGTTGAGGCTGTAGCGCTGCCTGACTGCAGACAGGATGTGCAGGATGTGGCAACCCTTCTCTGCATCTACAGGCACAGGAGGAAACAGCTGTCACACACACATAGGCAGCCATAAAAAAACCTAAATCATGTGGAGAAAAAGAGACTTTTCCTCTCGAATTCCTGAGTCATTTTGTGTCCTCTCTGCAGAGAAAATTAAGCCACTAATTGTGGAACAGATTAGCAAGTAACTTACAGTAGGTGTGATTGTTATGCTAATTTGATCTTTGACAAGAGGGTAAAAAAAGCTTTCACTCTTGATTATCTCAACTGAATGATAATTACTGCTATGCTCAACACACTGCCACAGAGAAGACTGTCACTGAGTCAAAACTAAAAATACAGCAGGCCTACATTAATCAAAAGTTTGATCCTTAATTAAGGGCAAAAAAAGTCAAGTGGTTGTGAAGCCTACTTACACTTCTCTCTCTTTGAGTCCTCCCTGATGATGTCTTTGACAGCTATGAGCAGATCTTTGTCATGTGCAGTCACCTGGTGAGAGGAAACAACATCACACAGTCACAAGTCCATTATCAATCCTCACAATAATAGCAAACGGAAGTTGGAAAGATTCATTTAAGATTTCTCTGCCCTGTCTTACGTGATAGATTTCATCCTGGGATATGACCTTGCGGTATACGATACCGTCGTCCTGTAAAACTTGTAGGGCCTCCTTCAGAAGCTGGCGTATCTGCTGGCATGCAGATGGACCCGCCACAGGCTCCTTAACAGCAACAGCGAGGCATAATAATACAACAGCGCTTACAGTTAATATGTGGATAAGCATGTGGGGATGGGATGATGCATCACCACAGGAGGTATCTAATACTGTTTTTGTTGTCTTTTGTTTTAGATATCTAAATACATCTCTTATCAGATTGTCCTGCCACATTGAAAAAGTTTGGTGAGATGCCATATTACATGTAAAAGGAAAAATCCAAATATGCCAAGAACAGTGACGTGCAGTCAGGGAAGGCAGGTGAGGCACGGCCTCACCTGTCATCATGGAAAGAAAAAAATGTAAAATGAAAAATAAATTAAATGGTTATATTTATTCAATGATTTGTATTTTAAAGTTATTTTCCTTTAAACTTTATCATTTTTAGCTTGTTTTTTTCAAAATCGCTGAATTTTCACATTGTACTTCTTGGCCCAAGAAGTACAAGGTACATGGTCAGCAGCTTTGATATTTAAATAATTTCTATAAATATGACCAGTGACTTCACTGATTCTAAGGAACACCAATCAAACTTTATGTTAGAAATCAAACTGTGGCCAAATTTCTTCATCTCATTCATCATTCTCAACAAAGAAGGACACTTCAAATAAAGTCTGTTGTTTGATTTGCCTTCCATCCCTTCACCACGTGTCTTCAAAAAGAAAAGAAACGTTCCAATATTCTTCTTCTGCCGTACCTGGTCTGCAGATGCTGCGTGAGGATGGCTGGAGATCAGAGGCTGCAAGAGGTCCTGAACATCATAGGGTCTGAACTTGGTCACTGACTTCTCTTTAAAGAACTCCTTGATGATATTCGTGGCCTTACCGAGGGAACTTATGTCTGAGTTGCTGAAAAACAGACAAAAAATCTGGCTTTATTATAATTAATGCTAATGTTTAAATATATCTTTAGATATAACAGATAATCTCTGAGTCTGTGACAGGTTGTTGCTATTACTTAATTGTTTAGTAATTATTTAGTAGGCACTGATTTCCCAGTTATTGTTTTCTTCCTGTCTGTGTATATAAACAGAAGAGGGTATTAAATGCATTTTAATAGCTACTATCTAGTGTGCATGTCTTAATAGTAGAGTGACACTATTGTTTATATCTACAGTGATTATTGTTTTATACAAAACCCACAAAAACTCCTGCCATCTTGACAGACATCACTTCTAGACTGATAGTCAGACAAAGTGTATTTCCATTCTTTTTACTTCACTGGTAACTGTGTTCACGTTAGCTGGTTCCTTGACAAGAATGTCAGGTTTTTAACTTGTTTTTGCCCAAACCAGTCAGTAGCAAGTGACAACAGCTTCTGTCGCCATGGAAGCTATGTAGAGTTTGCTGGAGGCTTGCCCTGAACAACTAATTTGTTATTTCTGTAAGTCAACATGCAACAAAGTGTACCCCTACTTGGAAGATGACATCGCTATTCTTAATTTCGTTGACAAAAGTCTGATTGATCATCAGTTTCTCCAGTGTGAGCACAGCACCGGACCTATAGGGATCTCTGAAAGTAATCGTAGATCTGGGCAGCGATCCTACAAGGCTACATCGTTGCAAGTCGATTTGTGTGAGCAGGATATGCTGCTGTCCTGTTTCACAGTGTTTACCGATTCTTCAGTTGAGCAGCATTTTAACATTTTGCTTTTCTCACTGGCTATTAGAACACCTCTCTCTGTGTAGTGCAAATAATGTGTGCTTACATGCTGCAGACACCAAATGTTTCCAATATAAGTATCACGTAACATTTCTATTCAATATGAAGTATAGTGTTTGAATCTTTGCAGTTAAATTGTGTTAATACATGTATTTACAAATTATATTAAAATATAATGTAATATATTAAAATTATTTGTTGCCAATTAGATGTCTCCTTCCATTTCAGCCAATCACATAAGAAAATGTGAGGGTATGAAAACAGACATCAAACAGCTGCCTGAAGGTCACTTTGACTTTTCCTTTTCTGTTTGTGAAAATTCACTTGCAATTTGAGCAACATTTGGATGGAAACCTGGCCGCAGAGTTGGTACTTTAAGTGATGGATGTTTGTACCCCGTTGCATCAGTTTGGAGCTGGGGTGGTTTGTCATAGCACACTCTGTAGAGCTGAGGAACGTCCATCATCCACGCTATCTGGACCGCCATCACTGGGTCGTTCACTTTATCTGGGAACACACACAGACACAGATACACACATGATGAACAGGCAGAGGTTATAGACAGCATGTACTCTCAAATAAAAAAAATGTGCTCTGTGTGTGTCTTGTGTATGTGTGTGTGAGAAGCAGAGACATGTGAGCCGTCATGAGCCACAGTAAAATAAAGAATGTCCTTGCGGGGCACTTCAAGTTTGTGTGTGGGTTGGAGACTGTGTGAGCTAATGCATGTTCTCCTTCAAGCATTTGTAGTTTCTAATGAACCATTGGTGATGTAATATTTTTTTTAAATGTAGCTTGTAGTAACAGGATGGTGAAACTGCCACTGCAGATGACAGGCCTGTGCACTCACAGAATGTGGACGCCATGATTTCTCTCTGTTGCCTTGACGTCTTCACCCGCCCTCTGACTCGGAGCAGCTCTCCAATCTCCACGCAGCAGCGGCTCTGCTGGGCCTGTCTCAGCTTCTTCAGCTCAGCAGCTGGGTTGAAGCCTCCCAGAGCCCTATCACTATGGTTTCCACCTGCTGGAGATGTCAAATTCATATAGGATATATTACTGGTTTGTGCAAATGAATAAGTAATAAAGAAGATGCGAAAATAGTGGGTGGTTGGGTGTAATGTGAAATTTGCCACTTGGAGTGATGAACTAACACAATTACCTAGATATATCTCCTCATCTGTACAGAGCTTTTGAACCTATTTTAGGTCACTGTTTTGGTTTTAAAATCAATGCATGTTGCTTTAACTGAGTACAAGGGCCAATAGCTACAATGTTTAGCACAGGGAGCTAGATGGGTAACTAATTACATCTTTGTGTTCTGTTATGCCTACAAAAACAGTGCACCTGATAATAAAACCAATGAATCTTTAAACAGTGTGAATCTGATAACTGATGGTATACATTTACCCCAACTCCTCTTTCCTTCTTCTAAAACACAGTGTATGTCTGTTGGTGAATGACAAGTCTTTAAGATTTTGTGCAAAGCATTTTTGAACAATGGTGCGATGTTGTACACCCTAACCCACATTTCAACTTACTCCACAATCTCTCTTCAAGCTTAACTACTCTTCATTCCAAGATGAAGACTCCAATAAAGTGTAACTTTGACACAACATAAGAGTGATAACAGACTACGTTGTTTGGGAGGGTAAATGTACCCTGTTGAGTTTCTGACCACTAGTGGCATCATGCCCGTTGTGTTTGTATTTATCACCTACTAGCATTAACAGAAGGAGGCGAGTAGAGCATGACATTACAATGACCAACAATTAGAAGCCATGAAATGCAGAAACAACGTGCAGCAAAAAGCCAACAAGACAAAGACTGCTAGCTATGAAAGACAATGTAAAAAATGCAGTAAACTTGTTTTAAATTATGCTATATTCTTAAAAGATCTCCTTTGCTATGTTTTTAGTAGAACAGGAATGCATTCAACATGCACACAATCAATAAGAAAACAAATCTAATCATTAGTATGCTTACAAACAGGAAAACTACAATCTGCATTAGAGAATGCTAAATAAGACTATTTGATAAGTAACAAAATTGCTGGAGAGCATCTTCTACATGTGCTCAATTAAATTAAGCCACGATGGTCAATATAAAGACAGAAATATCAGCTGGTATCAATGCACAGATCCTTTTCTTTATGAAGTCAGTGCGTAGTGATTTTGCAAATTTAATACACTCTTGATGATTTGTGATGATTTTGATCAGAAGAATTCAAACAGTGAGATTCTTACAAATGTAAACTCACATTTAGTGGGATCCTCCTCCTCTTTCAACAAGTCACTTTTCCAGCATAGGCAGTTTATGACACCAGTACCATCATCCACTGTGAACAGGAAAGATACTCAAAATCAGACAAAGACTATTTTTGCATGTGAAGAGACTGTGAAGTCAAAGCCATGTTATTTTTAGGCCTTTATATAACAGGGGAGTGTGTGTGTTAGTTTGTAAACACAAACTGGGGCACTGTCGCAGATGGAGACTCTCTCAGTGCTTTATCTGTAACATGCAACAATATCACTGCTAATACTGTCACACTGAGCCCTAAAATGACTCTCAGAAACAAAGTCTCAGTGTTGCAACTTTACTAAAATACTAAATCAACACACTGCACCTTACACACTGAAATATCAGCAATCTAAATATTTATGTTCCTCACAGGGACACAGCTGGATTACCTCCATAACAGAAGAAGTCATCTCTTTCTCTCCTGTACACCACTGTCCCAAGTACATCAACTTTGTAGATTGGGTGGGAGTTGTAGAAGTAAATACCTGTGGGCATGTGGGGGGGATACAGAGGAAAAATAAGAATGAAATGAAATCATTACCATTGTCAAGGCACTGAGTCAACTATCAAATATGTATTGTACAAATATGTTTAATGTTAAAGTTCATCTATGACAGTGATTTAAAATGTTAATGAAATGCACAAGATTAAAAAAAACACAGTATCAACATAAGAAAGGTCAGATAAAGTTGTCTATGAACTTCCAAAGTAGTTAGCTAGCTACCATCACTTTTACAGGACCTGGTGTTGGTTTCTAGGTTGGTTGGTGCAGTCAGCTGTGGCATGTAAAGCCCAAACACACGGTCAGCGAGTGAAGCAGCTCGTGTGTGTGTGTGTGTGTGTGTGTGTGTGTGTGTGTGTGT
>JBAJHX010000051.1:2569701-2611886 GCA_037176925.1 Amniataba percoides
GTGTGTGTGTGTGTGTGTGTGTGTGTGTGTGTGTGTGTGTTACCTGGCACCTGTGTGGACTCTGTCATCTGCAGGATGTCACTGACGAATAGTTTGGCGAAGGCGGAAAACACCGGGTCCAGCCCCCACAGCATGGACGGGGGCTCCTCTGCTGGATCCATCGTAGCTGCCTGCATTTCATCATGAAACGAAGGCGGATTATTTACCTCCTTTTTATGTTTGTTTCGCTGTCAGACAGTCCGCATCTAGCAAGAAAGTAAAACTAGCTTCAGGAGGAGTGTCTCCAAGAGAGCGTAAGAATCGTCACGTGACCACATAATTAGCTTATGTTAAATATTTATTTATTATTTACAGTGACTCAGTAACACTCGTGTTCAGCACGTTGAAAAAATCCCAAGTGCTTAATAACATTAAAATATTTTGACATTTAAAAACATTGTATTAGCGTCTTTGCTGCCTGTGCGGCGCGCTCGCGTTTCGCAGTGGCGTATGGGAGCTGTAGTTTCATGGACACAAAGAAACCTGACTGGTGCGTTTGATTGCGGTGACGGTGGCCACAGTAACGCCACAACAAAGCCGCAGTACGTGGTGGACTGGCTGTCTCATGTTGGTGTAAACGTGCTGCAGTGTGTCGGACAGGTGAAACACCCACCGAACCCCCTCAGCTGTGTGCCTCTCCAGCACAGAGGAGGGCAGCAGAACACTGAAGTTACCCCGCCAACTGTCAGGCACGAGGGGCACGGAGAGAAAGAACCGCAGGCGCGCTGCCTCGTGAACGCGCACAGACACTAAATCCGCTAGATTAGTCAACTCGTCCCGCACCGAGGGAAAGATGTCTGTTTTTATTGTTTCGGCTTGTGTTAATGTACGGAAGAAGTGTACCAGTGTGTAGGGAACTAGTGAATTAGTGTGTGGACTACAAGTATCTGGGAGGACGCCTCACTCATCTTTTTTGTTGTTTGAGCCCCGCTCTGTGGTCGGGCCAGCGGGTCGTCAGGAGTTGGAACAACGACGAGCTCCCCGCACTACTTTACATTTAAAGCAAGTCTTGTTTAGGCGGATTTCACATGGTAGGACACGACTACTTTGAGCTTTAGTTCGTGTTTTAGGGGTTAACAATGACCCTCGGTGTGCGTAAGGGCTGTTGTGTGGACTGGTCAGAGCGGTGTCAGGGGCTAAGCTAGGTTTGGATCCCAACTATTATGAAAGCTGCACAGTGTGTCGGCCGAGCGGATATTTATAACTGAATTAATGGGACACACATGTAACTCCAAAGACTTGTGCTGAAGTAGACTGTTCGAGGAAAAACCTTCGCCACTCTGGTGTTTTATTGAGAAGAAGAAAAAAACTGAATTCATTCGTCAGCTTTCTAATTGAATGACCCAGGAGTCAGCATGTCATTTTTTAATTTCCGTAAAATATTTAAACTGGGAGCTGAGAAGAAGAAGAAACAGTACGAACACGTCCGCAGAGATGAAAATCCGGAGGAGGTTTGGGAAATAATCGGTGAACTGGGAGATGGAGCCTTTGGAAAAGTGTTCAAGGTAAGAGTCTCTCTCAGTCTTTTCCTCTGCTTCTCATTGTGGTAGATGTGTGTTTTCGTAAACCCTCTCTACACCCGACAGTCCCCTTTATGCTGCAGGGCAGGGCAGTTTTATTCCCACAGTGACAGAGCTGGTGTCAAACATGACTGCTGAGGTCCCTCCACCCCCCATCTGCTTCTGAAGTTTGTTGACATGTGACAGACATCCCAAATGTCATCAGATCAGGGCTCATTGGAGACAGATTTCTTAATGAAGACCTGACTTATACTTGATGCTGGTGGCTGATGTTTAAGATTCTGTCTGCTCTTTAGCTAAAGCTCAGACAAACCAGCCAGATGATTCCCTCTTTACCTTTTCCAAATGCTTAACCAGAGTTAAAGTACCTCTTCTATCAACATTTGAAATGGTGCTTGTGTGTGGTTTGACCCTAATGTATAGTTGGAGCCTAGAAGCTTCATTTTCATGAGTGACAGTGAATGTGATCACACCGGAGGGCTCGGTCACGTCTGACACCAGGAAGTGTACGAATAATCAACGCAGTTTATATGTTCTGTTTTCCTCTCTGTTGCCAAATGCTATTTTTGGACACTTTGGAAAAGCTGGACAAGATTTCATCCTGGTGTTACTTTGTATCATGCTTAAATTAAGCCTAATTCTCTTGCACAATGATATAGTCACAGGTTGCCAATCTCCCAGTGTTCCAGTAATGCGGCTCTCGTGAGTTCAACTGTTAAAGAAAAGAAAAAGAACCGAAACAGATCCATCGACGTCATTAGTCCATAAAAGCAATTTGTGTTTGTCCTACTGACAGTGGCACTCCCGAGTGAAAGCTGAGGGTGATCTACAAATAGTAAATTGCAGCGTTGTCTCTGTATGTCTGGGCTTTGGGCCCGGCCAGTCGTAATGTCCCACTGCACTGATGCGTCTCCAGGACACATTAGACAGCTTGCGTTTCACTGAGGAGTTACTTTTGGGGATTTATATTTTTCTAATGGCGTGTATGGCCGACCATGGGACACTGGTAGGTCACCAGGAAGTGGCTGCATCCCATATCGCTGTGGCAACTTCATTGAGCACATCCTGCCTGCAGAGAAGCCAAAACAAACAGGAGAAATTTCCACTTTAACAAGCTATGTCTCATGTTTTGCTGACTTACTCAAACCTACAGCAGGGAGATCTTGTTGTGTTCAGATCTTTATAATGGCTTATTGAGGTGGTCTGGGATCAAGGCAACATAAAGTCTGGTCTCATATGAGTCTTCAAAGCACAATTTTCCCAAACTAGATCAGAGTACAAGAAAAACAAACTTGTCTACCATGAACTGAATAAATGCTTGAGTTTTTGGTTGTGCAGCAGTCTTATATCATTCTCTTCTTACAGGCTCAAAACAAACAGACGGGCATCCTGGCTGCAGCCAAAGTTATTGACACAAAAACTGAGGAGGAGCTGGAGGATTACATGGTGGAGATTGAGATCCTGGCCTCCTGTGATCACCAAAACATCGTCAAACTGCTTGATGCTTTCTATTATGAGAGCAAACTCTGGGTGAGTAGAGAGAGGGGCTCTCTGGAGTTACAGTGTCACTTGTGTGTTTTCTACATATTACCACCCAAACAAGGGAGAATATGGACCTTATACTGCAGATTGATTGAACAAAGCTTGCTCTTGACACACAGTAGACAGGTCTTGATATGATGATGAAATGATTTTAGCAGTGCTGCTTCTGCAGCCTAAAACTGGATAAAACCAAGAGCGAATGTTGTGAAAATATATCCCATCCTCTATGTAAGTGTGTGTAAGTGTGCTCTGTTCGATCACAGAGGAAGTACTGTTTGATTAGGGTGATGTGATGTGATAATGCTCTGTTTTTATGATCATGGTGATATACGCTCAGAATTGATATCACAGTTGTATGTATGCATTTAACTGTATGATATTATTGCAGGGCTTTTGCAGTATAAGCATTTCATTCCTACTGTAGTATGCTTATCAAATTTCAAGGCTAAAGTTCATGTGAACAGCAGAAACAAGCAGCTTGTAGAGCTGTTAATCATCATACCAGTTTATAATCCTTCCACTTTTCATATGAGCTCATTTTTAAATGCCTTTGTTTTTTGCTTTATCCACCTTTGAATAAAAAAATCATGTATATTTGGAAGTTTTTAAATTTTAGTTGTACTTCATCATAATGGCGGATGAGCATTGGGCTTCACTGAACACTGATTAGTTGGTTAATGGCTGATACAGTGCATTTTATGTTGGCTTTGGGGTAAACCAGTGTCAGTAGATACAGATTATTCCCATGGTCTAAATACATGGGAAGTGTTCATGAGTAAATAATCAGTGTGTGTGAGGAACTCAGTAGATTACAGGTTGGCCCAACCCAGTAACTGGGGGTTTATCTCTACCCTATCATCCTTTGTACAATGTCTAACCATGCTAATAATTCCACATTCACCATCACAAAGTACCTCTATCCATTTAATGCCAACGCCTGAACTTTTTTTTTCATATATTTTTGTATATTCATCATACTCCCTAAGGTGGGTATAGATTTTATAAACAGGCAGGACAGATAAAGAAACAGGGCATGTAAATCAAAGGGAGTGAACATGATTGTAAGTACCATCCCTTACTTGTGTGAGTCAGTGCACAAGAATCTGAGAAGGCATTCAGGTCATCATAAACTCTCATGATTACCTGAGTATTTCATTTCAGTGAATTTCATTGAGGGCTTGGTCCTTTTCCTCCCTATTGTCCTCTGAACAATGGCAATAGCCCAATGGTCTGTTGATTTTTATCTTGGTATACATTGCACCTGTCATCCAAAGAGGAGAGAGTGTCCAACCTTATTCTGGCTAATGTCAGGGGGATGTTGATGTGACTTTATAACTGCATGATAAATGATGTCACTGGTTGACCTTTGTTTCTGTTTCGCTGTGTGTAACTACAATTTCAGTTGCATAGCAACAGTTTCTAGGCTGTGCCGTGATGTTGTTGATACTTTCATTCTCTTAGGTCTTAAAACATGTTGATGTCACATCCTCCCTCTCCATGCACCATCAGTGGATTAGAAAATATGTGGGTGCATACTATTACATATGTGTGTGTGTGTCAAACAAACAAATGGGAGAGGAAGCCACAGCCCTGGCCCATGGTTCCTCTCTGCCTGCTGCCACTCTGAAAAACCACTGTAGTGGCCATTGTACAACAGCAGAGCCACTAAAACAACAGCACGCCTACAGAGAAACACTAGAATGGTGTGTGTGTTGAACGGCCAAGACTGCTCTGAGACTTGAGCCATTGTATGTCTCGTAAGGGCTTTGTTGTTGGAAGTAGAACAGTCTTGAAAAGCTCGGATGAATAATGGAATGCCATTGAACCTTGGTAAAAAGTAGGAGTTGGTCTTTCGTATAACCCACTGTTAGTTTCTCAATGGTGACAGAATTGCAGAATTGCGGCTTTACTTCCTTACACCCTTACTTCCTTGTGTGACATGTGGCCAAATGTTCCCCAAATCTCAGTGTAGAGGAGTGAGTTAGCATCATACTCTAAAGTTAGCCTTGTGTCCAAGCTTAATAAAGACGCTCCAGATGCTGTACCTTTCCTGATGCCTGAGTCATAGTCACCCTTGCCTGAGGTGCTGTGTGCATAGAAACTTTAATCCTATTTACAGCATAAGGCTGGCAATATAGCTAGCTAGCTACCTAGCAGCTGTGTGAAACCTTTTCCACAATGTGGCCCCAACTGGGCCAATCCTCTTACGTCAACAGCCATACTGAAAGCTCCTAAATGCCTTTAAGGGCTCAGAGAGTTTCAGTCACACAGGCTGCATGGAGGGTCATTCTCAAATTGCCACAGTAGTATTCAGTGAGTTGTCAGGGCACAGCACGATGATGGTGATGATGATGATGATGAGTCCCTTTTTAGTTTTGGATGTATACAATGCTTGTTCCAGCAGACTAAATATGTGAAGGCCAGCATTTCTTTCTGAACTTTGGAACCTTCCCGATCCTCACAATAGATCTGAGGGGTTGCTGGGTTCAGCTACAGCATTGCTGCCTCATGACTGACATTCACTCACCTCTGTTTGACAAGAGTTTTGTAGTGTTGCTCATTGCTAATCTCTAAATAATGAACTGTTAATAGAGACTGTTTTGTTCATGTGATTGATGCTGTTTTACATAAACAAACACCTATGCTGTAAATGTTTTAAAAATGAACTGAGTCTGTATTATTTTTCTCTTTTTTGTCCTCGTTGGCAGATCCTCATTGAGTTCTGTGCAGGGGGGGCTGTGGATGCTATCATGCTCGGTGAGTCAGCATTTCAGATATGTAAGAATGTTGAAAAGGAAACTGAAAGCAGTGCTAAAGAGTGGAAAAAGGGCCAAACTGAGATACCAACAGGCCTTTGTAGACCACCTCCATATTCCATTTTTCATTCATCAATACACAGAATCTAGCTGAACCCCCATTATCATCAGTGATTAGGGTGCCTTAGTGTACCCCTGGGTCAGGAATGCTAAGCATGTGTTTGTGTGACCCTTCACCCCCTCCCTGCAGAACTGGAGAGAGCCCTCACAGAGCCTCAGATCAGGGTGGTGTGTAAGCAGACTCTGCAGGCCCTCGTTTACCTCCACGACAACCACATCATCCACAGAGACCTGAAGGCTGGCAACATCCTCCTCACGATGGATGGTGACGTCAAGCTGGGTAAGTGAAAGGGCCAGTCCAGCTGTTAACACCATGAAGTACATCATTTTTCCAGGCAGAGTAGCTGCAGACCCTGTGTCAACCTGTGTCCTAGAATACCCTGGATTCATGTGATTACGGCCCTCTGTACATGGACGTTTAAAGTGTTCTTGTAGGATGAGTGGAGAAAACTGATCTGTGTAATACATGTAGGATATAAAAGAAAGTTAAGAACAAGGGTGACATGTCTTGCTGTAAAAGTACATTTTTCGTGGTTTAGTTTTGCCCTTTTTCCAGGGGGGGAAAAATCATTAATGAGTTAGTCCAGTAATGTAGGCTGTGTGCCTTGGGCCACAAGTCTCCATGTATTTATCTCACATTTTAAATGCTGAAAATGTCACAGGAATGTACTGTATAGTGATACCATTCATTTATAGCTGCTTTCACACATGTAGCCCAAATACATTGTTGGGTTCAGTTACCTAACCGAGTGTTGGTTTTCATCACTCTCTCACACACCAACAGTACAAATGAGTTGGTTCGAAGTATCATGTGGTACAACAACAACAACTTTACTGCTTTGAAGTTCGCATCACACTTTTCTTAATGCAAGAATCTTCTTGTTCACATGATCTACGTCATGTCATGACAATATGCATGTAAAAGAAAAGCTGTTGTGAAATACTAGATATTGAAATATTGACTTAAAATACAATGAATCATTTTGATAACAGTTACCAGAATTGAAACAACAGAGTCTGAGATATTTGTGTCTCATGTACAGAATTCTTAACTGGGTCCTATATTTCCCATAATGTTACTCAGAAGCATCTTTGGGTCTTGTAAACAGGAAGTATAATGTTGCCATGGACTGCAGTCTGAACCCCATCTTTAGCCTTTATTTGTTTATGTTATGACACTATTAAAAGTTTGTATGTGGCTGTACAGCTGTTTATTCTTTATTTATATGTCACTGAAGACCAGAAAGTGCAAGTCATTCTAGAAATCTAAAAATATGTGTCATAAGTGTGTGATCAGATTTTTCAGATCAGGGTTAGGACTCCAAGAAGGATACAGATATTCAGGCATGAAAGCTTTTAAAGCACCTTAATCTCCTCCATTAGCTGTGAGTTGCACCCTCTCTTGCAGCTTCAGGTGTTCAATCTTAATTGGTTAGCTTGCCAAATCAAACTATAATAACTTACTTGGCGTTGTTCTTAGTGCAGCAGAATGCTCCTGCCCTTTCATCTCACAAACTATCTTTATCTCGTGTCTCATGCCCATGATCCACCCCATCATCCACGCCCCGGTGGGGAGGCACACCTCACAGTTCTTTTCTTTAGACCCTTTCTACCCAGTACACTCCCCTGTTCTTCAATCTCCACATGCTAATTTTATAACCCAAACTTTTCACTGAAACTTTGCAGTGCCAAGTCCAAGTCCAAAATAACTGATGACATAATTGGGGCTATTTTTCATACTTTTAAAAGCTTTTTATACAGAAGAACTGTTTTCACAAGCTAAGTAGATTTTTTTTGTGACAAGCACACTGAACTTGATGTGTGAAATGGGTGGAATGCACTTCAAAAGAAGAACTGTAAAGACAACTAACTTTACCTTATACAAAACACTATCTGCTGTTTCACAGCCATTGAAGACATGTTAACAGCAGTTTGTTACTTTTAAGCAAAACACCAGTTGTTTGGACCTGTTGCTCACTGTATACATAAACATGTCTTGTCAGCAAGCGCAGTAACGCGGCTTACTTAGAGGGGTATGAGTCAGTGAAATAACACACAACAAGCATTTTGTCCAGTGACATAACACAGAGAGATGCCTGTGCAGCTGCCTGCTGGAACACTGATGAGCTGTGTCCGCACACATTACAAACATGATGTCATCATGCAAATGGAAGAAGTCTTATGACTGCAGATGTTTTTTCTGGGCTGTATTATTTTATGCACATCTCATGTGTTGGTGTGATTAGAGGTTGTGCTTGTCAAGGGCACAGTTGATTGTGCTTGTTTGGCTCGTGTGGCTGCTTTTGGAAAAATCTATGATGACAGCACTGCTCCGCTAGCTAATATCTGGTTCATCTTGAATCACGTGTCTTTCAGCTGACTTCGGTGTGTCTGCCAAAAACACCAAAACGCTGCAGAGGAGAGACTCTTTCATTGGAACCCCCTACTGGTGAGTGGAATATAAAACAAAACAAATGTTTTCATAGGCAGCAACAACCCCATTGTCCATTATAAAAAAAATAATGAAAAAAGTACTCTATTTTTACTTACTTACTTATTCTTTGCCTTTCTTGGACAACCTACAATAAACATCTATGAGCTCTACATCTCCTTGAATTACTTCACTTTTTTCCTTCCAGGATGGCTCCAGAGGTGGTGATGTGTGAGACGTCTAAGGACCGTCCATACGACTATAAGGCCGATATCTGGTCCCTCGGGATTACCTTGATTGAACTGGCACAGATTGAGCCTCCCAATCATGAGATGAACCCCATGAGAGTCCTGCTGAAAATTGCCAAGGCAGATCCTCCCACCCTGATGCAGCCATCTCGCTGGTGAGTCACAGCATGGAGCCCTGTCACCCTGTTGGGAACAAAGGAGAGGCCACCAGTTTGAATGGAAATGCATGAGTTTACATGTTTCTTGACACTTAAGCCATGCAGAGATCATTGGGATAGAAGAGCGATACATGGACAATATTTAAGTCTAATGGTTTCCACTTCCTCCCTCAAGGTCCCCAGAGTTCAGCGATTTCCTAAAGCGATGTCTGGATAAGAACGTAGACAACAGATGGAATGCAACACAACTGCTTCAGGTACCTGTCTCTTTAACGTTCATGCAACTTTTTCACTCCTGAACCTGAACCTGAACTGAGTTCCTCAAGCCCCTTACTTGGCCACTTAGTGATAATCCTCATCACCCATCCCATACACACAAACCACCTGCCATTCAGAGTGTCAGCAGCAGTCCTAGACGACATCTGTGTACCTGCTTTGTGTCAGGTCTGTGTCAGGCACTGAACCAAGTGTCCTGGCAAGTCTGACACTCATCCCTTTATGCTTGCGCTGACGTCAGCAGGACAGGCTTTACTTTTTCCATTGGGTTTAAGGTGCTTGCCATGTCAGAGCCACTTACCTACAGACAGGCAGCGAGGACACATTCAAACACAGACTCAGGAAATATTGCACAACGCTGCAGTTACTTGGATTGTTCTGTGCAAAAGAAGACTCAATGGGATTGAAAATACAAAACAGCAGCCTGCCACCGATGAAGATTTTGATATCAAAGAAACTACATATCCTTGGGCCAGCAATAGAGTATGTGCAGCATATTTCTAAGCCGAAGAAGGTGAGGTTGTCAACCGAATGCAGTGTGTAGTCTTATCGTGGTTAGCATTAAAGAGGTTGGCTGATCAATCCATTTATTTCATAGTGAAGTCACCCAGATGGACAGGTGAAAAAACTAGAGAGGCAGACTAACAGAGGGATTCTGAAGAAAGTTTTAAATATCTTGCCAGCATTGTTTGTTTTATGTTTTTGTACCTGCTTGGTGTTTTGCAATCAAATTAGTCGCAGTCTGTTATACTGTGAATTTATGTCCATGGGATCAGCTGTCGACGGGGTGTCCATCAACTACCAACATACCAAAATGATTTAATTGAAGCAGTTGATATGTGGAGTTTACCACATGTAACACGTGATGTATGGGGTGTTCACATTTAAAATAAATTTTGATTTCTAATTGTGATATTTTCATTTGTCTATTTCACAGCATTCATTTGTGTCCAGCGTGACAGACAACAAGCCATTGAGAGAGATCATAGCTGAAGCGAAGGCTGAAGTCACTGAGGAGATTGAAGAGCACAAAGAGGAAGAAGAGGAGGAGGAGACAGAAGCACATCTGGTGCGTACTCATTTATAAATTTATAGTTCATTGAGAACTGGACTTATGAATCATCTCAGCTCTTGTAGTGATGCATCATTATATCCGTGTACACCTGTTGTGTTCTGGCTTTTGGAGAAACCAACATTTCTCATTTTCACCTCTTTAGGGCCACAAACGTGCTCCCTCTGATGTCAGCGTTGCCAGCTCAGAGGATGAGAAGATCCCTCTCTCTCCCTCCAGCCTGGAACCAGTCCCTGAGAAGATTGAGCCAGTTCTGCCTGTGACCACGCCCACTGAGCTTCCTGTGGTCAACCATGTGGTGGATACAAGCTTTGTGGAGGAGCCTGCTGCCCCTGCAGCAGGGAAGCACATGGAGGAGACCTCAAACACTCAGGCTGAGGATCAAGAGGTAGGACAGAGACCAGTGGAGGAAAAGCCTCCAGAGGCAGGAGAAGATGTTGCTTCCCCAGAACCAGAGGCTGAACCAGAGGCACCTGCTAAGGAAATGCAACAGCTGGAGATTGCTGTTGAGGATGAAAAGGAAGTGGACACAGCCGAGGTTCCAGCCAACACACAGCCCATCATGGAGAGTACAGAGGTCATTGAGGCTCCACAGGAGGAAAAGATGGCTGTTGTGGAGGAATCAAATGCACCAGCAGAGGAGGAGGAGGACCAGTACAAACATTTAAAGGTGACACTGACACTACCAGAGCAAGATAAAGTTGTTCCAAAGGAGGAGATTGGAGAACAAGCCACAGAAAAGGAGAAAATAAATACAGAAGATGAGAAGACACTTCCAGACAAAGCCAAGGATGACAAAGAGAGAGATTCAGACTCCGGGAGTGGCTCAGCTGCAGATAACAGCAGTTTAGACCTGAATCTGTCCATCTCAAGCTTTCTGTCCAAAACAAAAGAGCGTGGATCTGTTTCCATACAGGTAACTGACACAGTCCACAGACAGGCACAGTATTACAGACTTGTGCATCTATAAACTCTACTTTCTTATTTCCCAGGACACCCGGCGTCAGAAGAAGACACTGAAAAAGACTCGCAAATTTATTGTAGATGGAGTGGAAGTGAGCGTGACTACATCAAAGATCATCACAGACAATGATACGAAGAACGAGGAGATGAGATTCCTGAGGTATTTACCTGCCTTCATTTGCCTACACCATGGGGATCAGTTTTATGAAAATATTATGTAAATACCCAGAACATTCGTGCACAAGCAGACTGTGTGGAGGTAACCTCTCTACATGCTGAAACTTTACACTATTCCAGAACTTAATTAAAGGTGTTTATGCTGAAAAAGACACTATTACCATTATTTTTCTTCTCTCTCCACCACCAATTTCCTGTCTCGCCTCTTCCCCCTCCTCTCCAGGCGCCAGGAGCTGAGGGAGCTGCGTCTCCTGCAGAAGGAAGAGCAGAGGGCACAGCAGCAGCTCAGCAACAAGCTGCAGCAGCAAAAAGAACAGATCTACAGACGATTTGAACAGGAGACCACGGTAAGTCAACCAGCCCAGTCTCAAGGCTGAGGCTTCTAACTTTGTTTTGAGAGTGCAGTCTGTCCAGCAAGACTTGGGCTTAAAGAACCAAATATTGGTCATTGCAGTCTGTCAAATTGTGCCCATTTTTTGTTGACCGTACAAGCCCTGTAACAGCTATGCTTTTCATCATCTTCTAAAATCATTTCTGGTCTTTGAAAATGTATCTCAGTTAGAATTAGTTCAAGAGCCAGCTGTTAAAATGGCTTCTGAAGTATAAACAGATGGAGTGGGAACTGCTTTAAAAATGAAACTCCAAGACTGGTCAATGAGCACAATTGAACTTTGAAAGAAATGTAACTGTATTTTTTGTCTCTATTCACACTCTGAAAGCTTTAAAGGACCAGCCAAAAAATAGGCAATTTGAACAAAAATAGGCAATCAGTAGAGAAAATTGCTATCTGACAAAAAATACTGCCTCCTCTGGCTCTCAGAGCACCACACTGAATTGCTTGCTTCCTTTTGAGTGGAAAAAAGTTTCACTTCATGCTGAGGTCCATGGCACTGCTCTTTGTTGTGTTGTGAAGTAATGCTAACATTTGGGATTGCCATGAAGAATCATGGCTGTGTAAGAAAAGAACTCTGTGGTTGTTCAATGAAGGCTTGCTTCAACCTTGTTTAAACGTTAACCGTCCAGATGTAGGAAAAAGTGACGATGACTCATCTAAGTGTTACTTTCTTCCACTGCACAGAGATCCAGATTATTTTGGTTCTTACAAATTCTTTTGAGTTTGCCATTCACAAAGTGCCTGCTTTCACAGCTAACTTGTCATATTACGTTGCCATCACAACCAATTGCTGTCCACTTCCTGTTTATTTCCTCTTAGAGAACCTGATAATCTTTATTGATGCTGTCTGTGACATGTTGTCACATCACCCATCCTAATTTGCAGTGTTTATGACAGAGCTTGTGTTCATCAGAAAAATGTAAGCGATGCCTATTAGGCCTTCTTTGAACTGGCTGCCTCCTCATCCCTATGGAAAGTTGCATATCAGAGATTATTGTCAGATCTCTATTAAGAGTGACTCATATTGCTAATGGCCTGTCAATTTGTATAACTATCTGGTATAGATGGTGTTATTTTTGAAAATGTGGTTTTCTGTGTGGCTTCTAGAAGAGTTATGTACATTTCCTCCTTCATTTGAGAACCACAAAAACGATTTATTCTTAGATTTTGTTTACGTGGTGACCAAACTCCTTTGTGTGCAGCTTTATCAAAACACCTTTAAGATTTGACATGCTGAAAGCACAGAATAGCTTCCACCAATTTATTTCAATGATATGATGCGACCCTCTGTGTCCTCCAGAGCAAGAAGCGTCAGTACGACCAAGAGGTGGAGAACCTGGAGCGCCAACAGAAGCAGACCATTGAGAGGCTGGAGCAGGAGCACACCAACCGGCTCAGGGATGAGGCTAAACGAATCAAAGCCGAGCAGGACAAAGAACTCTCCAAGTACCAGAACATGCTGAAAAACCGCAAGAAAGAGGTGAGCATGTGGATCACAACACCTTCAATGTCCTTTCACCTCCCTTGCCCACATGTGGTACTTAAGAGGATGGGACAGCTTTTAAAGTTGTTATTTATAGGGGCTGTTTTGATACTGACGCGCACACACACACACTTGTCTGATCTGTCTTGTAAGTGTTTATATAACCACTGTTTAGCTACACACTGGCCAAATCAGTCTGCGCTGCCACTTCTCATTTATTTTCTCATGCAGTGCTAATCTGTCCACAGTGGGTGTCTCGTCTGATTTCCATCCATTGCTCTTGGCTTTCCTAAAGCAGGGCAAACAGGAAGTGGGACTTTCTCCAAAGCATGTGACAAACTCTATCCTGAAACGCATTAAAGATTATATTATTCAGGCCCCGCTACAGGAGGTAATGGGGGGGTTCTGTTTGCTGTGACTTTTGATACACACTACCTGTTCGTCTCAGCTCTCCTCTTCATGTCTTTTCTTGGAACAGACTACAAGTTGCAGTATGTGAGGGTGCCATGACATTCAGCAGTCATATTTTGTGCTGATTTAGTTTTTATGATTTTTCTAAACTTTCCTCCTACCTGAGTGTGCAGTGCTTGATGCAGGTTCAGAGAGAGAGGGAGGGAGAGAGAGAGCAAGAGAGTGAGTAGTGCTAAGTGCAGTGTGTAGGAGGGTAATGTATAGTGCTCGACAGCTACTGGCCCATTTTATGATTCACTCCTCCCAGTTGTCCTCATACACCCTGTGTATTGCTCCCATACAGGGTGTAAGTGAAACCCCTGAACTGGGCCTCTTAAAGCATGACTCACTGTTCTTGAAACTATACACACTCTGTCCACTCTGTTTTTTCTATAAAACTACTGCCACCCCGCAGAAGGTCCATCGCCAAGCCTTATCAACAAATCTCTGATTTGTTTACACAAATGATTACTGCTGAAGATGAAATGCTGTAAATTTGAGCTATTTTTCATCTGAAGGATTTCCAGTACTTCCATGCTATACTATGCAATAAACTATCACAACAGTATTGTGATCAATACTTAAAATTCAGCACTAAAAAAAAACGTTTCTTTTGTTCTGCCTTTTCCCTGAGAACATGTTTATAATCTTTACGCATTTAGAAATATGTGATAACAGCAGTTATCAGCACTACATGATGAGCATGTCAGATGTCAGGTTTCTCTGTCTGCAGTGACCAAAGAAGGCCGGATTAATGTGACTGATAAACAGGTGAACAAGTCTTTACTGCCAGTTGTGACTGTCTGGTTCATCAGCTCAAGCTGTACTTAGCCTGAGGTAAACTTGGCACAAAGCCTGTAGGCCAGCAAACACATTTGGCAAAGGACTATCCCACTTAATGTAAAGACAAAGGTTTTTGTTGAAGGTGATGTTCTCTGTCTGTAAGAGGAGATGTATCTCGTATTATTTTAGATTATTGTTGATGGAGGCTCAGTGAGTTTCTGTCTGTGCCATTCTCCAGTTCTTTGTGTGTGTCCAGAGATTAACTTTAAACTGTTTTCCTCACATCATTTATCATCTGTGTCATCCTTTTCCCAGGAACAAGAGTTTCTTCAGAAGCAGCAGCAGGATCTCGACAGTGCCCTGAAGAAGATTATCCAGCAACATAAACATGAGCTGGCCACTATCGAGAGAGACTGCCTCAACCACAAGCAGCAGCTCCTCCGAGGTGAGAATGATGACTGGCTGTTTTTACTGTCTGTTGTCAGTCAGGTGAAGTTGCATTCATGCCACGAGACATGGAAGAGAGAGTAGTTATGAACTGATATGAGACTTAGCTTTCAGACACTAATATGTCAATGATATTTCACAGCTTTCTGAAAAGATGATTAGTTGTAATTCTTGGATGTTGAACATAAGGCAAGATATGAGATAGAATTGTGAAAATTCATACATTACCTGTCTCCTCTCTGTACAAGATGCAATAACTGCAGACACTTGTTCTTTTGGGTGGGTAGGTAATCTATGTCTTATTCAAAGACACTGAACGTTGATCAGTATTTTTATATATACATAAATGAAATTACTTCTGCATGTGTAATCTTGTCAAATCCAAAGAGAACCAGCCCAAGAGTTCTCCTCAGCTCTGCAGTGTTTTTTAGCTCTTTGTTTTGTTTTGGTTTTCTGGTTTTGTGGTTTGCTTCTTACTCCAGGTTACCCTCACTGAGTGGTAGCAGAATGTTTTATTCCTGCTTATTATTGCATCTCATTCAGCACAATGCAGCACCGAACATGAGGATCTCATTTAAAGTGAGTCAGAGCAGAAGTAAACAAGGTCTCACTGGAGGTAGCCTCAAAGTCTCTCAGACTAACCAACACCGACTGCAGCCCCTTCCAATAGGACTGCAGTGTGCTGCAGCCTGTTAGCAGTTAGCTCTGCCTGGGACTTAATCCCATGCTTAGTGCCAGGAGCACAAAAAACTCTTCTCAGAAATGCTCCCTGAACCTAGTCACGGGAGGTTGTAACTGTTCTTTAGGAGCTTTCACTGGGAATAGAAATTGTGAGATAGTCGAAAGCTTAAAAGCTAAGACCTCATTAGTAAAGTTGATGTTGGCTGACGTAAGTATCTCAAGCATTCAGCCATTTGCTTCCAGTGAGGTGACTGTTCTTGTATGTTTTCTGCTCCATCTTGTTTCTCTTCAGTGCATACAGACTAATGAGACAGAAGTCAGGTCTGAAAATGAGACTTACAATGGAGGTGTCACCCCCCTCTTAGACACCTTTGAATGATTATTCTGTGTACCGTAATCATTTAGTTTTGTCTTTTGTTCATTTGTGTGTCTGCAAACAGCACGTGAGGCTGCCATGTGGGAGCTGGAAGAGCGCCATCTGCAGGAGAAACACCAGCTGTTCAAACAACAGCTCAAAGACCAGTACTTCATGCAGAGACACCAGCTGCTGAAGAGACACGAGAAGGTATGTGCTGGATACGGGGCTCTGCTTTTTTTTGTACAGCTTCACTTGTTTTATTTCTGTGTGTCAAATGTTGGCTTAAAAAAAAGAAGTTTTGAGAAGTTGCTTTGGAAGGTCCCTCCATGTTCTGTGTCTGCTGGTGTTTGCCCCGTGCAGGAGATGGAGCAGATGCAGCGCTACAACCAGCGTCTGATCGAGGAGATGAAGAACAAGCAGACGCAGGAGAAAGCTAGACTGCCAAAGATTCAGCGCAGTGAGGCGAAGACCCGCATGGCCATGTTCAAGAAGAGCCTTCGTATCACCGGAGCTGCCATCACCCCCGAGCAGGAGAGGGAGAAGGTCAAACAGGTGACAAGCAGTGGGGAATGGAATACTGTATGCTTGAAAGAAAATTAACTTTACAAATTAGATTAATGTAGTCTAATACATAAAGGAAATCCAAACAACACACAATAAGTCCAAATATCCTGGAAGAATAACGACCTATGAAGGCTAATCATGCTTCTGTTTTCCAGTTTGCAACGCAGGAAGAGAAGAGACAGAAGAACGAGAGGCTCCATCAGCATCAGAAACATGAAAACCAGATGAGAGACCTGCAGCTGCAGTGTGACGCCAACGTCAGAGAGCTTCAGCAGCTACAGGTAGACATCTTCAAACACCAGCTTAACTTTTGTCACAACATCACACATTTAAGCAAGTTTACGGACTACACTTCATCTGCTGTTTACATGCAGATTGTTGTACATTAACATCCCAGCCAAAAAAATACAACCAGGTGACCCGTAAAGGTCTATGTAAACATGATTTTATTCACTGTGTGTGTGTGTGTGTGTTCTCAGAATGAGAAGTGCCACCTGCTAATCGAACATGAGACCCAGAAGCTGAAGGAGTTGGACGAGGAGCACAGCGGGGAGCTGAAGGAGTGGAGGGAGAAACTACGACCCAGGAAGAAGGTACAGTGTCTGATAATATCACCCTGCAATGTACACCTTTAGAGACATGACTCTTCACTTTGTCCCCAGACCTTTGTGTTCATTTTTTTATTTTCATATAATATGTAGTTTATATTGTTTTTTGTTTCTTCAAAAATCCTCACCAAGGAAGTTAACTTTCAGCATTATGCAGTAAGGACAGTAATAATAGAAAACCAGTGGTCCAGATGATGTGTTGTCCAGAGGTCAAAGTGTTTAGAGGTCAGGACAGCCACACTGGAGGGTGATGGGACAGGCAATGTGGTTTACTTAAGGAGATCACAGGGCACAGATTCTGACAGTTTCTCCTCTGACAGCTTATACAGAGTCATTCTTTAAAGATGTTCTTTAAAAAGACTGCAAGAGAAAGAAATTCAGACCCTGGCTCCTTTCTCACTGCCTCACCGGTGACCAGTCACAGCATAATGTGGGTGTGAATGTTGGACTGACCTCGATGAAATCTGGTAAAGACATTCATGGAGCCCTGATTTTTTTTTTTTATCGTCACCATGAGGTCAATGTGTTAGTCTAAAAGTGAAATATCTTGACTATTGAATGGACAGTTTCATACAGACACCCAGAACCCCCCAAGATGAATTCCAATCACCTAACTTTTATCTGGTGCCATCATCAGGTCAAGACTTGAATTATCCAATATGACCACCTTCCAGTACCAGGTTTAAAGGAAACCAGATCAAAGCACTGTCTAAGTTTCAAAAGGCCCCTCATATATATCTTGTAAATGATCCTCTGAAAGACATGTTTCCATGTGTGTCCTACAGGCCCTGGAGGAAGAGTTTGCCAGGAAGCTGCAGGAACAGGAAGTATTCTTCAAGATGAGCGGAGAGTCAGAGTGCCTTAACCCCTCTAACCAGAGCCGCATCTCCAAGTTCTACCCAATCCCCAGTGTCCAGTCCACCGGTTTCTAGGAGAAACCCACGGACACACGCGCAGATCAACGCACAGGCTACATACACAAACGTGCATGTGGACATGAGTGTGCACAAACACACACACCGGCAGTAAAGACTGAGACTATGTTGCCTTGCCCTCGTCCTCTGAAAGCTGAAGGATGTGAGCATCCCATTCTGGACTTTGTTCCTGAGTCTGCAGCTCTGCTCTGCAAAAGCCTCATTTAGAGAATTTTGTCATATTATCACCCTATTCCAGTGATTTGGGAGGAGAATTATTATTTTCAGATTCAGTGTTGGCATCATCACCTCAGAACCACTAAAATGAAGTAGCTCGCTGTCCAACCTTTTTGTGATTGAATTGTTTTTATAAAGAATCCAGTGCCTGTAGAATCTGATGGGTTTTTTTTGGCTTTCGAATCCAAAATATGTTCTCTCATTTAGACATTTGCACTAAAGAAAGGATAGCATTTTTATACCACTTGAACATAATGTTGAAAATTTCATTTGGTTATATGAAATAGAAACTATCATTTGTAATTGATGATAAAATAGAATGTATTTCTGATAAAGGAGACAGAGTACATTTTTCGCTCTTGTTGAAGGAATTACAATACTGTATATTTTTATTGAATTACATATCTCTGTGTTAGAATTTTAGATTGTGATACGTTAGATATTAAAATAACCAGAATAATGCATGATTTTGAAGCTTTAGAAGCTTTTTCTAGCAGAAATGATTCCTTCTTTCAGGGTTTGTCTTCAGAATGCCTTCTTGCCTCAAGCGTGACTTGGGATTACTAACTAACAACAGCAACCATTACTTTCTCTGCTGCGTATAGTAGAGGAAGAGTGGAGATGGTGTTTACACCCACAAACACGGTTAATTAGACACTAAGGAAATCACTGTGGTGGCAAAGACTGTCGAACAAGCATTTATGTATCTGTTGGCCTGGATGTTATGTTTTAGGTAACACCACTGAGTCAAGCAAAAATTGTGATTCTACTGGAGCATGATTCAGGGAGAATTATGAGAATGCAAGAATGCAGTTTTTCATTGCTCTTTATAAATTCTGGAAATTATATAACTAGAGCTAAGAGTTTCCATGGCCAGAGTCATAAAACTGACTTAGCAAATTCAAACTGTAAACAACTTTCAGTTCAGCTTGTTTAAAACAAACAGCTGACCTGCAGTTACAGATGAAGATGCTTCCTTTTGAACTTGTTACAGTTTTCCTCATATGCCTCCTCATGAGGTATTTTGCTATCAGATGTATCATGGATAGGCCTGCATGGCTTTTTTTCTTTCTTCTTTGTATTGAAATGATAATACTATTTTCATTGTCATGATAGCTAATAGCCTTAACACCTCAGAAAAGCTGTATGGATATACTTTTTACTGATATGACCGCCTTTAAACTCTAGGTTTTATGCCAGCTCGCCAAATTAATGTTCTGTCCTGACAGTACAAAGCAGATCAGCAAATTCAGAATTTTTATGTCTGTATTCAAACAAAGAAAAACAGAACATGAGCTCTTTGGAGTTTTTTATTTAGACTGATGCAGTTGTGAAAACAAACATTTTCAAAAATGGACCTGACTGGTTTAGGCCATCTTGACTTCTGATGGTTAATATTATCATCTCATTTTCTTTATGATTGGCTATTGAGAGTTACAGTTAGTCAAAGGTATTTAAGAACTGAAATGTTATGTACAATAAAACGAAGGAGTGCTGTGCACCTTTTTACAAACGTTCTCAGTAGCTATTTATGTGAAAATGCATCACCTGTACTGTAGCTTATCGACTCATACAAAAATATTATTCTAAAATCAGTCCTGTTTAGTGCTTGTTCTTTTTTGTCAGTTTGATTCTACAAAAAAAAAGATTAAATTCTGAATGTTGACTGAAAATGATGTCCATATCAAAATCATTATGCATTTTTTTAAAATAAATGTATAGTCTGTAGAATGCCTGTGTAGTGCTGATTTTCATTTTTCTGTAAATAAACATTTTCCTCTTCACTACGATTGTCTCCTTGATTCCCTCTAGTAGTACATTGTAACACCTGAATTTCCCCTCTGGGGATCAGTAAAGGATTGTCTTATCTTAATTATCTGGCGCTAATGAAAAGCTATGACAAAGTTTAATTCTATGACTAACTATGAGTTACAAACATGATCTAATTAGAAAATGCCCACAAGTATGAATAGGTAAGAGAAAAGGCCACTTTCCATCCAATCCCACAAATGATACAATATCTCTTAATCCAGCGAAACAGACAACCTAAGTTAAAGCTATACATAGTTGCTGATTTCACAAAGAAATGAAAATACAATCAATGCATTTATAAGAACACATAATTTGGTGAAAAACATCCATTAAGTGTTTCAATACATTTACCACTTTTATACACACCAAACACATTCCCCTCTAAAGAGATTTCAATACAAAAGTCCATTTACTCAGTTACATGGCTGTTAAACACCAACAGCCCTCCTCCTTCTTTTGGTCATCAGTGTGAAGTCTGGAAAAACAAAACACTGTGTTTTAGTAAAACGCTGCTGAATGTGATCTGCTTTGCTTGGGTCATGATGCAGATGTTACATGAACACTGGAACAGGTTCTCTGCTGTAATCAGTCATACTGGTCAATAAGAGATCCCCATACTTTCAATGTAAAACCCTCAGTCCTCTTCTTGTGTAAAAATGTTTTAGACAAATCAAGCTTCAAGATATCAAATCAATCAATCAATCAAGATCTGTCAAAATCCTCCTCATGCACCTCCAGACAGTGTTTCCTTGTTGGGTTACTACTATAAAGCTATTGATATAACTAACTTATGCTTAACTTAAGATAATATTCGTAATAAATGAAACTGATTTTAACTCACTTGCATTCAAATAAGATTAAGAAATGATATGTTGTGGCCAGTACGAACAGGAGGAATGATCGCAGCAAGTGAAACCTGTTTCAATGTTCATATGAGTACATAACCATTGTTTTAAGACACATCCTTCAAATGTATTCTCTATGCAATGAAACCTGCCAGAATCTTTAATAAAGCAGATCTCGTGTTTTAAATTGAGTTCACTAATTATTCTTACCTTGATAATGTACCTACAATTTATAAAGATAGCTCAAACTTACATTTGTTGTGACAGTCCAGGCACAGTGTAAGTACTGTACTGTATATTTATATGATAGAAGTAACTTTTATACATTTTAGTGTTTAAATGTCAAATGAATCCCATCAAAATGTCCAAAGTAAATTACCTATTGAATAACTTTTTAACATCCAGTTTAAATTGTGACAATTACATAAGATCTCGATTTCTTGAGAGATTCTAATCAATTCTAATCATTATCATAATTATCACTAATAATACCTCTTTTCTATTGTAGTAGTATGTCTGGAAATGAGATCAGATTTAGGTTTAGAAGTCAGAATACACTGGAGTGTCTTATACTAGTTACATGTTTCTTGCAGGTGATGCAAAGTCTTGGTCATGATCCAGCTGTGATGATATACCTATGAATAAACCTTGACTTTTTAATTTAAATTTAATACATTTTCATATACTTTAATAACACTTTAACAATGAAAAAAGGTCAAATCATCGATCATCAAAACAAGCTGACAACTTACTTCTGTCACCTTTTTGTCCCTTCTGTCCTTCTGGTCCAGGAAGGCCCCGTTCACCTGAGTTTTACAATAGATTTCTTTCAAATTTGGCAACATTGGAAATAATGATAAACTGCTGTTATTAGCTAATAGTAGAAAAAGCCATCAGAGACATGAAAATAATTCTTAACATTTTGACCTCTCATTTTATCATCAGTTTCATCAGTCATTGACTGATTATAAATAATCATTCCCACGTCCAATTATGCTTTCCTCTTTGTGGATTTTAAGATATACCTCTCTCTCCTTTTGGCCCTGGGTATCCCATGTCCCCTTTTTGTCCTGGTCTCCCAGGTGGTCCTTCAATGGCTCCATGTCCTGAGGAAGACAAAACAGCTGTCAGAATTCACAATTCTCCCATCTTTTACAATTCCATCATTTTTCTTTTCACTGCTAACTTTTCTTAGTTTAAATGCTTCATTACTTTTAATGTATTCCACTAAATCTGTGACGTTTGTGTGAGAACCAAACAATTGGCTGTATCCAGGGGGACCTGGAGGGCCTGGTGGCCCCGCTGGTCCTTGGATGATGCGTTCATTGTTATAGTGTTGGACATCACGTAGCAGACCATGAGCTGGAAAATAAGAAAGAAGTTGGGAAATAGTATTAACTAGTGCTTCTTCCAGTTGTGTCTTACTGTGGATTATGATTTGTGATTTGTATCACTGTAGTGCAATTGCTCACATTTGATGTATTCCAAGAGATCTGTGGAATTTCCATGGGAACCAAACCATCGGCTCTGTCCAGGAGGACCAGGGGGACCCTGCGGTCCTGGAGGTCCTTGGAAGACACGACTGTTGTATTCCTTCACAATATCATGCAGCATACCACGGGCTGCAAATGAAAGAAAACTCTGTGATGCATTTGAAAACTCCTTTTGCCAATGGTTGCGTTCAACCCTGAGAAAATGATCAAAATAAAAATAACCAGATCATGAATGAAGACCTTTACAGTAAATTTTAAGTATAAGAGGCCTGAAGTCATTTATAGTCATGGTAAGCAGGACAAAGATAAAATCCTTTATGAAGAGTATTTCAAGTTCATATTCACGTACATTTGATGTACTCCACCACATCCACAACATTTTCACGGGAGCTAACCCATTGGCTCTGTCCAGGCATTCCTGGAAGTCCAGGAGGTCCTGGTGGTCCTTGAAGAACACCTTCAGAGTCTCTCAAGGCATCATGGAGCAGACCGTGGGCTGCATGTGGAGGACAGTAAAGTTCAATGGGGTACAGACAGGTAAGTAGCAGGCATAAAATAATGACAGCAATGTTCAGAGAGAGAGAATTATGATTATTTATTTGTAATGTGGTTCGTAGCAAACATCCTCTAGATCACGTACATTTGATGTAATCAGTTACTTTGACAGCCATACTGGAGTAATCCCCAGTATCCGCATCCCACTGTCTGGTACCGGGCACACCTGGCTCTCCCTTGTGTCCTGGGGGTCCAGGAGGGCCTGGAGGACCAGGAAGTCCAAACATAGCTCCTCTCGAACCACCACCTGGAGACAATACAACACAACATGACTTCAGAAGAGACGACTTCTTATTTGACACTGTGTCATATGTGATTACATTGCAGATGAATTATTGAACCTTCATGTACATCATGTAATGCTTGTTGAAGCCTATTAACTGCATTAGTTCAAGCTGAGTCAGAAGTTATACACTAATCCAAATTTTATAAGTTTGTACAATTTTAAATTGGTGACATGCTCCTTTATACTCACTCCTGATGTATTCCTGTAGTTCTGCTTTAGGCGTCCCTCTATCAACATGTTCAGCATAGGAAACCAGGCCACGGATTTTACCAGGGGGACCTTCAGGTCCAGGAGGGCCAGGGGGTCCTGGTGGACCTTGGAAGGAAACACCTTTAGGAAGACACATGAACAGGTGAACAAGTGCAGAGCCAGACAAACTGGTACGTTTTCTCAGATGAATTCCTCATGATGAAATGATAATGTCAATATTCTCAATCAAACTCACTTTGCAAGTAGTCACGAATATCTGAATTGATGTAGTTCCCATATCCTGGTGGACCAGGTGGGCCTTCTGGTCCTGGTGGACCTGGTGGACCAGGGATACCAGGGATACCAGGAGGCCCCTGAAGACCCACCGCTGCTTGATACCCAGCTATTTGAACAGTGAAAGTGGATGTCTGTTAGTGTAAGATTGCTACTAGATTACTCTAGAATGAACATACAGAGAGGAGACAAATTAAAGGAAAAAATTGAGTCATAATTTCCTACAGTGAATCTGGTGGCTCTATTATTTTATGGGGGGCATTTTGCCGGCATGGTTTAGGTCTAGTGTTCATTTGTCACAATTCTCTAATGTGAATGTAAGGACTATGAACTCCTAAATTGATTTTACTGGGGGAGAACTGTGTTGTTATTGTGTCGCTTACTTGTGAATATGTTTCCAGGAGGACCAGGAGGTCCCGGGGGTCCTGGGACACCTACCAACCCCCTCTCTGGCAACAGACAGGATCCACAGTTAATGACAATCATGTTCTCTCAACTAAATGCCTTTTTATTAGGTAACCTGTAAATCTTTCTGTAACACTCACCACTCATGAGGCTGAGGACACGGTCTGCCACCTCCTGAGTGTTGAATGTGTAACTGCCGATGCCTGCACCTCCAGGAGATCCTGGTGGACCGGGAGGACCAACAACGTATCTCCTTACATCCTCTCCTAAACACAAACATTTAATAAAATTTGGCTCAAAGTCTCACATGCAATGTTCTTAAGAAAAAAAACTTACAACATCAGTTACCTGTTTTGTCAAACACTGATGTACAGATCATACTAAATGCTATGCCAGTATCAGTTATTTGCCTGTTGCATAACTATTGGATACCAGTTAATTATTACATGGTCATAATTCTTTTAAGCAGTCTTTCACAAGGACTTTTCAAGTTGTCATGATGTCCCCAACATGTATCATAGACAAAAGTAAAACTCATTAAAATGTATCTTGAATATGATGTGAATAAAATAAGATTCATATACAAACGCCACTGGCAACAGTGTGATTCATTGTAGAAATTCGCTCATGTGAACTGTATGATTGATTGATTGTGTTTGTGTCATATTTTGAGCTTCTGCACCTTTAATGTATGTCAGAAATTTGGGTTTGGGGTTCTAACCATTCTCAGAAGAGACTTACGCTGCAATAGGTTGATGATGTCATTGACAGAGATGGAGCCAGGTGGGCCTGGAGGACCAGGAGGTCCTGGAGTCCCATCATATCCTCTCCCTGAACCTGAATATGCAAAAGTTAAAAAGACGACAAATCTGTCAAATGTTACAGGAACTGTAGATTGCCACATACAGAACTCCTATGTAATAACAGATGTAATGTTATTATGTTATTGGTCATACTCTGGATGTAGGCGATAACTCTTTGTGCCACATCATCCACCAGCCCATCTCCTCCAGACCCTGGGGCCCCTGGAGGACCAGGAGGCCCAGGAGGACCAGCCAGGTACTGCCTGATGCCACCACCTGCATGTCAGGATAACTTAGTCTCAAACACATGACGTAGTGTTCATTTGTAATATTAAATAAAGTAGACAAATACTCTTATACAACATACTCTGAAGGTATTCTGCAATGTACTGGCCAACGTCAGTTGATCCGCTTCCATCTCTTCCTGGTTGACCGGGTGGACCAGGTGGGCCGGGTGCTCCAGGTGGGCCTGGATGGGCAGGACTGAATGACGCACCTGGTATGACAACATGTGCATGTAAAAAAGGCCATGCTAGCTACAAATAGCAGTTTTACAACTACTATGTTTTGAGCGAGTACAATTTGCAATGACAGTAGCTGAGTAATGAAACCAATGCAAAGGTGATTTAAACTGCAGAGCCCCTAATGGCCTTCAGATGCTGATCTTAATAGTTGTTTTTTGTGTTTGGTTTTATTTTGACATTTTCATTTTTGCTTGACACTGAAAGCAGACAGGAAAGAGGGGAAAGGGGAAGGGGGTAAGACATATAATAAAGATCGCCAGTGATTTTCAGCTTCATGTTTCAGTTATTTCGTTAAAAGAGTACACAACCGATTTTGTATTGTACCCCTTTAACTACAAGCGTTTGGTACCTGACTTCTTTAAAACTCCACTCCTCCAGGTTTGTTATCAAACTTAGCCTTAAACACCAAGATCTAAATCTTGAGCCACAATATATCAACAGAGGATGAGGATTCGAAACAGGCTTGGAAGAGAGGTTTACATTTAGGTCCTTGTGGCCCCTCTGGCCCCCTAGGTCCAGGCTGACCTGGGAAACCAAAACACTGACTCAGCATTTGGTAAGAGAACTTAGACATTAACATTATTAACCCTGGAAACATCCTCATGATAACCAAGCAAGAATGTTAGTGTTAAAGGCAGTTAACAGTTTCTTTGGAAAACTAGCTTTTAATCATTCAACTTTTATTATGTTCACTTTCTTTTTAACAAGCCTTTTACAGACAAAGCATAGAAAAATCTAAAGGTCAGTTGACTTTAAAGTTCCCCAAAGGTTTTGGAAGCCTTATATGTATTTCCTCTAAAATCAAAACTCATTTAGCCCATAGCAGCGCACGTAAACATACAACATATAAGACTTTGTAGTATATCTTCTTTATAATATATAATGATCCATCTCAACTAAAAGTTTTTGACATACCAACACCTGGCTCTCCTGGACGTCCGGGAAGACCTGGTTGGCCTGGTTCACCTGAAACAATCATTAAAGTAAGACAAATGTAAAATGAGTTTTAAAAGCCTGCCATTTCTAAATATTATATATCATAGTATGATGCACACAATGGTTTGAATTTTTTTTCACCTTGGTATCCTTGGGGTCCTCGCTCACCTAGTGAGAATGAATAATAATATTAAAGATCATGTCTGTGGACAAGAGGATCAAAGCAATTTTAAAGAAATGTCTTATTATTATCTTGACCTGAGACTTGCCATACTCATTAATTAGTGCTGTACATTTTAAAAACATACAGACACAAAATTTCAGAGGCATCTAATTTGTCAAACCTACCTGGAGACCCTTCTGGGCCTGGGGGTCCTGGAGGTCCTGGTGGTCCAGCAAAAAAGGTTTCTAAGACAAAACAGGAAAACTGAATCAAAATTCCAACCAAATATGTTAGAGGCTGATTATAATGTGTCCAGTTGTCAACCTGCAATACATTTGAAAGAAGATTTCTTTCACTGACCTGATGTAGGCACAAAGCTACCAGGTTCTCCTTTTTCTCCTTTTTCCCCCCTTTCTCCTGGAGGTCCAGGAAAACCAACACCTGTGAGGACAGCAGGGTAGTTACAATGATGAGTTAATGAGAGAGAGAGATCTTACTTATAATCCTGGTACTGCTTAAATAATTCTGTATGCTGATGATATATCTATGTATCTCTCTGTCTATACTGTTCACCTACCTGGCTCTCCAGGAGGTCCTTTGCGTCCCGGAGGACCTTGTTTAGTCTCACCTAAACAAGAGTGATAGCAGCATTTAAATAATCATTAAATTTCCCCCAAATGTTTGTAAATGCTTTTGGTATCTTAGCAATATCTTTGAACATACCTGGAGGACCTTGAGGACCAGGTGGTCCAGGGGGTCCTGGTGGGCCAGGAGGTCCAGCCACTAAGGAAGGTTCTGTTAGAATTTAAAACACAGAGGATGCAGCAGCGGTCATTACTAATTACTTATTCTTGACACAACAGCATCACTATATGGTGCCACACTGGAGGTACTCACTGACTGGTTGGGAGGCACTTAAAGTTTCTGAACTTCTGACACTGACACCAGGCTCGCCAGGTTGTCCTTTTTCTCCTCTCTCCCCCTTTTCTCCTTTCTCTCCTTTCTCTCCTTGTTCTCCCTTAGGTCCTAAATAATTATGTCAAATATACCATTACAGAAAAATAATATATTTTCCGTATGTATATTGGCGATACTAACGTTCATCTAACAGTTGATCCAATTCAGATGCTTAATATGGATTAAGAGTTTGGATTTACCAGATGGTCCTGGGATACCAGCAGGGCCAATGGGACCAGACAGACCAGGGGCTCCAGCAGGACCTGGAGGCCCAGCAGGGCCTGGTGGTCCCGGGATGGCCACAGCGTCTGAGCCAACTTGACAGAAAATGAGTGAGACAAACACCAGTTACACTGTGTTTTTCTATGGCTAAAAAAATGATATACAGTGCACTTTGCCTACTCGTACATCAACTATTGCTTTTCTTACCTGGAGCAATGACTTTACCAGGAATTCCTGGTTCACCTGAAAGAAAAAGTTATGTTAAAGTGATATAGTGGCACAGTGAAACTATCCCTTATAGACGTACACTACATATATTGATAGTTCCCTGACCCTGAGTGCAGGATACAGTGGGTTAGAAAATGGATGGATGGATGGATATTGATAGTTGTATTGGCCTTTGAAATTGACTTTCTCCTTATGTGTAAGTTTTAGTGTCAAATCATATCACACCATTTCCACCCTCAATTAAAAAGTAAAGTAATAGTAGGCAAAGAATTACTCATTACTCATGGAATTATTCATTCCATGTGGTTCCCACACATCTAGTACCATCGGCACATCTATTTTCTCAAGACTTTGGCATCCCTGGCCTCAGCTGTACTTTGTGGTTAGTTCTAATTATTATTATTATCATTATTATCATTATTATTATTATTATTATTACACAGCCCTCATAAGCAGCTGATCAGCAATTAAGCATTGAATGGTAATGAAGAAAAGTGTTCAGATGCTTTGATGTCTTTTTATTGTCCAGTTTTGATAATGTATGGTAAAGATGGAAACATTTTGACTTTAAGTAGAGAGAAAGTTAAGCATTACCTTGGCCGCCAGGCTGTCCTGGATTTCCAGCAATACCTGGTACAATGGAATGGAAAACAAATATTGAAATATACAAAACCTGAGCTCCAGAGAGAGAGTAATATTATTTTGATATATTCTCATACCTGGGGGTCCTTGAATTCCAGGAGGGCCTAATGTAAGAAAAAACAATTATTTCATCAGACTTACTTACTTGCAATCAATTCTAAATAAGTCACTCAAATTCCCCAGAAAATATCTGATAGATTGATAGAACAGTTTTGTGGCACCTGGGGGTCCAACATCTCCAGCAAGTCCAGGTGGTCCTCTCACACCAGGAGGTCCCATTGAACCTGGTTCACCTACATTTTATATGAGGAGAGAGAGAGATTTAATAGAACAATAATTTCCAAAACAGCTGTGATAAATCTTTCTTTTCCTTGACAGCAGCTGCATTTCTGGTTTCTGTTCTTTGTATGTTTTATCTCTGTATAGCTCCCTTTGACAAGTAATTTGATGTAACTGACTTAGCCTTACTGCTGACAAAACCATCCATCTCATAGCGCTGTTATGGTCACATCACACATTTCTCCAAGCATATCAGTCCTCATTTTGTCCATCTGCAGTCTGTTATCAAGATCTACTATTTTCCTTTACTACTGCTGTGAAGCTCTCTCTTCACCTGCCATTCCTTTAGATCCCATTGGTCCAGCAGGACCTTGTGGTCCAGGTTGTCCAAGTTCACCTTTATTCAAGAGAACAGAAAATATCAAAACCAACTTACAAGAATTTTGATATGTGCATTTGTAATCAATACTTTTCAGACTTTGTAAATGCAAATTACCAATCCTAAATCTTATCAATCTTATGATATATCTAACTAAATAAAATTACACAAATACAGAATTCAAACTTCATTTAAAAAAGAACAAGAAAAAGTTAGTTAACATTAGCTACCAAAAGCTACTTGTCATACCAAACCAAATGAGTCTGTAGCTTCAAAACCGTTGAGAATATAAAACGTGTTTTGTTCCGCTTGTGAATTTAACTTTTCATTTGTTAGAGAATAGATGGACTTGTTCCGATCACTGTTTATTATTAGATGTTGACACTGGAGATAAAAGTTTATTCAGTAAAAGGCTTGCAAAAATAAAATTAGTGTTCATTTGTGTGTTATAAGTTTGATTAGGAAATGAGAAAATAAGTTCAGAGGCCTCAGTCTACACATTTAATTGTTACTGTTGAGAAATGTGTTATTATTAATTTTGAGCATGAGATATGCTGTAAGGTTGTCCTGGGACACACCTGCTGGTCCTCGTGTTCCTCTCTCTCCTTGGTCTCCCTTGGTTCCTGGCAGCCCTGGTGTTCCTCGATCACCTACATTTAAAAAAATGATCAGTGTAGTTAACTTATCAATAAATGTTCTCCAAAGACATGGTAACCTATTTTTCTTCTCACAGATTTCCATATACTCTAAACAATTGTTTTAATAACTACTTTAGAAGACTGTACTACTACTACTTTATATGTGGGTAATAAAGTAAAAATAAAAAGAAGATCAATCCTAAAAAGGTACCCTTTGCTCCCGGAGCTCCTGTGTCACCCTGGAAACCCTTTAGACCTGGAGCACCTGCAGACAAATAATCAACATTTAACATGACTACCATCAGACCAAAGAACAGGCAAAATATGAAAATCACGTGGAAACTTTACCATGGCTTCCTGGGGCACCATGCTCTCCAGCGGCACCTGGATCAAACAAGGAAAAAAAACATTATTTATTATCCCCTTAAATTAAAAAACACATGTTAATTAAAAAACACGTCAACTTAATAGATGGCTGTCCACCACAAATTTTAATGTGTTTTCTTATCTTGCCAATGGTGTCCATTTAGTATATCAGTGGAAGTTGATGTGAAACTTGTAATGAACATAAAATATTTTATGTAAAGTTCCATGAGTGATGTAAAGCGTTTGCAAAGTGTTTAGCACATTGTTAACTTAATTTGAACTATAATGCCATCATGACTTTTGACGTTACCTTTCGGCCCCACAGGTCCAGCAGCACCAGCAGGACCAGGACGTCCTGGCTCACCTTGAGATCCTGTCAAAACCAGGTTCCTTTATCAAAGGCTGAACAGCAAAATAAATGTCTTTCCATGATTCCAAAATAATTTACTACCTCTGTCTCCTTTCTCTCCTAAACCTGGTGGTCCAGCTTCTCCACGGGGGCCCATTGGTCCCTCCCGTCCCCTCTGGCCTGGTGGTCCCTCAGGACCTGGTTCACCTGTTCAGAAGGGAGAAGAGACTCAGTCTGTGTTTTGTCTTTCCTTCAGTCCACATATCCTCAAAGAAGAATGAAAATGATCCCTAATAAACAGTACCTGTGCTTCCCTTTGGTCCCCTTGGCCCGTCCATTCCTGGGTGACCCATCTGCCCAGGGGGTCCTAAAGAAATAAGATACAGAGGGGCCTCTCAGTGAGTTTGTCATCTCTGTGGGTGGAAGAAAAAACTTCAACACATTTGCCATAAGTCTTACCTGGGAGTCCTGGGAAACCGCTATCTCCTGCAAAAGACCATTAGAAAGTTCATGGAGCGTGGTTCATATATCACTGAGGTTTGATAGTCATACAATTTGGAATAAATATATGCATGCGAGATAGAACCTCACCTTTTTGTCCTAGAGCCCCTGGATCACCTGTAAAGAAACACTCAGCCTTATTATGGATATCAACAAAGCATCATTTTCTTAAGTATTTGATGATTTTTGTGAACGTGCCTTTAGGTCCTGGATCTCCTCTCTCCCCTTTCAGTGAGTATGCAAGTGTGTCTAAAAGTAGAAAAAAGTGGGATCAATCACATTTCTAGAGCTTGTTCCACTGATAGATGGTTTGACTGATGGGTTTTTGTGACAACTGAGCAGTGTGTTATATTTCCATACCTCTTAGAGCATCAGAGCGGAGTTCAGCTCTGACCAGCTGATGGACGGTTCTCTGCAGAGCAGCGTTGTCCTGTCCTGATCCACCACCTGCACCTCCCCCTGGGCCAGCAGCCCCCAGGTTGATCCCATTGTCAGAGCGGGTCAGAGTGGAGCCAGAAGAGCTCCTGTCGATGTATGAAGAGTCCAGCGGTTCGATGATGTTGATGCCAGAGGAGGCTGACAAGCGGCTGGACCTGGCTGACGTGGTGCCGGTGCCGGTCTCCAGAGCATCAACGCGCTCCTTAAGGCGTTTCACTTCTTCAGCTGTGAGGCCAAAGAGAACATGACCATCATGTAGATCCCTGTCAGTGACCCCTGTGAGAGTAAATGAAGTGCTGCAAGAGAATACATGGGGCGTTTCTGCCTTACCTAAAGCGATGAGTCCAGCGAGGAGGCCGAGGAGGAGGAGCAGGCTGAGCAGGAGGCCGAGCAGCCACTTCCACCAGCTGCAGCAGGAGCAAAAGCCAAAGCCTGATTCTTTTTCACGTATCTCTGAGAAACAAAAAAGTTAAAAGATAGACTTGTACTGTTCTCTCAAGATATTAAGAAAGACACTGTACTGGATGCACAACAGGGGTAAGAAATGAAAAATACTATTACTGGTACTACTGCTATTTATCAGGGCTTTAGTACTTTAGTGATGGGAATACATTCACAGTTTTAAACAAAAGTTGGACATTTTAGGAAATACACAATTTGCTTTGTTGTACAGAGTTAAAATTTTAACATGTTAAATGTAAAATTATGTACGGTATTAGACTATTTCTTGGCTGGATGTGTTTCAGTTTTTGTACACATTACACACATTAAAAGACTAATTACTGACTTTTAAAAGTGCTGTTAGGTAGATTTCTCAACCTTGCAAAGAACCAAGATAGTTATTTGGTCCTGTTTTCAATCTAAGCTAAACTGACCTAATTGTATCCTGGCTGTAGCTTCATATTTAGCAGATAGATGAATGATATTAATCTTCTCATCTATCTCACGGCAAGAAGCAAAGGCACGCATTTACATCAATTACTTTTCAATTATGTCTACGCATGTCACTTGGGTTATCTCTTATAGACTTTCACTGTAGATTCTGTAAAAATTTCAAAGAGAAAAATGTGTTGCCTAGTTCATCAGCACATTAAGATCTGTACCAAACAATCTATTATTGTACATATTATTGTACAATGACATGGACCACATCAAGTGATCATAATGAAATTAAAGAAAACATTTTAACATTCTTTTTATGTAAGATGTATTTCAATAATTTTGTTGTGAATATAGTTTACATGAGGGTATGACAAGGTTTTATTTTTAACCTAGCTAAATTTCAGATAAAAAGTGAAAAGTAGAAATAAGAGTATCAACAGTACCTGCATAGGTGGCTTTGTCTTTTGTGGCAACTCTTTGGGTTGCAGCTTTAAAAGAATGAAAAAGCAAATAATCATATGTCTAACATGAAACAGAAATGATTAGATGCATCTAATAAACAATTTGGTGTATATCAGTTTACATTTAGCATCTGTTCCTTCCTCCGCTGTACTGAAGAACTTCTGTTTCTCTCTCTTCAGTGAGTCCTCAGAGTAGGTAGCTACAAAACAACAATTACAGCAGTCAGTATCACTAATAATATGTAGAAAATGGTCAAAAAGTATACATCTTTCATGATTTTCAAATTGCAATAGCAATCAAAGTAGTTAAGGCAGTCAGGAAGTACAGCCATGTCGGAAATATAAGCAGAAGCAGTATCAGTATGTAGCATTACCAGAAGCACTGGAAGGTGCAGACATAAACTGTTTCCCTGTGTCTTTGGTCATGACCAGCCGCTCCGTCTCCTTCTTGACAGGAGCATTCTCCTTCTCTATCAGCACAAACTTGAAGTCTTTGCCTGAGGCCTCATCATTAATGGGACTGCTGGGTCTCACTGTGAGAAACAACAACATGATGAAGAGTGACCATCCAGTCATTCAGGGCTGAAGTACATATCCACGCTACGTGTACAAAGAAACATTAAAAGACGGTCACAGGTATGAATCATAAATTTCCTATACTAAATGTTACTGCATAATGAATGTGTAAAGTAGGGGTGTGTATTGTCTAACAAAAGTGGGTCAACTCTATTTCATAAATGATAAAGCAAGTTAATTAAACCAACATGTATCTAATACCTCACCTGTGGTGGTGCCAATTCCAGTGGTAGACACATTTTTCTGCACACCATAAACTGTAAAGTGACAAACACACACACTTTTACAGTAAAAAATGTTATAACACCTCTCATTCATAATTTTTACATAAACTGTAATGTTTCCTTCACACATCTCAGGTGCCAAGACATCTCTTGGGTAGACCTTACCCTGAAACTCTGTTGTCATGGTGAAATGTTGTCAGGCGACTGTAAGAAAATATGTGGGTATTTTGTGTTCTTGGTAGAGCATCACTCCATTACCTATCTGTGTGTCTGATCCAATGGAAGAGAGGGCAACGGGGCTTGTACTGGCCAAGTTATTCTGAACGCCATACACAGGTCCTGAGACAGAGAGAAAAACAACATGTTGATCTGCTGCCAGTGCCAAGCAGAGGATGTGAAATCCCAGTGGGTTGTAACATGACAGGAAAAGGCTCACCAGTGCTGCCAGCATATAGTCCACCGTTCACAGAGGGAGAGCTGAGAGTCAGGTTGTTCTGAAATCCTCCTGTACATCACAGAACAGAGACAAGTTACTGGTTTATCTATGATCAAAATAAAAACTTTCACCTCTCATCAAATAAATCTATATTTCAAAAACAGTGTACATTAGTCTTTTATGCCACAGTAAGACATTAAATGAAGAGACTAATTGACTGTGAACAGCAAAAATAACTAACTAACTAACAACCTTTTCAACAAACAATATTAGGTTTTCAATAAAATGCCTAATGCAATGCATTTTTGTGGGTGTCTGTTTTCAGTGGTATTTCAAAACTGACATTTTTGTTTCTGTTGTGCAGCGCTGTCCTGTCCTGCTCCGCCACCCACACCTCACATTTACTGATGTTAGAGCAGGAACACAGGAAATATAGAAAGAGAAGCCCTTGTGTGAATGCCATTTTTATGTTGATAAAGGCTGATAAGACTGTGGTTCATTTTAAAGAGACAAACACAAAATAGAAAAGCTACTTCCAAGCAGTGTGTTGCCATGTAGATAGCTTTTTATTATGTGCCATGTTTTTGAGAAATCAGTTTTGGAAACCCAATACAACTGAGGTGACTCAATTTCCATACTCACTGCTCAATGTATTGAACACATATAAATGTGGGGAGTTTTTGTTGAAAATACTTTGTGGAGTCTGGGTATAAACAGGACATTGTTTCTGGACAGACAAGCTGATGGTGACTTTTCCTTATGTAATTTTTAGTTCTTTGAGTAGCACCAAATGAATCCATTGCACTGGCAGAACAAAACATGTTTTTTACAATGTACATTTTCATTGTAAAAAACATGATCCTGCAGCGGTTCTCTGAGAATGGTTACTGTAGATTCAACAGATCTGCATTAATATCATCTGAGAACTAGTTACCGATGTTATAGGTTCATATATGACTGACCTGACTGGTAGAGGGCGGAGGTAGTGGACAGGTTGTTGGGGTTGGTATTGTAGCTGTAGCTGCTGCTCACACCTCCAGACCAAATGCTGCCATAGTGGTCTAGTAGGGAAGGAAAATGGTGGTCAGACGAGTGAAAAAATGAAAAGCTGCGACAACTCTATATACGGGAATGTAAAGGAAATAATACTTAGAAAATATTAACTAAAAAGTAGTTACTGCTCTGGAATAGGATAACTTAGGAACCTATCCCATGACACACAGAACTCAAACTTGATGTCTGGTGTTAACTGTTCTTTTTCAGTCACACTGGTTGTCTGATTGGTTGAACCTGCAGTGGAGCTCTCAGACATGGTCCTGGTTTCCACGCTGGCCTTCTTGGGGATGGGCAGCGTGTTGTTGGGAGACTGAGTGGGGCTGGTGCTGGTGGAGCGGTTTCCTCTCAGAAGACGCTTCACGTCGTCCAGCTCCGTCCCTGCACAGCACAGCTCACAGTGAGCATCGAATGGAGGAGCTCTGTCTCCACTTACCATTCACTTCAAACTGCCTACATTTTATCATTACACTTTATGAAAAAAGTCAAACTGCTGCATCATGTGTATTTTTTTTAGCATCAGACATGTGGACATGCATTTCTGTGAAGAGTCACACTCACAACTTGCAGGTGGAGAAGCACTCTGAAGCCTGGTTCTGATCTCACTCTCTAAAAAAGAGAAAAAAATATTAAATAATTAATACTGTAATTGCTTTAACCTATGACAACCTAAAAATTGAAGGTCAAACCTGAAGTGTAGTTATTTGTATTGTTGTGTACCGTACTGTTAAGTGCACTGTGTCAGAGCTGTCAGTGTACCTCTGCTCTGAGCTCTTCCCCTGGTGACAGAACTTGAAGTTGCAGTTGAAGTGCCTGAAAAAAAAGAATTAGTAAATTTACAGTCATGCATTCCAGAGAATAGTCTGAGAAAAAAAAATCTTACCATACTCCTTCCTATTGTACTCTGGAGAAGAGTTTGTGCTTGAACTTTCTGAAACATGGTGACAAAATAAAGATCACATTAGTTCATTTTCTTCTCTTCAAACGCTATAAAGTAGTGCTGCAGACCATCAATCAAATGAGCGACTGACCATCAAAGACCTCTGAGAAAGCTGTGGCCATGGTGCTCATGCTCTTCCTCTCTTTTGGAACAGGCGAATAGGTGACTGCTGAGGACGATCCTCTCCTCGCTTCCCCAGATCCTCCGGCACTGTAGCTGGTCTTTGTCAATGCTGAAACAGTCACAGCACCCAGACCCCCTTCTCTTTGTCCTTCTATGCCACCACTCATGAACCCGGAGGACTTACCGGACCCCCCTCCAGCAGCCCTAAATGCTGCCCCTGAGCCACCTGAAGCTGAACTCCCTCCAGCAGAGGATCCAGCATTGGAGGCCCCTACGGTAGTGATGCTGATGGCTCCGGTACCCTTGCTGGCTCCTGATCCACCAGAGCTGTTGGCCTGGGAGCTGCTGGATGTGATCAGACCTGAGCTGCTCGTGCTGCCAGAGCCTCTTGATGCTGCTCTCGCACCTGACGCCCCAGCACTCAGAGAAACATCGTCTAGAGGAAATGAAAGGGAATGAGAAGAAAGGAGGTAGGATTGTACCACCTCATTATTACAGGTCTCTGTGATCATTTATTAAATCTTTTGAATGTCATCCCTGTGTTCGTCAAGGGCACCTGTTGAAGCCCTCATCAAATACTCAGATGACACTGCCTGCTGGGGCTGAGGATGGTGGATATGATAAACGTAATTGGACACTAATTCCAGTTACAACTACAAGACTGCACTGGCAAAATTTGACCTTCAACGTGAATACCTAACTTTTTATGTTATCAAATAACATTCCTAAGCTAAGCCTCTGCGTGCCTGGTGGTGCGCCCAAACATGCTTTATTCCTCTTTACCATCAAATGCTTCACTCTCATATGAAGATGATTTACGATGCTCACATATAGTTGCTGCTGCTGGTGCTGCCCAGGGTGATGATCTTTATTGTCCAACAAAAATGATTTGCTTTTACCTGGAAACCTGACTGGCCTCTATCTCCCTCTAGTGTCCAAATATATATATATTAACATTTATATTAAGTTGTCACACCAAATTGCCCTCTCCCTTTAGCCCTGTTTGAGTCTATATTGATCTAACTGTCAAATGATATTGGCTGCTAACTTTGTCTACCTTTAGTTCAGCGCTGGGCAGGTAACATATAGTTGGATTATAAAAGCTTTTATCTGCGGCAGATAGCAGAGTTGGGTGAAGATTTTCTGTGGGTTTGTCATTTGATAACCATTTGAATACTGCTGATATTAAAAACATGCTTCAGTGCAACTTTAACTTCACAATTGCATTTAATATGTGTGTAATCCTGCAACAAAATAATCAAGGTCATCAGTACACACGTGTTTAGATAATGATGTGTGCAGACGAGCAATGCACTACTTACTTTGTGATGTCAGCTGACTTGTCGTTACTGATTTTGTGACCACTGTAAAGAAAAGATAAGTTAACATATTAAATATACATACTGATGCTTGTACCTTTTCTATATCATGTAGCCTTAAAATAGTTGGTCCACTGTAAACAGATTTCATTTGAAAAACATTCTACTAAAAGTCAGTACAGTGTGGATTGGGAATAGTTTTATTTGCCACCATTTTATTAAGGTGGATGCACATATCACAGACAGATGTGTTAAAAAGTGCACACACCAAACCTTTAAAATGGCATCATCAAACTCATGCTGTTGTGTCACAGATATGACTTTGCACAGCATCTATTAGCTTGTAAAGCAAATCATGCTAATGTTACAAGTACAAAAGGAAGAAATAAAATGAGTAAGCATCGCTGCATTGCCACTTTAAGGCGCCAACACTGGATCTGGATCTTACCACTGCCTCCTCCTCCAGCACCTCCACCAGAACTGACCGTCTTGGATATAATTATATTGTCCATCCAGTGCTCGCTGTTACAAAGCATAAAATGTTTTCTGTGTTACAAAGGATTCATGAGACAAAAGACTGGTACACTGTGTGAAATATGAAAGACTAAAAGAAAAAGCAGATTTTCATTACATTCAACTGGAATGTTATGAGACCCTAAGGCAGTGGTGCACTTGAGCAAGTAATATTTTGTGTGGTCATATTTCTCTCCTTTGTAGCCGTCCTGTTGAAAAGGCTCTTTAGAATCCAACATGCCATTTAGTTAAAGGGTTCACCTGAGCCTGTACAGACAGGGCGTAACCCTTTGTTCACTTGATGGATGTGGCTTTCCTTTTAACAAGAATGACCTAGAGTATAAAAGCAAATCACTACAGAAGCTGAAGCAGGATTTAGGTTTCAGTCATAGCCAGAGGAAATTATATTAAATCTTTGCCCAGCAGTCATACTTATGGACTGAACCTATACATGCTTACTGCAGGCATGTATAGACACTGTCAGAGCAGAGACATATGCTGACACAGGAGTTTGATAACCACCCCACACTAGAGATACTTCACAGATAAAGTCTATATTTCACACCAGTATGTGATGGAAAATTTCTGAAATCAGGATGAAATGTTTTTCTTAATTGTTGGAGCGTACACATATACTTCATACTAGCATGTGAGAATTGAATAATGTAAGTACTAAGTAAGTAAATATTGTATCCTTTTGTAACTTAATCAACTGTTTGCATTTTATTCCACAAGTATTTTGCTATTCAAATACAAACCGCTTGTAACTTCTTGAATTTTCACTGTTATTGAAGGATGATCTAATGCTCTACAGTGTTTGTATTTGTAACTACATTTTTTGACCTGTGGGCACAACCACAGACTCAGAATTATGACACTCTGGTCTCAGCTTGATCTGACAGAAGAGTCTGGGTATTCAGCTCGTGAAGGGCTGGGTGAAGCCCCCCAGCAATGTCACATATATACTGTACTTTACCACCCTTAGACCACCTGTGTAACCTGCACCCACAAGAAGACATGTAAAACAAGGAAAAAATAACAAACAGGTATAGCCCCTGTGATTACATCTACATTTCACACTTCTTACTACTGATATGCACAATATAGCCTACACATTTCTCAGCGATGTTATGAGCACCTATAGTGGAAACATCACATCTAGACTGAGCAGACAGATGTGAGCTGTATGTGTGCTTTACATTATTCTTAAACAATACTACCTTTCACATATCTTGTTATTTTGCAATAACTACAGGTGCCATAACTGCATGTCTATCTGTATGCACTCCTGTCTATCTGTATTTCTGCCTCTAACAGTATGATGCTACTAACAGTTCTGTCTACACAAACTACTTCCCTCGAGCGCACTTTTTTGTTCTGCTGCAAATTTTTGTAATTAACCATATTATCTCCTCATTATATTGTTTTTATCTGTGTTTGAATGTAATTTTTGTTCTATGGTACATTTTTTCTTTGTTTTTCAAGTATCCTAATGTTTGTATTAGATGTTCATAATGTATAGGGTTTTTTTTCAAGGTTACCTTTACTATCCTTGAATGTGTAATGAACAGATTGACTTTGTTTTTTCTAAATATATGAGATCAAGACAATTGATCTTATCTTTAAAAGTTATGTGCCATTTCCCAACAAAACATATAAAGACATAACAGAAAGTATAACCAAAGTAAATTAAATCATTACTCATTACACACACTCCATTAACTTTTACTTTGGAGACGGCTAATAATGGTCATGCTGCATGTCTGTCAGCTTAATACTATAATTACAGTTATTATTGCTATTTACAGCTATCATGTGCTGCAGTGATTTATGTTTTTATTTTTAAGTAGCCAAAACCTGAAAACATACAGTTATAGTTCAATCTAATACACACATAACTTCTTTAGAACTTTTACGTCTTTAGTGATTTTATAAAGAATCTCTGTTCTTAATAAAGAAAAGTTTTTGCTTACCTTCTAGATCATCTGTGCAAAAATAATCCCTCCCTCACTTCTGTCCCCCCGCAGTGAAAACTTAATCACTCTATCCTAACCACCACATTGTGGTACATAAAGTCCAGGTGCTGAAGAAATATGCTGTGCCGCAACAGGGCTCTGCAAGTGCCTGGAGAGTTTATGTATTAGCTTTGTCTGACTCATAGCTTCGGTCGACAAGTTCCAACAAAGTGGAAGGGGCCGTTACTTTAGTCTGTGACAGGCACGCTGTTTAGACAGTACAGGGAAAATAGCCCCAGGCCTAATGAATAAAAGAGTAAAAGACTGGTATAAAGATAAAGTGATTGAACAATGTGTGTCACTACTGTACTACTAATTACTCTTGTTTGTTTCCATAATTACATGGCTAAGGTGTAAAGGTGAGTATGGTTTGTGAGTGATAAATTGCAGCAGCAGGTTCCTCTCTGTGTGCCTAAATATCTTTTGCAGACAAAACCTTTTAGATCCACAAATCTGTTTTTTACCCCCCCAAAAAGCATAAATTAGAAATTAGAAGCATAAATGACATTCAGCCATTACTTTTTCACTTCTATGCTTCCTTTGTTCTCATGTTGGGAATTTCATGACTTTGTTTACATGCTTTGAGCTTTACACCGGCAGTGAGGCCTGACATGCACATGGAGCTTGGCACCAATCTTACACCCGAACCATGACTGCACTCATCAGATTTAGTCCAAAACTCACTATAGCTGAGAAATGCATTTTTAACAACTTAACAGGTAGACAACTTCACGTGGCTGAAGTGACAAATATACAGATTAATAGACTGAAAAAGGAGCAGAACAAGGAAAACAGAGGTGAGTAAGAACTGACACTAACACACTATAATCACTCCATAGGATAGAATGATTAAGTTTTCACTGCAGGGGGACAGAAGAGGGGGAGGGATTTTTTTTTATTGTTGGCTGATGTCTACATTAAAATACAGCCTGTCATGGATGTAACCATAGCTGCAGCTAGTCACAGTAATTTGCCTCTGATAGTTATGAACTGCAATGATAGAACTGGTGGCAGAGTTTTCTTCAATGACAGTGCTAGAAGTTATATAATGTATATGCACTTTCAACTACCATCTCATCACAACAGTGTGAGTAACACTAATGGTAATGTCAATTTACATGTCATTGCTCAACCTACGATGCTGCGAAAGTTTACTACCCCAATAAAATGAATATCACCACACGTCTTGCTGACTCCAGGGCTTGAAGGCATTAATCATCAGGCTTTTTGCAGCTCATCCTCACAACCAGGTACAGCCAGTGTTAGCACTAAGTCACCTATTTTTGTGGTTTCAGCTGGTTAGAGCTCGACCGTGCTGCTTCACTACCTTTTGTCACAATTTTCTTTTTTCTTTTCTATTAATCATAAGTGGAAATCATTAATAATGATATTTGCACTGGGTTGGCTTTTATGGCCCATACGTGTATGCCCTGTCCAGAGGTTAGAAATAAGAGGACTTCAGCGCAAACAGTTGGTACATGTTGGTACAGTTACATCTGTTGTTTGAACAAGTCTGAAGCCATCTTGAATAAAATCTGCTGAATGGATTCTTTACTGACACAAATATGACAAGATAAAATCATGGTACAATGTTTTTTTTCCTCCTATGTCCTTTGTTCTGCCCACTCATTCATTTGAGTGTCATCTTCAGACTAGTAAGACAGAGGCATTGTTTTGACCATATCTTGCTAAATAATTAAGATGTCACTGAGACCTACCTTGGAGGGAAATATTTGAGTTTTTCAGCCTTGTTTTTCGTCTACAGACTGCTTTCTTGCAGGTCAGGAAGAAATGAATGAGTGGCATGTTGAAGCCCACACCTAGAGGCGAAACACTATTAGTCAGGTATGTTTATGTGCCAGCAAGTGTCGATCTTCACCTATAGTACATGCTTCAGGGCTTCCAGGAGTTGGAGGATAAAAAAATAATAACTCCAAGCTCTGACTTGGATAAAAACATAGCTGTCTAAAAAATAGATTCACGAAACAGTTAACCCTTTAGGCGCCATGGTCGCAAAATTGCGACAAGCGTCATTGCTGACTTAAACGGGCCATAGCTGTAAATACGGTGCTAAAATTAGTTATCACTTTACACCAGGAGATGACAGACACCTGTGGC
>JBAJHX010000051.1:2618509-2633083 GCA_037176925.1 Amniataba percoides
TCATTTCATTCCTCTGACCGTGCGCACAAACCAAAGTTACCTTTTTTAAATTGACTTAGCGCGTTAGCTCAGCTAGCCGGGTTAGCATTAGCACTCCCGGCGGCTGGAGTGAGTGAGTATGTGACCGGGACAGAGCACCGCGGGCCGGCCAGCTAACGAGGAGCGAGCTGCGGCCCACACGGTGCTGTCTGCCCCGTCAGAGTCTCTGAATGAACTGTGTCCCTGTCGTCCTGCAGTGGGAGAGGAGCAGGTCAGCTCGATAGGACGAGGACTGTGTGTGCTGCTGGGAATATCAGCCGAGGACACCCAGAGGGATGCTGACTACATGTGAGTGTGTGTGTGTGTGTGTGTGTGTGAGAGAGAGAGAGAGAGGGTGTGTCTGATTGGAAATCACTCCTGTTGTGATGTGTATTACATTGATGAAGCTGGAATTATTGATTGATTGTGTATCAAGTGTCCAAATGATACAGTGGATCTGTCTAAAGCTATCAAAGTATCAAGATGTGTGAATTACAAACAATGACAAGTTTATATTTCCCATTTAAAGTGTCCTGTTGAGTACAAGATTGGGTAAGATTCGTTATTGCACATATATAATAAGATTTACAGATACTACAAGATAATTCAAAGTTACAGTTGGTTACAATCAAGTTACAATGAATAATATATGGACAAACTAAATAATAATTACAGTTAATTTTTGCTTACTGCTGGCTTTCTGATGGTGGTTCAGCTTGTGTTGATAAGTATTTTTAAATCCAGGCCACAGAAAGATTAGATCATAGCTAACATTCTGAAAATCCCACTGCCGTTTTGTGTGACTCTGATTCAGATTTTTTTTTTTTTACTACTACAGGCGAACATTTGTCTTTTATTCATTTCTGCACAGCATTAAAATGTTTTACCACAAATATAAAACTTGTTTAAATGCTGCAGTCACACACTGAACATCAGGCCTCCATTTATTTTTGTCATAATTACACTTCTACACAGTTAATGCAGCTGAATGGTACTGCCATGCAACAATAATGAAACATGACAAAAATAATGCAGCCATGACTTCACCCTGATCGATAACAGAACTTACAGGTCTGCTTAATAACTTACTTTCTATTGACTGACACGCAAATAAATGTAACTAACGATTCTCTGTAAAAAGTTAAAAATACACCCAAATTCTTTAAATGTATATCACATATCAAAATGATCAACGATAAACTATCGTTGTAAAGTGGTAAAAATATTTTTTTTACCACAGAGATCACCACACAGTCATATTTGAACTCTGACCAAACTCTGATTACATCTTTGTGTATTGATCTCAGTCCAAGTTGATTTTCATGTTCTGGCATGAATAGCAGCCTGCCTGAAGGACAGCAGTCTACAAACATTTGGTATACACAGATACAAAAATGTTCAGTATTGATGGAATTTAACATACAAAAGTCCTTAATGGTCCCTGCAAATAAAGCCATTACCTCCTCTGCCAGTATTGATCAGTTTGAATGTCATAGTCACAGGCTGATTCCTCTCTTCTTCCCCTTGTGTGTTTTCAGAGTGCGCAAGATCCTTAACCTGCGTCTGTTTGACGATGAGAACGGCCGTTCGTGGAGCAAAAGTGTGATGGACAGGGACTTCGAGGTGCTGTGTGTGAGCCAGTTCACACTGCAGTGTATACTGAAAGGCAACAAGCCAGACTTCCACTCAGCCATGCCTGCAGAGTTGGCCCAGCCCTTCTACAACAGCATCCTGGAGAACATGAGGAGCGCCTACAAGCCAGAGCTCATAAAGGGTGGGCGAACCGATGCCTGCACTGTGCTGGCGGTTTCTAGCCCTGCAGTGGTGCATTCCTGCTCCTGTTAAAAAACTTCTTCCTGCTTTTCTTTCAGATCTTATTAAACTAACTGAATCATTTTTCTGGTTGCTTTTAATGTCGGCCATAAGTCAGATATTGAGTAGCTATTGTTTATTTCTGCGAAGAATGAGATGGTTGTTGTGGAGTCAGGCTTGAAAAATAGTAAGGATTTAAAGGGTCACTGTGAAAAGAGCGGAGGTCAAAAAGAGAGACCACTTTCAGTGGAGTCCCAGGAGGTTGGAGGACAGCTCGGCTAAAAAACGCTGGGTTGTGCACTGCTCCTTGTTTCCGAGCTAATTAAAAACAAAGGTGTCGAGGGTCACTGTTACCGCCGCTCACTGCTATGTTTGGATTGGTGCCCTGTCCCCCTGCTATTTAACTGCCTGGATTATCGGTGCTGTGACGCCGTGGCGGTGACGGTGGCGGTGAATTGGGTCAGCCCACCGGGGAGCAGGTGCGGAGAACACCTTGTCCCAGCAAGGGAGGCATAAGGCTTCCTAATTAGTCCCCCCCTCCAGAGAGGAAATATGATGATGCAGCACTTTTCCTCCGTGGCCCACGGTTTCATTGTGCAGATGGTGTCATTAATCTCGTGGACCCAGTGGAAAAAAGGAGAACATTTAAGTTGAAACTTCCTGTCCTCCTACAGCCCCTTTGTCTTTTGTCCCCAATGTCTCAAGGCTCCACGTTATCCTACATCTTTATGAAACATCCACTGCCAATGGCAAACAAAACCCCCTTGTGTTTACTGCCTATTAATATGAAGACATGGCATCATTTGGGACATCCTGGGCTACTTAGATGTACCACAGGCTAACCGTGGCAGCGGTGCTAGCAGATGAAACATGAGTTTATTTTTTGGGTTTGATTCTTTATGTCCACATCTCTGTTTTTACAGTTGTCTCTATGTTTTTTCAGATGGGAAGTTTGGGGCCTACATGCAGGTGCACATTCAAAACGACGGACCTGTTACCGTTGAACTGACGTCACCTACTGGCCCCACGGACCCCAAACAGGTATGTTATTGGACAAAGTAGAACTGCCAGCATTACTGAAGGTGTAAACGTTACTCCATGGTTTTGCTTTGTGTTTTCTCAGTTGTCATGGCGATCTGGTTTGCAGTCTGTAGTTAACTGACATTAAATTAATATTGTGTTGTCTAGGCTACTGCCAGCCTTTTTACTGAGAGTAGCAAGTTCTATATATATATGTATATGTTCAAAGGAAATTTGTGAAATGAACATCCAACTGCTGCACTGTGGAAGGAAAAAAAAAGAATTACTGCAGCTCTCTTGAGTTCAGGCACGAAGTGTCATTCCACTTCATTCCACTCATTTATTTTACATTTGAACCACTAGATGGTGATATTTACTCTTGAGTCGTGTGCAGTCACTCTTGCCTCTCATGTTAAGAGCACTTGTCTTGAAATGAATGACAAACATGCCTGCATTGTCCAAATAAAAGGCTGACTTTTGAAATAGTCCTTTATGTTCCACAACAAAGGAACAACCAATCTCTAACATTAATATAACATGATGCAGTGTGTGTTGTGGTGTGTGTATGTGGTGTGGATATGAATAATATGCAGAGTTGCACAAATCAATATTTTTATCTAAAGAATGGATCAAAAAGCTGTCTAGTGTGAAAGGTGTCGCTCATCGTAATGAATCCAGAGAAATTGATCACCTCCTCTGCAGAACTTTTCAGCTCATTGGTTTGGTTTTACTGCCCACAAACTCTGATCCAAACAACGTTGTTTACAGCTGCAGAATAAAGCTGTTTCACAATAAACTGAGCTGAGAGAAACCCACAGTTCTCTACCTGCCCGGCAGCAAAAACCAGACAGACGCAGTGAGAGCCAGATATTTGTCTCAGTTTGTGGAGACTGAAACAGATACAAAAGGAGAGCAAACATTGGATTTACATTTGTCAGGTGGCTAAAAAAAACAACCCCAAATAAATGCTAATGTTGCTTCTGTGTGTGCTGGATTTGAAAGTGCAGCAACTGTCTGCAACTTTGTGAGGTGACAGATTTGTCACTGCTGTGCTTTCAGCTGTGCGTGCAGCTGAAAGCACGTTTTAAAGTTAAAATAGCCTGTCAGCAATCACTAATGAATTTTTATGAATGTTTGAATGAATTTATTTGTACTCAGCTGGGTCTCTGTGCATCAAGCTACAAGAATATATAGACTGAATACAGAATGTCTTTGAAAACATATGTTGTCACAATCAGGTCAGATCAGCTGGTGTTTCTCTCTGACTTTCTCTTTATATACCCAGTTGTATTGTATTTGAAATAAATGAAAACTTTATTGGTAACGCTGTTAGATGGAGCATGTTGTGGTGTTAAAAATACAAGGCTTCATTTCTTTTTTTATTCATTTACTCATCTCCATCTGTGCTTACAGTACTCGGTACTGTAGAAGTAAACCTTAGCTTACTGTATTGAAGGGCATTGAAGGTCCAATACTACAAGTTAAATATGACAATAAATGTTTTTATACATTTGGACAAAAACCCAGACAGGAAAAATGATGTCTTTGCCAAGATTGACATCTGCCATTGCCACCTCTTCTGTAACCTTGCGGAGTGGGACTGATTCACTGTGCGCTTGCTCAGTCACCCCCACGGCGAAGCTGAAAGCCCCCATGGTTTGGCTTTAGAGGTGTACATCTGTGTTTGTGTGCTCTGTGGGCTTCAGATGATTGGCAGCACAGGCCCACATGCACAGGCTTTGGGGAACTGACTGTTGCCACTTCATGCTCACCCTCTGCAGTACCTGCACCTGTGGGAGCCGACCCGCAAGCTCCCAGCATGCTCATCCTGCTCTCTGTGCACTTCACTATACTGTGTGCATCAGTCAGAGCAGGGCTCCCACTTTGCACTGACTTTTGTATTCTGAAGCTGTACACTGACATCAGAGAGGGTTAGTCTTGTTACTGCCATTTGCAGTACACATTGACTTGTGTTTATGTGACTGCTACATTACTTTATATTTTTAAAAGTTTGGTTTCTTTTGATAAATGAAACAAGGTTCTGCAGAAAAGTGTACATTTCTCAAATGAAGCTCCAGAAACAAGAAGACGAGTGCAGCCTCTCCAGTGACTGTGTGAGGCTCTGAACAGCAGAGCATGCACACTGTGACATGTTTACCATCTTAGTTTAGTGTGTTAGCATGCCGACCTTTGCTTATTAGCACTAAGCACACAGCTCAGCTGGGGCTGATGGGAATGTCATTAGTTTGCTTGTACTTGGTCAGAAACCAAAGTAACGGGCACACTGCAATTTTGTCCTGATTAAACTGAGTTGTCTGGAGACCTTTATTAACTGAAGCAAATATTGTGGCAATCCAGCCAATAGATGCTGAGACATTTCATTCAAAACCACAAATGTGAACCTCATGGTGGCGCTGGAGTAAAAGTCAGGGGGTCATTAAAGTCAGTAGGCGTCATCTTCTGGGGACCATGAAGGTCACAGTGAGCAGTGCTGACCAAGGTGGGGACACACTGACTCTGCCATGCTGCTAACATGGCTAATAAGTGTTTTTAAGTTATAACTACCAAAACATCGATGTCATATTAGTAATGAAATAAACAAATGCAGACATGAATATTGAATCGATTCATTTGAAAAATAGAGTTGCCAGTTTATTTAGAGGGTTCTTTACATTTTGTGCCCCATCCTCATTGGGATCCCTTTTTTTCATTAACCTGTAACAGTTTCTGTCGTGACAAAATGAAAATGCAAATTCTAATTTTGCCTAAACTGCCATTATTTATGCAACAGTCACAAGGCTCTCCTGCTACACTGACAGTGAAGTACAGAACAGCATCAGCTTCTTTATTTTAGATGTGACTGAGCTGTTTGCCTGATAAGCAGTGTTTTATCATCATTACCAGATGAATCACATGAATTAAGCCTCTTTCCCAGCAAACACTTTGAGTAGTCGTGGCAGCACGGGCAGAACTAATACCATTAATGATGTGTTCAGCATTTAGGCACTGCAAAGTAGGAATTAATGGAATTAATTAATTACAGGTTTCACCTGTGTCTAACAAACCAAAAATCTGTTCAACTTTCAGTTTCCAACTTTTTCCTCCTGTAGTAGCTTTGGCACTGCATTAATCAGGCACGGAGAGGTGTTTTTGTGGATTTCTTTTGGAATTTGACTGCATATTTGCACGTTTGCTTTGTAAATAATGTTTTACAAGTAGAATCAAACTACAATAATAGTTTCAGTTCTATGTATCTCTCTAAATAAACCACCATTTGTTTGCAGCCATTTACTGAATAACTAAATGTCCCTTACATTGCTCAAAGCAGCACAAACCAGAGGCTGAGTGATGAAGATATTAAACCATGCAAATAAAAGACAAATACTTCCTGTCCTCTTAGCCGGGGGCGGGGGGGGGCGTACACCTCTCTCAGCCTCCTTTTCCACACGTTTGAAAGAAGTTCATATGTTCGTCTTCCTGAATCAATTCTGGTCACTTGCGTGGAACTCGGCCAGCATCCTTATGCTTTGGCTGCGGCCCAGCTTTGGCTGCTCTCCCCTTGGTGGGCTTGGCTCACTGGCCCAAAGGGAGGGATATTAAGCAGTCCTCAGAATTTTAATCTTGTCTGTTTGGGATGTTTTGCTGTGGGGGCAGAGGAGCCAAAGCCAAGGCTGAACATGAGGGATAAAAGGCCAGCCAATAGGCTAAGCTTGGCACGGGGGAAATGAAGCAACGGCCAACAGACACTGTCCCTTTCTTTCCATGAATCAGGGATTTAGTCCACCGCAGGGTCAAGCAGCCAGCAAACAATGGTGTTATCCAGAGCAATGAAAATCATCCTGTTTAGATGTTCTCTTCGGGACGCTGAGTGGCCGGGGTCGACGGCGGAGGGGTCCTGAGTTTTTCTGTTTGTTCACCTGACTGTTTGTGCACTGTGCTGTGGGCCGAAACCCAACACACACAGAAATTATGTAATGTTTGATCATGTTAGGTCAGGTTTTTATTTTGTTGGGATTCAGAGGTTTGCTGGTGTAGATCAACATTAGAGTCCGAAACATTGCTTTAGTGGCAGTAAGAGAAACGGGCATGTTTGTTGACAGTCTGTATCGAAGCATGTGTCTCCTCTGGTTTTTATGTACAGACAAAAGGTCTGTTTTGACACTACAGCATGTCAATGGGTTCAGATGGGAATAAGTGAATTTTTATGTGTTCTTTGAATAATGTAATGTGTTATGCAATGGTTTGGATTTTTAATATGACGCTTAGTTCATAAATATTTCCCCGGTAGCCATAAAAGTTTTAGCATGTGTGTTGACAGGGGTTTTTCAGATGGCGGTCGGTACACCTGCTCCATCATTACTGTTGTGGTGTTTTATGGACTGTGAAGAATACAGTGATAATAGAAGGAGGAGAGGGTTTGAGCAGTGAGCAGTCGCGCTGACTGGCACTGAGAGGGGCTATTTTGGAGAGTGTGAGAGGCAGTGCATGCAGTCACAACAATAGACTCATTGAAGTGATCATATGACGACTCAGAATAGCTCGAAATGAGCAGAGAATAGAAGTGCTGGTGTGTCCGCACAGACGAGTCAGATGTGGAGTGCTGGTGCGTTTCTCCCTCTTTCTTCAATTAATTATACTACTTCGCATGCATGTTGGGACCTTTGGGTGAATACTGAACATACTGCAAAGGTCACGATCTGCAAGTCATGATGCAGCACGTTGCCTGTGTGTGTCACAACCCACTGAGCCGCCAGGAACCCCAGAATGCTTCACTGCCAGTTCACTTCAGCGGAAGATGTATTTTTAATAGATTTTTAAGTTTACTTGTTTTAAAGAAGAAGCAGACTCGTGCACTAGAAACACGAGCGTCACACGCTTGTTATTATTTGATATTCAAGGGAACTTTCTTTAAAGTCTAAAGTGTTTTTCATCTAATAATTATGATGAGATAGGCATTTAATGCCAATTTAAAAAGCCTGAAGAAAGCAGCCCTGCTTAATCAGCTTTTAGCAGATATTCCTCTCCCACTTTAAACTTACAGAAAAACATCCACATATCTCTTAGTGAACTAAAGAAAACTGCTTTAATTAATTGAGATATTGGCTCACAGTAAGAAAGTATTTGATTAAAGAGGTGGTGTGACCTCTGCCTATGTCATCGACTCTTCTTTATTTTTTCTCTCCAAACAAAGTTAGGTAGCAGAAAATATTTTTGGCTGTGTGAAACATCAGATGTAAATGTCAGCTTGCTGCGCCGAATCAAAGATCTGTTCTTTTTCCAGGTTCACGGTTTCGCAAAGATAACACATAAAACTCACAGCTGGATGCATCAAGTTCAGGCATGTTGTCTGGGGAAAAAAAACCTTCCTGAAACATGAAGGAAGTTGAAAGTAAACTATAGCGCTCTAGTCACAAATAGTCACTGATTATTTAAAAATATGTTAATGTTAAAGGCACATGAACTGAACTGTAAGACATTTTTTAATGACACAGCCTTTCCTGTTTTTTTGTGTCTCCTCAGCTGTCAAAGCAGGAGAAGCAGCAGCAGAGGAAAGAGAAGACTCGCTCCAAGGGCCCCTCCGAGTCGAGCAGGGAGAAGGGCGCCCAGCGCTCTCGACAGGACCCCAACGCCAGTAGTGGAGCTGAGGGTGACGTGTCGTCAGAGAGGGAGCCGTAGGTCTGCAGGGTGAGGCAGTCTAATGTATGAATGTGTATGAGGTGTATGTTTCATACATGTTTATACACACATCAGATGTCTGCAGATCCTTAAAATATAACCCGACTATGTTGTCGGCTAATCTTCTATTAAAGGTACAAGCAGGGTTTGTTGGTCTCTGTTTGAAAACCCAACATTTAACAATGAAATGATTGGACAGGTTTATTACAAGCCTGCAAGAGATACTGCGTGTTTTTTTCTGTCCGAGCATTTGAGTTATTGATTGCTGTTGGGATGTAAAGAGTTCAAGCAATGCATAAAAGTAGTGTTATTTAGCTGATTCTAAACAGTCTGTTCTCAATCGCTTTCAAAGGGAAAAAAAACTCTCAGAAAGACTTCACTTCAAGAGTATAGCAGTCTGTTGTCTGAGAGCTGCCTTTTCTTGTACCTCTGTGTTATGAATGTAAAGAGTTGCATTCGACTGAGAAGAAATTCTGCTTCTGAAGTTCAATCGTAGAAGTAATAAAACGGTGTTAAAGTCAGTTTGACTGAAGTTTGCAAAAAACATGATTAGACCTGAATGCCTGAGAAAGAAACAATATTCAGAAAATGTACATCTCTGCCTTTTTGCGAAGCGAGCGTGCAGTTGTTTAGTCTTTTGCACTGTCAACAAATACAGTCGTCCCCAAAAATAGTCTCCCTCCCTCATTTATTATATTCGTGTATTGTGTCATGTACAATATGGCGGCTTTAAATGTGCAGTGGGAGGAGGAAGAAACAAGCCAGGGTGTTCACAGTCATCTCAGCATCTCTGTTTTCCACTTCTCCCTTTCCTGCCTGTGCCTGTTCTCTTTGTTATTGTTGACACTGCGGTGAAACTCGGCAACGCTCACGAGAGACAGACCTGTTTGTTTCTCATTCTGTGGTTTATGTAGCGGGGATGGGAGGAGGTTGGGGGGGCAGCAGAGAGGAGGGGGTGGACTTATTTGCCTTCAGTATTTGTTTACTAGTGCAAAAAAAAAAAGTGGAGAAGTTGTGGGAGAATGGAGGCAGAGAGGCATTGAGTCAGCTCCCTCCGCGTCCCCTCTGCTCTCCCTGCTGAGGCTGCCGGCTCCGTGGCACAGCTCCTCTCCCTGCATGAACTCTGTGGCAGGCACGCACTTCAACAGATACGCCGTCAGACGCACTTTAAGTGTGGCCATACTTCCTGTTCCCCCCTGTCCCCTTGCGCTAAGACCTGTGGTACAGTTAGTTACCTGCAGACACAAGCATGTGTGACACCAGCGCCAACATCTGAGATCCACCAGTGAGGTGTGCTGCGTTGTTTTTGTCCCGTTTGGTACAGTGTTGTGTGTTATATAATACCTCCATAAACACAGACACACACACACCCTGTCCCATGTGGAACCTTGTAAGCCTGTAGTCCTATCCGAGACAGCTCTACAGCAGGGGGCCCTGGACTGTAATCCCCTAGTGCATGTTGGGTAAATATGTGCCCCAAGACATGAGAGCCTTCATCACCTCATTACATAAGGCCCTTTTGAGAGAGAGACAAGGAGATGGGAGAAAGAGGAAAAAGTCTGAGAAGACAGGAGATTTATTTGGTTTTTCATCTCCACGTGTGTGGCAGGGAGTGCACACGCAGCACTTCTGGAGATGTGTGCGCGCTGTGGTGAGAGGAGAGGGAAGTTTGGATGTAAGAGAGATGTCAGACAAGGGGCTTGCTTGCTCGGCTCTGTCACTGCATATTTTAAAGAGGGAATCGGTGTTCCCGAGGTTTGCTTTGCATGACTTAAACATGAGCCACGTGCACTTTCCTCCGAGTGAATTTGTGACATTCCTCCGTTATCTTCTCTGATCTTCCTTCGTTCCTGTCTTCAGCGTTTTGATTTTGACGTAAACGGCTCATAAGAAGGTTTCTGCTCTTCGCCAGACCGCCGCGAGCAATTTCTAGCCCAATTGCTGTTATAAATGTTTGAAAATCATCTCGTTACATCCGTCTGTCATCTTCTAGAGACCTGTCAGGGCTAAATTCAGAGAGCTGATGTAACTTCCATTTTTAAATTCTTATATGCTTTCCAACGGGGAGCCTTTTTACATTCAGTAGAGCCAATTGTGCAAATTCGATGATATAACTAAAATGTGAATTTCAATTTCCCCTTTGATCAATTTGTATCACTGGATTTCCATCACCTGAAGTAGTTCTGGATGAGGCCAGTCTTTTTCTCCCTCTTTTAGCAATGTTTATGGTATTTAGCAATGATCAGACGTGTAATGAGAAAAATCTCACTTGTAGTGACTAATCCACAGAACTAACACCAAACTGGTGTCAGCTATTTGGACAGGATTAGCATCTTTCATCTTCAGAATACTGGACGGTCAACAACACGCTCCAAAATGAATGTTAATGTTCCATCTGCTTGATGTGTAAATAAGTTTGCCATGGCAACTGTTTGCTAATATGTTCGCCATAACAAGTTCACAAAGTGCAATATGTTGATAATGTGTGATTTACTCTGTCCTCAAGTGGTCAATACACTCAGTATCAATAATTAAAAAAAGTGGGACTGGAGAATTTGAAAAAAAAAAATCAAAAGCACTTTATTCCTTTTACAAATCAAAGTTAATTTGCAAACAGAAGTCTGTTTCCCTTTGGGTCCAATGTTCAGCTAATTTATTGTTTTGCTTTTAGTCTGTTTTCACTTGGTTTTGTGTGTTCCTTAAAATATATCTGTATTTACCTTCTTTATCTGTATAATAAAGAAGGTGTGATCAGGAGCCTTACCTGGTCTGGTCTGACTGGTATATTATGGCGGTTAATGTTCGTAGATATTGCTGTGTCACTGAAGGAAGTAGAGTTTTAATCAGTCAATCAGGCCAGTATGTCTTTATCCTGTCATTTATCTCAGCACTCACTGATTGATTGATGATAATACAAATGAGAAGAGCATGAGACATAATGATTGTGTTGTGTTTTGTCTCATGTAGGTGCCGTACCGGGGCCCAGTTTCTTCAGGAGGGCCTTAATCCTCAGTGACTCTTCCACCTGACTGTGGACCGTCCTTCCTGTTTGGAAATCAGCAGGATTCTCTTGGCCTGTGGAACATCGTCCCGTCGCTGGCTTCTCTCCTCCAGAATCAGATTGGACCGGCTAGGTGAAAGTAGCAAAGTCCGCCCACAAGACAGTGCCCTTTTTTTTTCTTTTTTTTTTTAGCTGGATGAAGGGAGAATAAACGAGGGTGCATAAACAGGAAATGTGTGTGATTTGAGTCGGGACAGACATCAGCACTACACTGTGTGGCTCAGTAGCTTTTTGTGCTCTCTTACTGTCTTTTTTTCCCTCGCTGCCTATCTCGCCTCTCATGTTTCTACCTCCTCCTGCTTGTTTCCATCAGTGATTCTCTGTCAGAGTCTCCCTGCCTGTCTCACTCTCAGCCTGCTGTTCCCTCTTTATCTTTGCTTACACTGACCCTCCTTGGCTCACACCACAGGCACAAGAACATCAATACAGTCATCATGTAACACAGATAATGATAACGCCATATATTTTACAACTGACAACTGACTCCTCTTGATCAGTATGTTACATGCGTGAAGTCTTAAGATTCACGTACCTGTGTTTTAAGGTCTTATTAAAACTGTTGCAGCACACATTTGCTCTGTAAACAACATGCCCTGTTCTCAGAAAAAAACTGACCAAAACACACAAAATGCATCCAACAACAACCCACATCAAGTCAGCTTTCCAGCTAATGTCCTCCTACAAGCACAGACATATTTCTTTTGTTAAACCTCGGCTTGCAAAATTAGCAAACAAACCACAGCAAAGTGCCCTGCTGACATCAGTAATATTAATAATGAATACATCAGCTAATGCTGTCATCAGATGGTTTGGATGCTAAATAGTGTGGTAATTGCTCTTCAGCAGTGTCGGTAACAAAATGCCATGTGTCCTTATCTTTTAACTACAGTTACCAATGAAAGTGTGTTTACATTGTCTCTGTGGTTGCTGGTCTGCCTGCTCAGCCGTCAATCAAAATCCCATTCAGAGGCTCAAAGAGTGCTCTGATATATGTCTAATATTTCCGATGTGTAAAAAAGAATATTAGTAATACATTTGAATATCACTTTCATGTGCTGTTAAAAACAAAAAGTCATGACAAATTGTGATTTCAGTTGACCCATCGAATCCTAAAAGATCACCTGTATGTCTCTTAAACTCTCCGCTGTGTTGTTGCCTCTCCAGAGCCACACAGAGGAAATGATCGTTTTTCCTGCGGGGAGGGATAGTTCCATACTGCTCGCTTCAGCTGTTGTCGATTTTACGTCCAGGATTGAGTAGCTTCGGTTTAGTGACTACGAGTCGCTTTGTCTCAATTACATGTACTTTAGCTCTGTGGGGAGGGGCCCGCTGTGCTTCACTATCAGTGAACACTGGCACCAGTGTGGGTGGGCAGACGTCTGCTATTTATTAATGTTTTTGATCACTACACTGTCCTGCTGTCACTTGAAAAGATCTGAATGTAACATTTTGTTGCCATTTTATAAAGACGTCAATAGAAAAAACATGAAGTGTTTTTGTGTGTTTTTCCACTGTTTTTATTCAGATTCTTTTTTGGGGTGCAAAAACAGGGATGCTTGTCCTGATTTCTCCTTTCAGCATCACCACCTGGCCCGTCTATACTGTCCCAACTTTAGCTCTACCTTTTTTCTTTTTTTTTTTTTTTTTTTTTAGTTCTGCAGCTATTCCTGGCCAACCATACCATATCCCCCCCACCCCTTTTCTCTCCCTCAAATGGTGCTGAGCTGAGGTTTCTCCATGTTGTGGTGGAGAGCAGCAGGAGAGGGAGAGGAGCTGCTGTGGCCCGGACCTGGGAGCTCTCAGAGAGGGAAGACGTGACCCAAATATGTCTGCGAGCTAGCCTCAGCGCTGCTTCAAATTGGGCTAGAACTGCAGCTCTCCCCTGCAAAGACTGCATAGTGACGGCGATGCCAGACAGGCTCTACAGTAAGACGGGAGGAAGCAGGCTGTGGGGCCTTCGATTATTGATGTACCGTACCAAACATCTGAGAGGGCAGAAATTGATCACAGCTGTAACCAGGCGAGCGCAGGGAGCGTTGAGCAGTGCAGATGTTCTTGGTTTTGTCCGTCTGCGGGCTCACCTGCGTGCTTTAAATCAGCACGGTTCTGTGTGGACACCCTGAGCTGCGGGGCAGGGCGGTGGGAGTGGGCGCCGTGTCAGTCGGACATGGGAAAGTGGGTTAAATTCCAAGCATTCTCTTACATCTGAAGCCGCACTGTTTCTGGACTGTCTCCTCCACAACTTATCTTACATCTTGTGTGTGTTTGTGAGAGTCCTTTGCCAAGCCCACTGGCTATGGAAAAACAATTTAACTGGATTTAATTTGTTGCCCCCCCCTCCTCCTTCCTCTTCCCTCCTTCCCCTCACGTTTTTTCTTTTCTTTTTCTTTTGTGTGCCTCTGAGAGGTTGGGAATTCATCTTGTTTGGTTACTCTGTGCCCAGTTCCAACTTGCTTTACAAATTAGAGGGGCCAGCTTTCATGGCAGCTTTTAGGTGTCCAGTCATGAGGATTGTCAAGAGAGTTTGCTTGCCATATACGATGATTAAAAAATAGGCTGTCTGTTTGTTTTATTGGGGAAAAAATTGCATTTGGGCATATAAATATTGATTTCTCTTTTTTTCAAAATGTGTTAGGCAGCTCTTATTCTCATCTCTTGCTTCCCCTTCCTTTCGTGCCTTTTGTTTTATCAGCCTAAGCTCCATGCTCCAAGGGGTTAAAAGGCACAATGAAACCAGTTGCCTAGAGCCCTGACCACTTTTTCCATCCTTGCTGGAAAGTTTCCAGTGCTATTTATATGAAACCTCAGGCCCTACAATCAAGAAACCCACTTGGCTGGGATAAAGTATTATCAATTATCCTAAAGTTCTGCTTCACTTGAATCATTCCACAGAAAACACCAGAAAGGAGCAGACAGAGTGAAATCTTTGGCCGGTCTGTGTTTTGGAGACACAGACATGCAGTGAGTGAGTAGACGGCATGCACAAG
>JBAJHX010000051.1:2633183-2655240 GCA_037176925.1 Amniataba percoides
AGACAGAGTGAAATCTTTGGCCGGTCTGTGTTTTGGAGACACAGACATGCAGTGAGTGAGTAGACGGCATGCACAAGTGAAATCAATCCATATGACCCAGCAAGGAGAAAAGAAAATACTACATCTGATCTGTCAGAAGAGAAATGTCCATGTTCAGATGGACTGGTATTCAGTTTTGATTGATATATTTTCACAGTGGAAAACGATAATTCCATTGTCATTATCATTAATTCTAGAAGATTTAATATCTAATGCGAGTGGTGTTAATCCACAGCAGCCAGCGAGATTCTTAGAAACTCACTAAAGCTCTTTAAACAAAACTTTATGTTATTACTCAGCAATACAGGATGTCATTTCAGTAAAGGCTGCTGAACTGCTGATGTACAGTGCATCAGAAGACAATTCCCAGAAGAGGGCAGTGAAAGGCACACATCTTTTTTCACCTTAACCAAACAGAAAATTTCCCAATTTGATCTCCATCTTCCATTTCTTTTTATTCAAACACACTTCATTTTATTGAGCTTTTATGACAAATACAGATTTTTCATGCATTCTGAGTGCTTTTTGTCAACTGAAACATTACACTATTTTGTAAATATACTTTAAGTATGGCCACTTTGGGTTTATACCTGAACTTATAGTAAATCAACTGTTCAGGATTTAGACTTAAATATGTACATGGGAAATTAAAAGAAAAATAGAACTGGTATAGTAAAGGATTGTATCAGCGCCTAAAATATACTTAGGTGTATGCTGTATGCTGCGATGTGAAGCCTCTGAAGCTGTCTTTGTCAGCACAGTTTCACATATAGATGTGCACACATTCATTCATTGGAGCTTTTCTTGGCAGGTAAAGTTTCCCTTCCTTTTGTTTCAGAAATCCTCTGTAACATGACCAATCCATGCAGAGATCATCATCATAACCTCTGCATCAAGTGCGCTATACACACTTAAATGTGTCCTTATTTTATACATAGGGCTCATTTTTAAACATACTTACTGAATTGTTGTATTAAAACTACTAATCAGTATTTTTGTGATAGCGAGGGGAATCTAGTGATGTGAAAGCTGTTGCCTATGGTAACCAATCACCTGACTCTACAGCTCCCCTCAGCTCTGCACCGTTTTACAGTCTTTCAGCTCATTGGCGTCATTTCCTGCTCTGAAAATAAAAAAGGCTCCGATAAACCTGCTGTGTTGTCTGTTTGGTCAGTGCCGAACAGTAACAGACTGCACTTCATTGGCTGGTCAGTAAGGAAACTGTCAGACATGCTAACATCCATCCTGTGGTCTTAATGATGGATCACTGCAGCGCCCCCCAGTGGCCAAAGAATCCACTGATGCAGCTTTAATGAGGGTCAAGATGAACTCTGGCATGACAGACAGAGAAAACGCCACAAACACAGAGCACAGGCCGGAAATGGACTCAAACACACTCAAGTGTTCGAAAATGTCACAAAATACACTCAAACAGACGCAGTGTTTGACCTGCCTGTCACACCGCCTCCCTCCCTCCCTCTCTCTCTCTCTCTCTCTCTCTCTCACACACACACACACTCATCCATGGAGGCTCGTTCAGCAGTCAGCAGCCTCTCAACATGACATGAGCAGCACAGTCCGGCTCCTCCGGCCTCAACAAGCTCTCCGTTTGCGCCCATCTACAACTTTTTCTTTCTCTCTCTCTTTTTTTAACACCTCCTCCTCCTCCTCCTCCCTCCCGGCTCCGCTCAGACCCCTCCCCGCTACTTTTCTTCCCTCCGTCCCCCGGAGAGGAGTCCGGTTCCGCTCGCTCTCCGGTGCTCCGACGCTCCGGCGCTGCGCATGGATGTTTCAGCGGGAGAGGGGACGCCTCTGCCGGGCGTCCGAGTCCGGAACCGGCCGGCGCAAGTGATGCCGAGCCAGAAGAAGGTCCGAGCGAGGAGGAAAAGGCGAAAGGAGTTGGTTTTTATCCAGATCTGCCTGTTCGGGGGTCTGCTCCTGCTGGTGAAGGGCTTCTCCTACTTGGCGGAAAACGCAGGTGAGGATGCTTCACTGATTCCCCCCCAATCCCCATCACCCCATCCTCCCTCCATCCCTCCCCATCAGTCAGCCTGATCGTGTCTTTACTGTACATGTTTGCCTCTGTAACCCCCCCCCGCTGATGGCACATCTGATCACATCTGTGTGTTCAGGCTCTCATCCTGAAGTCTCACCTGGTGTGTGTCTGTGTCTGTGCCTCTGCAAAGTTTGGCTCCTGTCCTTTCACTGTAACATAAAAAAGTGTGTGTGATGTGCACCGCTTCATCCCAAACACTGACCTTTGCTGCTCCGCTGAAATGTGGTGAAACTCAGTGACAGCCCTCTCATCCATTAGTCCCAGTTTGACCTGAAAATAAAAAGTCCTCCTGCATGTATCAAGGTGTCCGTGCACACACACACACACACACACACACACAGAGCTGGGCTTTAACAGTGGGGACCTGTTCTGGGCTGAGGGGTGCAGAGGCTGCTGTACATTCAGGTGTTTTTCACTGCAGAGTAGTGAAATCAGGGCACTGAGCCCCAGGGTACAGGCCCACACCTCTGCAGGTTACTGCAAATGGCTCCACGCTGTCTCTCTCTCCCTCTCTTTAACTTTATCGCTGTGGTGTTTGTTAGATTATTAGAATCGCCAAAGCAACCAAATGCAGTCAGAATCAACTCTGGTCATAAATAACTGTGGTACTTCCTAACAGCAAACATCTGTAGCACTTGACTTGATGTCTCCATGTTCCTCTCTTTCTCTTTTTATCTCTCTTTAACTGTGCCCCCCCCCCCAACACTCCACTTAATTACTGAGTCAGCGTCAGCTAAAGTGAGATGCATTTATCACTTTCCATGGACAGAAGGCCAGCATGAATATTCATACACTCATGATTTGTGCATCATCAGTGGGACTCATTTTTTCCTCCTCTCTCCTCCCCGCTGTGTATCCTGGTTACATGGAAATGCAACAGCGCTGCTCTCTGCACGCGCTCAAAACTGAGAGGTGAACCAGAGGCGTTTAATGCGTTTCCCCTGTCCCCATTGTGCTCTTGTTAACTCTTAATCAGCTTGCCAGAATATCAATTAAAGTTGATTATTTATGATGCGCTTAATGAAGTTGTGCTAAATTGAGCTTGATGTTGTGGAGCTGGGAGCTCACCGCCTCCTCACGGTGGCACATCAATCATTCCCATGCTCCTCTCCTTCTCCCTCCGTGTGTGAGATAGCGGAGGGTGGCAGGAGGGGCTGTGCTGGCACGCAAGCCCTCATGCTGGAGCTGCAATGTGTGGTGGAGTAAAGGTGAGGACAGGTGAGAAGTTCAGACGCGCCCCGAGGACTGCTGGATTACTGGGCTTTCTTTTAATTCTGTCCGAGCCCCCCCACCCCACCCCCTCTCTTTGGCCAGACGTGTGGTTGGCAGGGTGGAAAGGGCAGAGTGCTCCTGCTGGGCTCTCTGAAGTATGAAATGAATTCACTGGTGTTGCTGCTTTCTTGAAGAATGTGCAGATGTAGCCACAGTGGGAGCCCCACTTTGTGCGCTGCGCTGTGGCCCCTCCCCAAGAGGATTTTGTTTTGGAAAATCATGAAATTCCCTTCAATGTATGAATTGGGGGGTGGGGGGAGGGGGGTGATACCGAACTGACACATCTGTGGTCCACTCCTCCAGCTGTTCACTACCCTGCTATTACATAAAGAGTCAGACTTACATGTGACAAGAGAAGCTGGCCCATTAAAAATACAACAAATCTCCAGACACGCACTTTCACATCTCAGCAGCACAAACATGTAACTTACACATATGAAAAGGCAGTAAGGGAACTTAACTAACGTGGTGAATGTGCTGAAGTACACAGGAGCTGAAATGGTTTGTCAAGAAGTCGACAGAAGAAATGAAATTGTTACATTTTATCAATCATTTTTTCCTTCAGAAATGCCAAACATTCCCTGGTGTCATCCCCACCGGTGTGAGGACTGGCTGCTGCAGTCTGTTTTGAATAAATCTAATATGAATATCTTTGGGGGTTTTGGAGTGTTGGTTGGACAAACAAGTGATTTGATGACATCGCTTTGGGGTCTGAGAAACCTTTTTTTTCGTATTTTGGAAACTGAAGGATGACTTACTAAATTGAGAAAATAGTCAGCAGATGGATCGACAATGAATATAATATGTTCCAGTCTTTCCCAGAGAAGCTGATATAAAGAGAGTTATGATTGGAAAGTCACTGAGCTTTATTAGCATAAGTAGCTGGCACAGCCCTCAGTTGTACATGCAGTGATTAGTAGACACATTTTGATAATCTATTGATCATTTAGATCACTTTTCTGGGACATTCTCCTTGTTCAGCTTATCTTCCGTGTCAGTAAACTGAATGTTTTCGAGTTGTGGTTGACATGAAAAAAGATATTTGAAGAAACCACCTTGAACTGGATGGAAATTTTTCACTACCTGCAGACATTTTATAGATTAAACAATCAATCAAGCTTGGCAGATGAATGGATGATGAAAATGTTTGTTGCTGTGGTGATCCCCGCACATCTGCCCGGTGTGGCTGCCTTAATATTGTGACAGCGCCAGGTTTAAATAGAGGACCAAACTGTCAATGTGACTGTTGCTATGACGCTGCTTTACAAAGCGAAAAATTGGACTACTTTACGAAGTGACGTAAAAGCGGTGAGTGTGATGCTCCTTCTAGGAACACATATTCAGCATATTCAGCATTTCCTGTTGCCCTCTTTTCCCTGGAAGTGACTGGCTTTAAAATCATCCTCTTTTTTGGTGCATTGAAAGTACACAACCATGAACCAGCATGCCGTCAAATCTGGTTTATGGTTGTGTATTTTCAGAACTGGAGAGTTGCTCGTGGGGTCATGTCTGTACTTGTATCTGTTTTTTGTTGTTGTTATTTACATTTTAGCGCCACGATTCACCGGGCCTGCATCACACCATCAGACATGCCTTAGGAATGATATTGCTATCACACACAGACTCTGACCGATTGAGAGTCGCTGTCCAGTGATTATGTTGCTTGTTGGTTGATCAGATATTTTTAGGCCATTTTATTTCTGCATTCTGCTCTTTCCTCAAAGTTAACTGGTTTGTTGTTTCAGCGCTGCAGCTCAGGTCATATCACAGTTTCCAATTCCCCACCTGGATGTTGTGGCTGCTCTGAAACGTCCTTGGATCTATTTTGAAAGTAGAGCTCACTTTGACAAATATCTTCCAGGTTTCGATGTCTCCAGCCACGGCAGCGACGACCAGGAGAGGTGGGGAGGGAGGAGGCTGCTGCAGGAAATGGACAATAGCAGCCTGGAGGAAATGGAGAGCGAAGGATCTAAGAACTGCACTGTTCCAGGTAAGATGGAGACAAGATGAAAGAAAGAGGACACCAGCGTGTGCCCCCCTCCTTTACTGCCCCCCCCTCTCCCTCCCACCTTCCAGAACAGAGAGAGGGAGAGAAGGAAAATTGGAGCAAAAGTCGGAAATAAATGATCACCCCACTTGTCCAGTCTTCTTCACCCTCTCTGGTCCCCCTGTTTTCTCCTCCTGATGTGGGGTAACCCAGATTGTGAGGTCAGATGATTTCCCACGAGCGCAGGCTACAGCGAGCACTGAAATTCTGGCTGCCTCAGCACTTTTTTACACTTGTTCTCTGTCACATTTTTTTAGGATCTTGCAGGTTTCATTCTCGCTCCCTCCACCTAGCCTTCCCTCTCCGTCTAACACCATCCCCCCTTTTCATCTCTCCCATTCCCTTCCTTTGTGTTTCCTTCATGTTTTTCCCCACGGTGGCCACATCTCAGAAGAAAAAAAAAAATCCCTGTTTCCATGGCGACCTCTTATCTTATCATCAACTGGCAACTTCTGTTCGAGGCGCTCAAGAATAGCATGTTAGGATGCTAAAGGCATTTTGTGTGGCTTCTTGTTTGTAAAGTTTAAAAATCACTTAATCCATCTAAAGGGGTTGAAACCAGCCACGTGTAGGTGACCTTAAAATAACAAATTGCTTTCAGGTCGTATAAACAACGTCTTCCTGTCTCTCACTGGAGCGATCCCTCCTTACGCATGCATGGACTCTCACCATCGCCCATATCTGTTGCTATTTTTAGACGTAGATGGATCCTCGTAGATGGAGGAAATTTGATGCGCGCTCCTGTTATAATTGATGTGTACAAGGTAGGCTGGAGAGAGCCGACTGTGCTGCGCATCACATTGACATTTTTCTTTTTTACCTTGAGCGAGAGACGGTTGACCTGCCCCTCAGAGGGAGGGGCGGTTCTCTCATGAGCTCATTAAGTAAAATGGCCATCATCAATCTCCTTCCTCACCCTCCCAAGGTCACTGCTGTCATCTATAAAGGGAACCAAGGTCAAAGTTCAGCTTATTCTCTTATGCTGCTTATTATACAGTACCTGCTCTTTCTAAATTTAAAGCGAATACCCCGGTGGCTTCAGCCCCTGCCACACTCTTGAGGACTGCAAAGTTTTTGCTAAAAAACCTCTATTTTCTGAAAGTCTTGGTCCGCTCTGGTGATTTCTGCTCCTCTCACTGGCATGAGACACATAAAACATACCCTTGTGGGGAGTTAGTGAGTCATTCTTCATCTGACCTTTGAGAGGAAAGAGTCTGCATGTTTTTAAAAGGTAGTGGATGTGTGAAGCGAAGGATGTGGGAGCACAATACTTTGGCCATAGGGCTGCAGAGAGCAGGTGCTCTTTGTACGATGTGCCTGCAACTAATGATTATTTTCATTATCAAACATTTCTTTAGTCTATAAAAAGTGAGAAAATAGTAAAATAATCCCTTACGACCTCCCTTGTTGAATTACTTGTTTTTTCCAACCATCTGTCTAAAGGTCTTGTATTTGAAACAGCCCAGTATCCTGAGGAATTAGCTCCATTCGCTGCCAGTGCAGAAAGCAGTGTGGCCTTTATGTGGCCAGGCAGAAAGTGAAGGTGCAGACGTGAAACTTGTCCAACTTGACTGCTGCTTGTGTTCTGTCAAAGACAAGTAAGGTTCACTCACTTTTTTTAACCATCCATATGTTTTTGCCTTCTGTGGCTCCAGGGAAGCTGTGTGGAGTCTGAAAGATGTCCTCAGGTAATGTCACTTGACTCAGGGCCTCTCAGCAATGGTCACTGTAAGGATAATGTTGTTATGACTGATAAAAATGTACAAAAACTCTTAAGAGTCTACAGCCATGCTAATCGCTCTGTGAGAGCTAAATGCTCACATCAGTATGATAACTGGTACTAATCTCAGGTACATGTTCACCATCTTAGTGCAGTGTCAGTGTGTTAGCAACACACACAGTACAGCTATGGCTGATGTGATGTGATTAGTTTGCAGGTGCTGGGTCATAAAAGAAAGTATTGGACAAACAGAACTGTTGACCGGATAATGGCATTAGATGAAATGTTAAAAGATTAGTCATAATTCATCCTGAGGAACATTTGTACCAAATGTTATGGTAGTCTGTCCACACGTTTTGGGACATTTCACAGTGAAATAGAAGCAGAAATATTGGAATAAATGAGTTTTGGATAGAATGGACCTGATTGTAGATGCTGATGTTTTCTTTACTGTAGTCTGTGTTGGGCCCTGTTCAGCCTGTCATTTTCATTTCATTTTCAGCCTGCACTGACCATCTCTTTCATTGTTAACTGATATACACCATTAAGCAGGACAAGGTTGAACTTTTTTTTTTCTGGTGCCTGTGCTTTGATTCATCATATCAACATTCATATCATGGATCAAATGTGAAAAATACAGTGTGCCAAATTCAGTGGGCTACAGTTTTCTTTTTAATGTTCCAGATAGCCTTCATTTTAAGTCAACATTTAGGTCAGTCTGTGTTGTATCAGTCTCATTACTAAAGGTAAAAAATGTCACCCTCATGGTGGCACTACAGGAAAAGTCGGAAGATCACCAAAGTCAGTAGGATTCATCCTCTGGGAACCAAAATGAGGATACAAAATATATCCTAAAGGGTTTTTGAGATACTTCAGTCTCGACCAGAGTGGTGGACTGAACAACCGCCGACAGCGCTGCCAGAAAGTTTCAACTATTAATTTATCATCGACTTTGTTTTCTATTCCTAATCAACTTATCGACTAGTACTGTGTGTGATCATGTAGTGGCTTGGTATTTGTGCACAACAGATTGTGTGTGTGTGTGTGTTCCCACAGCTTGCCAGTCACAGAGCAGTGCACAAGCCTGGCTGATGAGGAAGTATCCCAACATGAGCTCTGTGTTCTGGGAGGATGCAGCGCGGCGGAGGCACTCACTGATTGTTGCCTGAAATTAGAGGCCTGCTGATCAAGTGCTCCAAAGAGGAGTGAGAGAGACAGTCGGGAAGACACAGAGGGAGAGAAAAGGGCCCTCATTTGCTAATTTTCCCTTCGCAGCCACACATGAAACAAGCCATCACACCCGTCATTACATCTCCCTCCCTGATTTTAATTGTGAGGACCCCGCAGCTTCTGTTGATTTCAGACTCTTGTTTAGTCCCCCCACGCCTTCTCCATCGCTCCGTCATTTTTCAGTTAAGGGAAAGAGAGCTGAAGCACAGGCGCCGGCTGGTACTCATGTTTGAGAAGGGTTACGTCTTAGTAACAGTGTCACTTTTGCTCCTTGTTGTGTCGGCCTCTGCCCCCCCAGAGCTTTACAAATTGCTTAAAATGTCAAAGAGAGTTTCCTGGCTAGAAAAGAGGCGGCGGGTTCAGATTCTGTATTTTGTGTTTGTGAGTGTCGATATGTGTGTATATGCGTGTGGCCTTGTCAGTGTGTGTTCTTGAGGTGGACGCGAGCAACCTTGTACAAAAGGAGCCTTGTCTGTCCCGCTCTTGACCTTCCTTTTATCATGGAGAAACAAGAGTTGTTCATTTCGATGACGCCCCAGATCTGCTGCGCAGAGACGACGTACTTTGATGCCTCGTGTTTACGGGGGGAAATAACAAAGAAATCCATTACTTCTGAAGATGTCCTGGAGATTAGTCACCATAGTTTTCATCTGCAGTAAAGCTTCCAATAGGTACTGTTTAAGACATGGCCGTGGCCTACACCCACACAAACACACGCACCACCTCGGTCCTGATGCACCTTTTTCTTTTACACACATTTGCAAACACAGGTGGTTATTGGAACCCCCTTCGAGCAGCTCTGTGTACACTAACATTGGCTGTTTGATTAGACGGATAGCGGCCTGGGTACCCCGAACATGTGACTGCTCTCTCCAGGGGTCTTTCCCCAGAGGCTGTCCTCCTCCGTTATTAAAGATCCTCTCCTCTCCGCTCAGCTCAGCTCAGCTCTGCTCAGCTCCGACGCAACACTCCATTTTAGGAAAGGAGGCTGCTATGACTTAATCAGGGCTTCCCTGTGAGGAATGTGGTGTGTGCACGCGCATGCGTGTGGCTGCAAGTTGAACTGTCGAGCTGAGCCTCGTTAGAATAGTATTGATTAATGCGAGGGTGCTGGCCCTGGTTTCTACAGCGAGTAGGAGTGTGAAAGCCGCTTTTTTTTCCACCCTGTGCATGTGTGTGCTTGTATGTTTTTTCGTACTAGCCTTGCTTCACGTGGGCAGCCCCCAGGCTCTTCCCCATGTGCCAGAGGCAAGTAAGTAAGCATCGCCACAATGCTGCTGATGAATTAATAAAATGAGGGAAAATGATCACTCCTTAATACCTTGACAATAGACCCCCACTAATCAAATGCAAAACTGACCCAGGGAGCTCCTGGAATGATTTCCTCTGAGAAATCAATCCTGCTATATTACAGATATTAGCTCTGAGTGGGCTGCTGCTTTCCCAACACAATGACGACAACGGCATTAACAGTTGCAGCTGGTGTCAGAGTTCTTCATAACTGCCTAACGTGCAGATCTCCAAAGTCATCTTGTTGTGTTATTGCAGGAGCTCCTAGCTCAGGGGAATATGGCCGATCCATCACAGCAATTAGCTCAGCGAGTCCGAGAGTCCCCTCTACATCAGCTGCTGCTCATGTTCTCTGCCTCGTCCTCCCTCACTCTCTCCTGCTCTTCTGTGGAGGGAGCATTTGTCCAACATTATTTTTTGTTTGTCCCTTGCTGTTGTTTATCCTTTACTTCCTTGCTCATTGATTGTCATGTTTCCCCTTCGTCTCTCCTATCTCTTCCCACTTCTGAGTTCCCCTTCTGCTGAATTATAGAGCTCCTGTTGTTTGCCAGCAGCAAAAGTGACTTGACACACCTTTAAAGATTCATCCTGCTGGTGTGACTGTGAGCGATGTTGAGGCTGTTTCCTGAGATCACGAACATCCTCCTTTACTTGCTGCTTTCCAAAGGGCTTTAGAGGACTTAAAGGCTCCCATGCAAAGTATTTCTCTGAACAGCAGGCTGAGTATTTAGTTAAACTAACCACTGGGTTACTGGCTCTCTGGCATCCTCAGTTGTTCTCATTTGGGCATTTTGTACCATTATTAGAGAGTTGACAGAACACGAGGGGGAGAGAGATGGCAGACTCAAAGTGAGGATGCTGCCATTACATAGTACTTACTTTTTAAATTAGTTTTGGCCGGTTCATTTTTTTTTTTTTTAACGATCAATTTTCTGTTTTTGCTATTTTTTCTGCTCATCAGCTGACATAAATTATGTTCTAACTGAGATTAGTGGGCTAATGTAATGAGACATTTTCACTCCACACCTGAAAAGAGTGTAGGGCTCTGTCTATATGTCTTCTGCAGCACAGGTTTCATCAGCCAAAAGCATGAGGGAAGAAGGACAAAACTGTGTGTGATGCGTTCTGCAGAGGCAATTACTTGCTCTGCCTTTGCATGACTATGCCAGCCGACACATACTGTATGTGCTGCACTGTAGCACATAAAAGGTTAAAGTGGAGCGACGATGTGACAAGGTGTTTGATGTGCTTTATGGATACGAACGTTTCAATCTGTCACATTGCCTTATCCGAGGAGGAGCTTTTCACACGAAGAAGGCGAGCAGCTGGGAGGCTCTGATGATGATGATTGACAGATCCTCAGCTCCCAAATGGTCGAGCAGGCAGTCTGAAATCTACCAAGGGAGGGATAGACATGTAAACAGCTGAGTGGAATTATTGTCCTAATCAGAGGGAGAACAGTGGTTGTGTCATTTGATTACATGTAAACATAACTGATGGAGCTAATTAAGAAAATGTGTCGCTACGCTACTGCTAGAATTCACTGTTTGCCATAGAAACATCAAGTTAATGACAGAACATGATCTACTTTACCTCTTTTACAGATGTTGTGTCAGTACTGCTGTCAATTTAAGTTGTGAAGCAATGGTAATAAGTGGCTAAAAAAGTGCTCAATGAGACTTTTACTTGATAAGATATAATGTTTTGTATGTGATTCATAGGTATATATTTGCATATATGGTTGCTGTGTTTTGGCTTTGTTGGGCAGTACTGACTGCAGTAATAGGTGATAATGTGCAAGGATATGTAACAATGCACTAACAAAAGCAACAAATAAAAACATCACAAGTCTTTTATGGGGACAAAGGATGCACACAGTGTGTTTTGGTGAGAAACACTTAAAATAAACAGAATTTTGTTTACATACCACAAGGTACCGTTAAATACAAGATAAGATAACAGATGCATCTGTTGGGAATTGTGATGTTGCAGCAGCACAATTAATAAGATACAGCAGTGGCACACAACAGCAAAATAATGGAAGAATTAACATAAAATAGTGAAATAATCTACAATCAACATATTAAAACATGCTACAGCACACATCGTTGACACTAAACATGAGGGGATTTGTCTTTCAAAAAATGAACGAGTAATTGAAAAAGATGAAAAGAACAATGCTGTAACAATAAAAAGTATCATTGTTGCTTTAAGCCTGCATTGCTCTGAAAGCAAACTGCAGGCAGAGTTAATATGTAAGTTAATAGCCTTATCATGAAGGCACAGTGCTCAGACCTTTGATGCAGAACTGTGTCACCAAACTGCAGATGTGATTTCTATTCACTAAGCTGGTCTCATGCTGAGGTAATGGGAATGTGGGTACATTCTATTTCTTTAGTCACTCTTATGAAAAAATGTCAGTGCGGACTAAAATTCATTCATTATTGATATTCAAATAATGTTCTGTAAGGTCCCTGCTATTTCTTGGATGCAGTATTTTATAGCCAGGGAGGGAAAGTGCTCTGGAAATGCTACAAACTTCTATAATAAATCACTGTTGGCCTTCTTGAATACTATCATTTATGTAGAAGTGTAGTTTCCTCATGCAGTTTATTCAATGCATTGTGTCATTCATCTGATCTGAATGCCGCAGTGATGCCATTTTTCCACAGAGATGAATCATGAGGGTTTGAGCTTTATACAGTAAATGGATTCAATAGACTGAACTTAACCTGCTCCGGAGTAAGCTGCACAGCCTGTTACCATGGTGATGTACACTGTTTAAAAGTGAGTCATTGGCATTATATTGAAAGGCCAAAACTTAGCCCCATGAGTTGTCACACTGATTGACCTTGCTGATGTACTGGTGGATGTGACATGCGGCGTGACACTGACCAGTAAACAGGCTTACTCAACGTGACTGACTGCTTTTTTTTTTTAAATAATTTTTTTTGGTGGGTTATACCCTTTGTTGTTTCTTGCAGATAGGACAGTGAGAGATACACAGGAATGATTGGAGAGAGAGAGAGAGAGAGAGAGAGAGAGAGAGAGAGGAGGGGTGGGGCGGGGGAGTAGAAAGAGCTTCCCTGTATGTTTCTTCACTTATTTACTTCTGTCTTAGTCCTGATACATGCTTCGACCTCATGTGTGGGTAGGTCTGTCCTTTTTCAACTTTATTTGTCCAGTGATGTTTTTTTTAATTTTTTTTAAGCAAGATCTATGATCATGCCCTCACACCTTAGAGGTATCCAGCACTACTCTGGCCTATCACAGCAGGCCAGTGAGCGGCTACAGTGAATGAAGCCACCCTAAAACACGAGCTGCTCATTTATCAGTAAGAGTAGAGTAAATATTAGACACACTAATCATCCCAAAGCAGCCTCCAAAATAAAGGAACAGTAATCTGAATCACACACAACATCACTGAAGATTAGATTTTGACAAAGGTAGGAGCTTCTTTGGTGATTATAACTCTCTACATAGACAGCAGCTACGCCACATGTACAAAACCCCTCACACATTTACTAAAACATTTGCTGTTAACTATTACTTTATCTTCTTACATTAACCTGCAACTGAAATGCATCAAAATCAGGCTACAGTGTGTTTTCTAAATGCGTTCATGGAAATGGTAGTTACTTATTGATGTAAAAGTATGTTAGGGTACGCTGAGGAAGTTCACCAAACAAGTGGTGGATTCATTTCACCGCAGACATTTTGTTCTATCAGGAAAAGAGCAGGCGTTACTACCGACATCAACAGCAGCTCAGTTGTATTCAGGTTTCTCAGTAAGCCATGACAGTGAGCCCGCATGCACAATACCAGGACTCTTAAACTGAAGTAGCTTAAAAAAGATTCAACCAAAACTCATTTGAATTTTTCACCCATTCGTTCTACTGTGACATGTCTCACAGTATGTAACAACTTACACTCATGTTTTTATTTTCATGATGAACAATACATCACATGACAGTGTGAAAAGAGTCACTCAGAGTTGCAGAGAACTATCACCTGAATCTTCAGCTCCCCTCAGCTTTACAGAGCTTCAGACCAGCTTTCTGTTAAGATGTTCAGACCAAAACTTCATGTAGTAGTTCACTCTCACTGCCCTTATAGCATCACATGCAGAAAAAGCTCTAAGAAACCACTGTACGCTGCCTGCTCAGCACCAGCAGACAGACAGTTAGAGATTAGTCGCTGAACTTTGTGGAGCATTTAGCAGCTAAAGAGGCACAATGTTACTGGTGGAGACCAGAAATAATAATTATGTACTCACACAGTTAATTGCTGACATGACTGAAAAAATCTGAGATCTCAGTTCTTAAAAGTCATACGAGTTTTAAGAACTGAGATTCGAGATATTTTAATTATTTGGCTAAACTGTCTGAACATCTAAGTTTGTAGCACCGTCAACCTTTTCTGTAAGAATTATAACAAAAATGAGACCCACATTATAAAACAATCATCCAACAGTTTGTCCTGGCCAGTGTTCACTCACAGTCCATCTCCTGACCTCTAAGTGCAACATAAATAATGAGTGTATTCTTGTGTGTGTGTGTTCATATGCGCATCATGTAAGATTTTCTCACAGTCAACATTGTGAAATCTTGGACTGCAAAGAACAAAACAGCATAGTGAGATAGACATGGAGTCGTGAACCAGTGGGTGACGTGTCCGACTCAAACCACGCAGAGACTATTTCTTTCTGGGAGTCCTGCTCATGATATGTGTGTATGCGTACATGCGAGCGCGCCCCGAGGATGTGTACGTATAGATGTCTGTTCGGGCGTAGTGTGTGTGCGTGCTGCAAACTGTGCAAGGAAGGGAAAAAAAAAAGCGGGAGTCCTTAAATGTCACATTACTCAGCACGGTAACTACGCTCACGACATGCGATGTGTCAGCCCGCATCATCATCGGCCACTGAGCATGTGCAGAACAGGCCCCCAGCCCTCCACGTGCACTCAGAGTATGCACGAGATGTACACGGGGATGAGCTTGTACAGATCCCCGGGGGTGGCAAATGCAACTTTAATCACCTTTTTTCTTTTTTCTTTTCATCCTGAGCTACATCATCCCCCTGGTTGTTTTTGTTGTTGTCCTTACTGTTTGCTCTTTGTTTGTCCCAGCGCCATTAAAGCATCGACAGCTTCACGTGATGGCTGAGCCTCCACGGGGCAGCCATGACTCCTTGTGACATCAGCGTGAATGAAACCTGAGCGAGTGTGCTGATGTTCAGCATGAAACATGAAAACGCTCATCGCTCTCCTCGCTCCACCTCCCAACCCAAATCAAATCAACAGCGCTTTGCCCCCGGCCCTATCGAGGCTGAAGTTCACTAGTTATTTTTAGCCAACATTTCAAACCAGCAAGCAGTGCCCAAAAATGTTTTTGACTTTTTTTTTTCTTTAAATTTGACAATGAAAGATGCAAAGATTAAAGCAGCAGTAAATGTCAGTGATAAACAATTAATTCTCAAACTCCTGAACTGGCTGTTCATCTCACAGCTCTGAGAAAGCCAACATTACTCTGTTTTCTAAATCAAGAGTAAAGGCTTTTTTTTTCCTTTTTTTTTTAGGGCGATTATGCTCCGCTTCAGTGATCTTGTTCCCTTTGACTAGATACAAACTAAGTGTACATGCCAGCTGTGGCGTGTCTTTCTTTCCCATTTATCTGGAGATTTGTGTTTCGGAGGTGATTAAATACGTCCACATAGTTTCTGAGTCTTCAAATAAGAGTTAAACAGCAGAACAGATGTAAAAAGATCAAGCAGATCAGATGGTGTTTGGAGATTACGTTTCTGATCATTGCGCGGAAGACCCATTTTTCTCTTTCAAGTCCAAATATCTCCATCCAGCTCAGTCCGTCTTTCAAAGCAGTCATCAAACATTATTGTTTTTCAACCTCCTTCAGCCTCGCCACCAAACAAAATCTCCCCACCATGTATTTACAACCGAACATTATTAGGGAAGCGGCTATCACATCATTCAGGAGATATTTTCTGTGTTGTTTTTCACAGAGGGTAAGCATACAGTGACTACAGAGAGAGAGGGGGAGAGAGAGAGAGAGAGAAAGAAAGAGAAAATCATTTCCCACTGTGCATAATTAGCCAGAAGTGTGAGATGCAGAATCATTGCATTCATAATGGGCTGGATAGCTTCCAGTTGATGGTAGTCTGACGAGAGAGAGCGCAGAGGGAGATGTATTGCAAATACAGGGCCTCATACCCCTGTGTAGAGTGAGTTAGCGGGGAATTCATTAATGGCATGTTTAACTGTTATTTATCACCACCTGGGCACCCACAGATCTGCTAATGGAGTTCGACTGTAACATTTCGCTGTATTTAACTGTCTCCTTGTTTAATTGTACGAGCTTGTTGTTCGGTCCAGGGCATTTGTATGACAACAAGGCAGCTCCACAGCACTTCAAAGATGACTCTGGGATGTATTTTTTTCAGTGTTTGCCATCATTTCTATTAGAATAAAATCACTGAACCCAACAAGTTTATTTCTGAATTCAGTCAGAGACGCTTCAAAGACACAACAAATAGTAGTATAGCATCTGTCGAATCCAATATGATAGTGAGGTGATAAAATGTGTATGTGACACAATGAAATAACTGTAGTCATCTAATTCAGAAACTGCTTATTTTTCTCGCTGGATCCAAATCCTGGATATCCTGGTTCAAAACCATGAAGATTAAAACATGGACAAAATTGTTGGTACTCTTCCGTTAAAGAAAGAAAAAAAAAGTACATTTTCAGTACATTTTTATTTATTATTACTTTTGTCAGTATCAAGTAATTTCAGTGACCGTTATGGTTTTTTCTGTCTTTAACAGAAGGTTATCAACAATTTTGTCCACGTGTGTAAAGTATTGATTCATTGATTATTACATTTGCTAAAAAAAAAAGAGAGAGTAGGGATAAGTTTATTCATAGGTGTCTGAGCTGAGCCAACTTGTGTACACTAACACTGCTCAGGTAGGTAAAATAACCTGTGTCTGCACTCAGAGGCTCTCACAGGTGCACCTGAATAATCTTTCACACTCACACACTGTGATTTTCTGTTGGATCTGCAGTGAAATGCTCATTCTGTAGCTTGTCCTACCTGAGAGCAGCTCTAGCAGGCTGGAGTGGACAAAACACTGTGAAGTTCAGTAAAGAGGGAATTTGATTTATTTATTGGCTTTATTTTTGACCAACCCCTGCCCTGATACGGGTCATTGGGGTGGCAAAACTGTGCAACAACAACTGCAGCTGTGTGCACACGGTTTTCTTGAGCACACACATGCATGTACCTCTAAACAGTAGCCCCACTGGACTTCTGGACGGATCATAGCAATGAACTTGTGAAGATAATGTTATGGATCAGTGCAAACAATGGCTTGAAAATTAGACATCAAGGTGTAGTGAGCTGGTGTTATTCTTTTTGTGTAGAAAAGCATTGTATTTCAGTCTGATCTGATCTGATCTGATCTGATAAACAGTAAGTCTAATTTCTATTTGATTGATGGAGTCAAACTGTCATTATAGACTCACTTATAGACCCACGAGAATGGCAAAAAAATCGAATGGTTTCAAATGTCACATAGCATGCAGTGTGTTTGTACTGCGTTATCTCTCGCTCTGTCTTTTTGTCTGTTTATCTATCACACACACACACACACACACACAGAGTGAAATCCTCTCTTGAGCCTTTACTCCAGAGGTCGGGTCTGGTCTGTACCAAACTGTAATATAATATGCTTAGTCATCAGAACAGCAAAACAGCAATGGCCACAACAGCATCTGTGCACACACACACACACACACACACACACACACACACACACACACACACACACACAGGCACACACACAAAATCTCCCTCATGCATAAACACACACACACACATACAGGGCAATCCAAATAAGAGCCTGCCATCCAAATCTCCAAATGCAGTTAGACAACCCCCTCCCCTCGTCATCTTACCCCCCAATGCCAAATCCAGCCAGTGGTGCCTGTTCGTTTCCATGACAACGGCCTGAAAGTATTATATCATCAGCGAGAAGGGTGCAGGGCAGAATTTTGCACGCATGCACACACACTCTCACACACACTTGCATTCCCCCACTGTCACTCTCGCTCTGTTGCACACACACACAAACACGCACATCCCTAAGTGCCCTCTCCTCCACCCCCCCCCCACCCCCCCCACCCCCACCCCTTTTTCGGAGCATACGGATCCTTGCCCCATGTTACGTAAGACTCCCAGGCTCTTACTCCGGAGAGGTGAAGAACATTTTTTGGGGAGCTTCTTCACATCTTCACAGCTCCTCCTCCATCCTCCTGATGTTCTTCCACTGTGCTCACAACGAGGCGTCCATCCATTTTAAAGTGAACGGCAAAGAAATATCGGCAGTGGCAGCTCACATTAGCGGTTTCAGCTGGCAGGGCAACCCACTTAAAATACTCCTGAATAATTCACTGTGACTACATCAGTTTATAATCTCATTTTGCCCCTAATGAAGCCATTAACATCTGTGTGAATGCTTATCTGCGTGACCTGTAAGAGAGGGTTAACACACTGATGGCTCCTTTTGCTGTTCACGTGTTTTGACAGCTTCATTTAAGTGAGCGAGTGGGCCTGAACTGTGCATTTGCTCTCATTCGCCGGGATATGAAGCGAGTATCCAGATATTACTTGTGATTATTCCTGATGTACCACTAAAATATGCAGCAGCCAGTGGCTTCAGCCTTCTCGCTCTCCGTGGCAGGAGATCAGCAAAGTTGGGTGAAAGGTGGTGAAGGGGGAGTGTAACTGGGGCTGGGGGTTTCCTACCTCTTTATTTTATATTTAACAGCAGAGATTGCAGGAAATCTCCAAGGACTCTCAAGCATCACTCCACCATTTCACCCCCATCACAGCGTTGGTTATAAATAAATGTGAAAGATGGAGGGAGAGAGGTAAAGATGAGGAGAGTGGTCATCCACTGGGATTTGTACAGTAGCTGTGTGAGGGAGAGTTCCAGGACAAGAGCAAATGTACCACCATATGCATATGCACAGCCCTCACACTTCTCCTCTGTTTCCCTCTCTATAAATAAACCCACGCTCGCCCACATCCATGCTGAGTTACATGACGTGATGACATGATGATCTGTGACCTCACTAGTGCTCAAGTTTGCCCATCAGCAAAAAAAGGAATCAACAACAATTTTAAATATTTTAATTTCTGATTTGTGCAACATAGATACATTATGACTTAAGACCACTAAGCAACAATGAAAGTTCACACGTGTCCACAGTTTTATGAATGAAATCGAACATGAAACCATTCACTGTCACTTTGGAGTGAGAGTGGGCTCCTCCTGTCTACATACAGTATGTGTGCAGATGTGGCGATTACAGGTTAACCGTGATTTGTCTTTTTCTCTGCTGTATTTACAAAGGTTTTCTGGGCTTCTGTGGATCAGAATCACAGGAAATGTCACAAAAGTTCACAAACTAGGCAAGAGAAGGCAAAAAAAATGTTGTTTTTATTTAGATGTCAGGAGCTGTTCCAGATACATCAGTGTCTGCTCTGACATACTAGACGGGATAAAGCAAGACACAGCATGTCCCTCAGCTCCGGCCATCACCAGCCAAAACAAGCAAACAAACTTCTCCCCATGCGCATCATTACGAGAGAGACAACTGTGAAATGCATTTTTATGAGTGTATCAAACACAGGTGGCTCTTAGTGTATGAAAATTTGATCTACTGTGCTCCACAGAACTCTTAAAGTCCTGAAGAACCAGTATATGATTTGATTGTTGTGTGTGAGGAGCCAGCAGGGAGTCAGCCAGCTCAGCTCAGAGAAGCTCTGTAACACACATCCCCTGTGGGCCCAAAAGTGCACAAGCCCGAAAACCTTCTTCAGTGCATGTGCCCAGTGAGCAGCTCACACCGGAGAGACTAGGACACCATCTTGGAACACAGTACCCGCTTCCCTTAATCTGCCAAAAGCATGTTCTCTTCTCCTGGTCTGTCTCAGTGTTGTTCATCCAACTGCACATGTATATTAGTGTCTCTTTCCCTTCACACTGAGATCACACCAAGCACTTTGTATTGGCTATTTTCAGCATTTGGAAAGTTTGACAATTATTAAAATGTCTATGCATAAAGTAATAATTTACATTTTGCCGCTCATGGTGTTCTAGGGATTATGCTTTTTGGAGCACAGTCAAAAAACCACCTCACTGAATTCATCCAAACACACTCCATAGTGTTCGCTGAAAGGCAGTGTTATGTTATTGTTAGCTGCAGCCTCACCTGTTATACTGCATCTGCTGACTTTGACACCTGCAGTAGAAACGAAAGTAACATGACAAAATTGTTTTGTTAGTGACAGGAATCCCATAAAGTCACACTATCATACAGTCTAGCACACTATACTGCCAGTAGAAATTATGCATAAGGATGCCAGACTGAGAAAATGAGAGTCTGAGAAGGATGAAGAAGGGAAGCAAAAAAATAATAATAATCTGAAACTGAAATGCTACAGCGCGGCAGCTCGCGTGACACGCCTGTGCATCTGAACGTGTTCAATGGGGTGTAAAGGAAAAGCAAAGGTGCCGCAAAGCTCCAGCGCGAGGCAAACAAGCCAAACAGAAGTCCTGCTATATCTCGATTCAGAGCCCCTCAGTGACTCACAGTGGCTTGTTCCAAATTGCCTTGTAAATTGCACTGGCATGGGACGGTGCAGGCGGGCGAGCGGGCGGTCAGCTCCAACAGGAGAATGAAGCGGGCCGAGGCAGAATGCGTCCCCCAGCAAGCTGAAGCCTGATTGCTGATTGATACATTGACTGCCACTGATTGTGCATAGTGAAGACGAACGGGGAGACTGAGATGATTGCAGAAAGGGAAACAATGGAAATCTCACTTGCCGCACATGTGTGTTTGTGCGTGTTTGCACGTGGTTTTGTGTCTCACTCCATCTGCGTGTTCAGTGCTGGTGTGTTTTTTTTTGTGTGTGTACTATAGCCAGCAGGGGTAATTGGGGCTGGAGCACCATCAGCAGCTGTTAAGGGTTCATCCCAGTGACCTCACTTACAACTAATTACCAGGCCAGCTACATCGCTTTTTTCTTTCTTTCTCCCTTTTGCTCGTTGTGTGTTCAGTACAAATCAGTTTCCCCTCATTGTGCTTGGCCAACATAACACAAGGAAATATTATTGCCTGAGCTGTCAAGTTCAGGTAACAAGCTCACACTGAACGCTTGCCCCACCCCCAGCCCTCCTTCCTCCTCTTCTCTTATGTGCTCACTCACCCCAACACACCACACTGCTCTCATCATACACCAGTGCTCAGGTATTTTTTTTCCAATCTCTAAACATCATGCATAATGCACTGCATCTCGGCCTGCACTCTGCATGTAGTACATCAAACGTCATTGCTAATGGCAAGTGTACTGTGGAGCAGCGACTGCAGCGGAGGATTGACTCCCCTCAGGTTAAGGCTTGCAGTCTATTATTTTTGCCCACCTCTCCCTTCTGCCACTTAAACACACTCTGCCTCAAGGAGACACTCACTCTGTTGCTATGGAGTGTGTGTTCTGACGGATACAGTGGAACGCGCCTTATTGATGGAACGGATCAAAACGGACTGATGAGTGTGCTCACGTTTGTCCATGCTGTTCATATGCCTTCATCTGCTCCACAGACACTTTTGTAATTAACTTTGACAAATTATTTAAACATCAGAACAGGTATTGCGATCTCACTTTTGGCTTGATACAGACTGTATTTGAAAATAGATTCCAAAGCAGTAAGATTAGAAATCCTTACAGACTGAGGCAGAAGGAGCTGAATTACTCCCTTTGCTCTCTATCGACCTAAATCTTGAATTTGTGAGCACTAATTGTAAACTGGTCCTCTGCTCCTGTATGTGCAGAGTAATTTGACCTTGACAGCTTCCACTTTATGTAAGGCAGGGTGCATCTTTTGTTGAACATGAAAGCGCCCGCCTTTAACTTGGTTGTCTTGTGTAAATATGTGTTTGAATAGAATGAGTCACTGCTCAGATGCAGCAGTTACATAAGAAGTGACCTATCAGGTACAGTTGAAAGAAACCTTTTGTTCTGTGGATAGATATGTCATATGTTGGTGATCATATGATATTGTGTTAATGAATGGGTTTGTTGCTGGAAGACGTTCGGTGCACTGTGTAACGGTAGTGGCGTCACTTGTGACCAAAGTAGATACTGAATGAGTCAGTCTTACCTTGAAGGCTTAGATGTGAGAGGGCTATTTTATGCCAGTGGATATACCAATGACCATCACCGCTGTGTTCAGTCCCAACCCAACTCAGTCTCATAGCAAAACGTGAAATAGGAACGTTGGTCCACAGTGCAAAACGTAGCTATTTCACAATTTGGCCCTGAA
>JBAJHX010000051.1:2661983-2678334 GCA_037176925.1 Amniataba percoides
CTCTTCTCTTCTCTTCTCTTCTCTTCTCTTCTCTTCTCTTCTCTTCTCTTCTCTTCTCTTCTCTTCTCTTCTCTCAGGCAGTATCTCATTGGTTCATCACATGCATGAGCAGCCCCGTGGCCCAGCAGGGTTCAATATGGGGCTCTGCTGTCACTCTTATATGACTGACACGAGGCAGGCACAATGTTCCAGTACATGTTGACCCATGTTGCTGATGGTCTCTGGGGGGTTGCCTGTAATGGAAGTTCATGCTAGCAGAGGAGCATCTCCAGGGAACTCGGCTGTCTATAAACAGACCACTAGGAGCTACTGAATGAAGCATTTTGCCATTACATGCCTGACATTATAGGCAATGTCAGTACTTACAGTGCACCCACCCTCTGAGTTAGCCTTTTCTTGCTGTGGAAGGGCAAATGAAAATAACCTTTTCTGGGAGGCTTGGCTATAAAAAAACAAAAAGTCAAAAATACTGTATATAATCACAGGCTTTGTGGAGACAACAGCATCCTGTGAATTTGTGGAAGGACTATCAGGGCTGATACCTGGAGTTTATTGTGTAGTTGAAATGCTGTTGTATGTTTCCACCTTTCCATTTTTGGAGACCCAAAATGGGCCAGTGCTGAGGAAAAAGCTTGTCCATTATGACTGCATGTATTTGAGTCCAAAATATCCACTGAAATTTCCCCAACCAGGTTTGGAAAACTGTTTGCATTAGTCAGGAAATCTTAAACACACACACACGTATGTATGTATACATTTAGAGAGGAAGAGAGAGAGTTACACGACACAATATAGATATCACCTGATCAGTTTGAATGTTCCAAACCTTATTTGAAAGTAACAAATTTTAAAAGGCATTTTTCATTTCTATAAATATTTTAAAATGAAAAAAAATGAAAAGGCATTATATTTAGTAAAGTTACTTATTTTAGACCTGAAGGAAACTGATTTCACTATCAGTTGCAGATTGTCATTGATCACGTATGTTGCTAATACTGGATTTAGTTTGAAGACAGCAAACTGAAAAAACGCTTTGTGTTGGAGCCTCATTTTTTAATATTAATATCAGTGGATTTTACTTCCAGCAGCTATTCTCTTGACAGCTGTACTGCTGACCCCCCTCCAGATCTGCACGGCACATTAATGCTGACATCATCACTTCTCAGAAAAGATTTGCTCTCAAAACACAAACACAACTCCAGACTGTGTGAATGAAACATGAAACGTACACAAATTCACAGCCAGTGTGTACATAGCTACAGAAGCTATAGCTTGAGATGGTGTTAAAGGTTGTTGTTCTTCCCCCGGCTCAACCTCAAATCAAGATTAAACCCAGTTATCAGGATTACATGTGAGCCTCTGTTTAATGCTTGTGCACTGTAAGTCATCCAGTGTGTGAGCTCAGCCGTAGCTCTCGTGCAGGCGTTGGTTGGCTCAGCTCACTCTCACACGCTTTTACAAACAGGAAATAGAACAACTGCTGGTGCAAAACTAAAATGTGAATCAGGACTGAGCGTAAAAAGAATAAGGAATATATTCACTCTGCACGCCACTCTTGCTGTAAGGGCTTTCAAAGGCTCGGTTATTACAGAGTGTAAAGATATTCATGCCTTTCCTTTGTTCACACATTCCCCGTCATCCTGTCGTCACCACCTGACATTTTCCCTCTTGATCATCGCTATCTGTCTTTCATCTCCGCCCTGTCTCTGCGTCTCTCTGCGCACTGTGTTGTATTATGTGATGCCAAGGAAAGGTTGCATGTGGTGGACGTTCATGCAGTAATACACCGGGAAAAAACACACCAGTGATATCCAGCATGAAAAAAGCATTTCATACAGAATTGTTAGAGAGTCAGGAGACATTTGGGAAGGCATTTTATTGAAGGTTATTTGTGAAGTTTCCAAGAGACAATGCTAGGCGCTTTGTTTTGTATGTGAGAAAGTAAGAGTGGATTTAGAGTGTGTGTGTGTAGTGATAACATAACTCACAAATTCACAAAACAATGATGATGATGAATGAAGAAAAAACTGATGATACTGATAGTAGATTAAAAAAATGCTGGTAGCATAGGTAAATATATAAAATAAAGGATTACCTAAAGGGGAATCTACTTCCACTGGGCATATTTTCCACAGATTTCCTCCCACTGTGACTCTGTGGCTTGTGTTAACTTCATTGTAGAGATTCAAGGAAGCGAGGACTGAGGAGCAAAACAGTGTGTATCGGGAAAAGCTGCACAAGCCTTTTAATCCCCACTTATATCCTATGATATCCTATATCCTTAATCCTTAATATACATGGCTTACTTTTTGGTCGCATGGCAAAATAAAAACAGAAACAAATAGGAAATCCAATGTTTATTGCTGCAAAATAGAGATTAAATGAAAGTAAAGTATCCAAAAGCTTTATGGAATAAGAAAATATCATATTTCAGTTATTGTGGTGAATTTATGGTGCAGCTGTCGTGTTAATGTTTAGAAATAATAACTTAATAACTTAATAAACAAAAATACACCATTTTATTTAGCTTTGTTAGATTGTGGTCTTTAACTTGGGCCTATGGTGTCATTCCAGCTCAGAGGTTTTCCTTAACTGTTCTTTCCATTCAGACAGTTTATTTCTCGGGGGGAATAAACAAAAGTCATATAGATAACCTCCCCTCCTGGGCTTCTTTAAAAAGCAGAAACTAACTTCTCTATTTAAAAATGTAAATAGTTTGGTCCCACGGTTATGTTATTCATGAATTCTTGATGTCTGATCCGTTAATGTACTGCACCGCATTTGCATGAGATCACATCTCTGAATCTTTAGCCTTCAATTACTAGGCTCACTGTTTCATTTTTCATGGTAATTTACATCTAAATTTAATGTAGCAGTGAGGTGTTTCTCTTACCGACTATTCAGGGTACATACAGAGATTTGTTCAAAATAGAGTGAAAGGCAGGAAATGACAGAAAGTGGCAAACAATATCACGTTTTCTGCTCAATTTGAAATGTCAATGCATGAAGTTGCCTGCACTTTATGAGCCGGAACCCGTCTTTGCATGGATTTCTCACTTTATGATATCATATGTATTAATCACATTAAGCAACGTGTTCGTGCTTCAGTGGTATCTGTAATATTTATTGCTCTCGTCTCTTCACAGACTATCTACATGTTCTGTGCCCTGGCTCTGGTCTGTGATGATTACTTTGTCCCGTCCCTGGAGAAGCTGTGTGAGGTACGAATGTGAGCTATTAAAGGTATCCACATCACATATCATTTATCAAGAGATGAACACTGAAAAATCGAGCTTATCTTGGTGGAGTGTTGGTGTGCGTCATAATGCAACACATAATAAAATTATTTTGGACTGCACAGCAGCAGAAAGAAAGAAACTACTTATGCTACAAGCCAAATTTTGATCCCCATAAAGTGCTTTTTTCCCAAAAGGCTTGTGCTAAATGTATTTCACTTTTTGTCGTTGTAAACAAACTATTGCTACTTCCCAGTAAGTTTTTACCAGACAATCCACTCAGGAGCTGCAACAGACCTCCTCCTGGCATTTCCTGCCTCGGTCTGAATCTTGTATATGTCTCTTTCTACTTTCCGGCAGCGTCTCCAGCTCAGTGAGGACGTAGCAGGTGCCACCTTTATGGCCGCTGGCAGCTCGGCTCCTGAGCTCTTCACTTCAGTCATAGGTATTCACCACAAGTCCCCCGTCCATCTCTTTACTTCCTCTGTTGGAACAGAAACACATGTTGTAATACTGTAGCAAGCATACATGCCTTTTAATAGATGCCTTACAGCAATGCTTTTAGCATCCCAAGACACTTGCTGTAAACAAACATGGCTTTCAATTCACTGAATTACATTAGAATCACATTAGAATAATTTTATGTAATAAGCATCAGAGAATGGTCGATAAAGAATAAGGATCATATGTTTTTTTCTTTGATCATGGTCGTTTTCAGTGTAGTATATCTGTCTGCACCAACAGTATAACCAACAACGACGCACAACTTATGTCACTGTATTCTTTATATACATATGTCATTATACATACAGACCGAATTTCAACTTATTTGAAGAGAAAAAATGATGCATGTTATGGTTTTATAGGCCAGGAATTGCATATTCATGTGTGTATGTGTGTGATTGAGCGAGATATCCATAACCAAGTTGTCCCGGCTATTTACATTGACATTATTTTGACAGTTGTGTGACAGCTGTTTTTAAGCACTGCAGATATCGTGTTGAAACTGGAAATACCAAGTACTGTCCAACACACATCAGCAATGCTGTCTGTGGAGTCATGGTGCTGTGTGTGTGCTGGCTCATTCTCTCCCCAGGGGTGTTCATCACCAAAGGTGATGTGGGTGTGGGGACCATCGTGGGTTCAGCGGTCTTCAACATCCTCTGCATCATCGGCGTGTGTGGCTTCTTCGCTGGCCAGGTATGATGTCATAGCAGTGTTACACTGCTGCAGCTGAATCTGCCACAGACCTGGTGGCATTTTCACAGAGTGCAAGCAGCAGCCTAATGTCACCTTTAAATATTCAGTCACTTTGAGACACACACAGGAGGAGAAAGTAGCCATGCATACACAGGTTTTTATGCAGAAGAACTCTGGATACACAAACACACTGTTGGTTTATGCATGTATCAGTCTATGTGTGTGACTGCACTGAAACTCAGCTTTAGAGGAAATCTGATCCATTTTTAAACTGCAGATATTTTCATGTGTAGACTGTATGCATGTATTTCATGCCATTTTTAATAATTGCTGTCTAAAATAGGCCTGTATTCTCAGTTATCTTCATCTTCCATGTGAAACACCAGGATTAAAACTTTCCACACCACAGTGATCCAAAGTCCCTGGGACACCAAATACTGGAATCTTGCCATTTTGATATGTTTTTGTGTGTGTGGCATTTCTTTTATATTTGTTATTTGCTCGGTCTGCTCAGTCAGCCACATACACAACATCCTATCAGTCTGAACACAATAGATAGTTTGTATCTCTTTTCTGCTTTGCATCCTCAGTGTGTTGCATGAAATACAGAGATAACATAACATAGTGCACCCTCTCTCTGATGCTATCTGATGTGCCAGGCACATGGAAATGAGCGGAGTACAGGATAAGCTCTCTGCTCTGAAAAATATATGCGCTGGACTCCAAACAGTGATGCAATCCCAGATTGTGCATTACGTAATCAGAGCGAGATAATAAGGGAGAAGGCCGAGCAGTGAGCTTGAAGGGATGGGGTGCAGTAAAGTCCTCTTCAAGTCCACTGCACCTCACCACTGTTTGTTACCTTTGGCTGGCTGTTCATAGCAGGTTCTCTCTACAAAGCCCAGTTGTACGGGGAAACTGGGTACAAGCAAACATTTTAAAGCTTTGTTATGCTCTGCCTCGCAGCAGCAAACGATTCCGCAGCTGGGAGTGGCACATTCAAGATGTGACTTCTGACCTTCCACTTACATATACACACTGTGAGCGCTGTGTGGGAGAGCGTTACAGCGTTAGTCACTGCATTGTGGGCTCCCGCATTGTATCTGATTACATAAAGTCGATAAACACACCGACACCTTCCCCACGTAGAATGGTACCTTGCAATTGGCTTTTTCAGTGACTGTGATTCAGGAGGGTAACTCAAGAGCTCCGGTGTTTATATCAGTATGGTAATGATGTCAGAGGCGTTTCTGTATCTGTACAGTGCTGCATAAACTCCACCGAGGATAAGTGTTACTATGAGAGTGTGTGAATTGAAGCTGCATACTTGCTTTTTTGAGTGCGCTTATCTCTGTTTTCTGTCTTCCTTGCAGGCAGTCAAGCTCTCTCATTGGGCTCTACTCCGAGATTCTATTTATTACACATTTTCTATCACGGCCCTCATTGCGGTAAGAGGTTACACATGCAAATAACTTCACATCACATCACAAGTGTGGTGATTGCAGAAATGCTTACCCTGTCACCTACTATGAAACATGCAGGGCCAACTTGAAATTGCAGTTCATGGTTCTTAGCTTTCAATATCAATACCTTGTTTGCAATATTGCTTAGATGGTAGAAGTTACTGTACATCCATATAAATGTGTTTTAGCAGTTCAGTCACAGCAGTCCTCTCATTAATTAAGTGTGTGTTTGGTTATAATAAACATGCAGTATGTATAGAGTATCATTAGAGACTGAAGCTTTGACCCAAATTCATAATACACACTTATTCTCAGCAGGTTTGAAGGTTTGGTTTTCACACTAGAAATAGAGCAAAACCATGTAAAACATTTGTATGCATTCTGCATACTAATTTTTGAATGTGTTGATGGACACCATTGTCCCACAATTCATTGCACTAAGAAAATAAAGCAATAAATTAAGAGTATTTTTATATTGCTGTTTTGGCACTTTTACCATAGTAAAGTATGTTAAAATTTCTTCCGCCACAGAAATGAGGGTTCTCCTTACTAGTGTAAAAAAATAAACTGCAGTTGGTGGAGAGGAAGCTCCAAAAAGAGACCTTGTATTAAATGTTCAGAAAAACATTTTATTACCACTTTGAGAAGTTAAGTTGTTAAAGTTGTTGACTGATGTCTTACAGTTATCTTCAGCATAACAATACCAGTGTAAGGAATAGTGTTGTGTATATACTATATGCAGTTAGTATGTTGTATGTAATTGGCACACTGCATATATGAGTGACAGCACATGGCTCACCCAGTTAGCCCAACATACTGGCAGCTCATGTATTCTGTCATATCATGTAAAAAACAGATAAATCAGTTGCGCAATCACACTTCTTCACATGACAGTGTGCCACAGTGATCCACGATTTCACATTCTTAGTGTGAGTGATTTGAAAACAAAAAGAGCTATCTGTGCCCTCCTGTCTTTAAATTTGGCATAATGAACCAAAAGGTCATGCTTTGACCTTTTCCTGTCTGCCTGAGCTCTGGATTGGTCATGCCCTCTAGTGGAGTTTATGTTGAAATGCAGAATTAATTTAACTCCATTAATGCCTCCACCTCATGTCCTTTTGTGTCTTCTTTGTCTTGTGTTTTTAGTTCATCTATGATGAGAAGGTGTGCTGGTAAGTAGTGATTTTTTTGGTAGCAGCCTATGTGCAGTACATGTTTTTCAAAGATGAATCACTGTATGCAGTGTACTGACATTGTGTTTGTGTGCAGGTGGGAGTCTCTTGTCCTGATCCTCATGTATGTAGTCTACATCCTCATCATGAAGTGAGTGCCATCCTTAGAAGATTCTTTCATTGAGCTGGTTAGTTGCATTTAGTTGTGGTTCATATCTTATTCATTGTTCATTGGCAGGTTTAACGGCAGAGCACAACGCTACTTTGACCGTCGAAAGAAGAGCTCCATGAATCTGGCCAACGGGCTGACGGGAAGCACTGATCTGGAAGATAATGTCACGTGTGATGCTACTGCAGTCCTGCTTAAGAAAGGTAACATAATCTGCTCTATTTTACACAGACTTTGCCCTCTAACAGGACTCTGCTCATCTGTGCACACTGGAATTTGCATATATATAAAGGCAGATGGGGTGACTCTCCTCATCTATTTTTGTTCAGCTCCAGGATGAGACATTCATGAAGGACTTTATCAACAAAGTTCCATCAATTTTTTTCCACTGAAATTGTTGCTAGCATAGATCATTAAAAAGCTGAAGCTGCACCATGCTGCCTGTGTACATTTACACATGAATCCCTGATCCCCTTGGTGAAGAACTCCTCTTGATGATGCACACCGAGCTTTCACCTCCATACAGAAATCCATACAGAGATACCTACAAACCAGCTGAAGACCAAGTGCCACTGTCATCCCTAAACTTGACTTGAGTGTTTAGATGAGTTATATTTCACTAGTAAAATGAAGGATTACCTGTCAGCAACACCAGAGCATTCATCCGCTTTTTGCCTTGGTGGCTATACAGCTCCTGATTAAGGAGATCACAGAGTTTAACTGTTGCCCCAGTTGATGCTGACAGGATGAGACTTGTGTAGATGGATATGTATCTTGCATAGCATGATACCTAACCGCTGGCACTGACAATGCCATGGCTTTATTTATCGTCAGCATCACAGACCCAGTGGGACTCAGTGGTGCAGGCCACCAGAAAGATGAAGTAAACCTGCTTGGTCCTCCACTGTTAGAGGAGGGCTGTTTTTTGCCACCCAGCTTTTCCACAGATGACTCTGTCCTTCAAAGGTAAAGTGTAGTACACAACACAACAAGCCAACCGAAGAAAGCGGCACAAGATGCTGGCTAAGACCTGCACACATCCCTCCAGCCTGCTCCGTCAGCTTGTTCTGCGCCTGATTCTGTGAGTGCTTCCCCAGAGAGAGCCAGTCACCCTGCTACAGAGGAGAGAAGCAGGGTGGCAGGTGGCAGTTGGTTCAGCAGATGGTTACCAGGCTGAATGTGTTTCAATGTGCAGCATCAGAACGGTCCACATAGTAGCCAGCGGGGACCTGGATTACTCGAAGAATCGGGAAATTACAGCTCTGTGTTCATGGAAAAGGACTTCTGACGGGACTTTGGGATCATACCCTACTCTATCATGGCTGGTAGATGGTGGAAGCCTTGGAGGAAATGATCACATGAATCTACTATGGCAGACATTGTTAATGTTGGTGCTACAACAGTTCCAATGACTGATAAGCAAAAGATATCTTTTCTATTTTAGTCCTGGATAAATGCAGAGATCACATCCAACAGTGGAATTCTGTAAACAAACTGAAATTGTGTCCTGCCATTGCAAGCCCAGTGCCATTTTTGTTTTATTGAACAAGCTCCCAAATTTAAAGAGAACTGCTCATGTCAGCTGGCAGCCTTGATAACCAATTAGCTAGCTTTTCTGTCCTCCACCATTAGAAAATGTGAGCCAGTACATTAAAACGATCACGTGCACATGATGTTTGAAAAGGATGACTAACTGTGAGTTTGGCTTCAGAAAGTAAACAGTGAGCGCTGCAGTCGGCTGAACATTTGTGTGTTAATTCTCTCCAGCTAACTTCCACTGTAAGCCGTCGGTGCTGATGGTGGATGAGCTGCTGTCTGCGTACCCCCACCAGCTGTCATTCTCTGAGGCCGGCATGAGGATCATGATCACCAGTCATTTCTCCCCCAGAACGCGCCTCACCATGGCCTCACGCATGCTCATCAATGAGGTACATGTGCACTAAAATGGATTCTGTGTTGGGGTTATATAGTTTTACATGTGACAAATTCTTTCAAATTGGAAAAGGCTGAAAAACAGCAAAGCTTCCCCTGAGAGGAATATAGTTTTGCCAACTTAAGTTACTTTGAAAAGTTCCTGCCAATCCAGAGTTATAGCATAAATACAAACCAAACAACCCTGTGTGTGTTCAACAGAAGAAAGGGCAGAATGAATGTTAATTTTCTTTTGGATATGACAGCCAACATTTTCTCTCAGACACCTGTCCGCTGCAGACTACAGTCTGGATGGAAATCCAAACCAAACAAATCAAATTTGGGCTTTTGACAAAAAGAAGAGAAAAGAACATTAACTTGTGCTGTGAATAATATGAGGGCCTTTTTTCTGATTTCTACATCAATAAAAATCTAAATAAACTTGAATGGTGAGCTTGGATCCGACCAGATGTGTTAACAGAAGCATAACAGTCACAGCTTTAAGTTGTCTATAATAATGTTCTGCGATCACCTCCAGAGACAAAGACTCATCAACACCACTGAGACTCGAGTCAACCGCATCACTAATGGCGACTCTGACTCAGCCGCCAGGGCTCAGGGGAGGCGGGGATTAGAGAACGGGATGGGCGGAGCGGAGCAGGGTCTGAACGGGAGGTGCAGACTCCAGCGGCTGGAGTCTGGGAACGAGACGGAGAATGAAAATGAGGACAATGAGAACAATGAGAACGACGAGGAAGGAGAGGGAGAGGATGACAATAATGGCCCTCTGGTGCCTTTTAAAGTTCCAGGTACAGAACAGATGATATTTTGAGATAAAGTGGTTGCTGTCAATAAGTCTGTTCACATCTCACAGGCTCACATCTGCCATCCCCTCTTTTCCCTTCTCCTTACAGCTGGGGTGTGTAACAAGCTGAAGTGGCTGGTCATGTGGCCGCTGTCCCTGCTTCTGTTCTTCACCGTGCCCAACTGTGCCAAGCGGCGCTGGGAGAAATGGTTCATGGTCTCCTTCTTCACCGCCACCATCTGGATCGCTGGCCTCTCCTACATCATGGTCTGGATGGTGAGTCCAGTCAGTCTCACTCACTCCTCTGCTGAAAGAACACCCTGATCTTTAAAGACTGTTGAAATATCCTCCATGAAGCTGGGAGATATTCTTCTTTAGGGCTCTATTTTAGGTGACTTGAGTTAAATAGTTACATGGACAACAGCCCAAGAGGTGCCTCCTGTGATTATTTCACTCTCTCTAACTGTTCAGATAGCAACTCCTGTTTTAAAAGATAAAGACGATCTCTGTATCACTTCAGGATGCACCACTTTTTAATATTTGCAATAATTTTGGCAATTGTTAATCCCACTTAAGATCTGACATTTGGTACAGAGGTGAAATGACCATTAACCATTCCATTAACAATTAAAAGGAGTTATGATTTCAGGAATAGTAATACTTTTTCCAAAACTGAAAACATGTTCTACAAAATGCAAGAAACTCCAGATCTTTTTAGAACAAAAAGCTGAAAGCTGTTTGATACTGATACTGAATTCATGAAGTATGACCATTGTTAAAGTGGAGATCATCAACCACGAAGGGGAGCACTATTACATGTTGCGCTAAACTGTATTAGGCTTTACATAACACACTTAACACTGGGGGTGCATACTGCTGTCATTTAATTCCAGGGGGAAGTTGTATAATTTATTTGATTCATTAAACTGCTGCATTTTATATGCATATATATAAAAGAGTGTCCTGAGCTGTGATGTGTGTGCTTTCAGGTTACTGTTATTGGCTTCACTCTGGGCATTCCCGACGTTATCATGGGCATCACCTTCCTAGCTGCAGGAACTAGTGTCCCCGACTGCATGGCTAGTGTTATCGTCGCCCGGCAAGGTACACACACAAACACACACACAAATACATTCTGCTACAACAAGACACAGGAAGTTGAGTATTTCTGTTGTGTTGAGTGAAACAAAGCAGAGATGCTGTTCAGAGAAGTGTGTGGTGTTACGCAGCAGTATTGCTTGTCATAATTCACTTGTCTCCTGACTGTAAACAGACCTTGACAGTGTTGCTCTCCTTGCCTCAGGTCTGGGAGACATGGCCATCTCCAACTCCATAGGCAGTAATGTGTTTGACATCCTGGTGGGCCTGGGCCTGCCCTGGGCGCTGCAAACACTCTGCATCGACTACGGCTCCAATGTGAGTGCATCTCGGCTGAGCCGCAGGAGATTCTGCGCGATTTAGACCAGAATAGAACAGAGTTGTGTTTGTAAAGGACAGGAGCAATAGTCTGTAATATTGAAAGTAGTGCATTGTACACAAATACACCCACACTTTATTTTATTGGGGCACTGCACAGATTATCACCTAGACTGAAGAAGAGAAAAAAATCTGAAAAGCTGTAACAAACATTTTGACAGACAGATGAAGACTTTTGAAAAACCTACATTTTTAAGGCAGTTTAGCAAACCTGACAGTATGTTCCTTGTGAAAAAATACTGTCTTCTCTGTCTGTGTCTCCTCAGATCCATCTTAACAGCAGGGGACTCATATTCTCTGTTGGACTCCTACTAGCCTCCGTTTTCTTCACTGTGAGTACTTTTTCAGCTCAACCGAGTTGAGCTGTCCTGGCAATTCTGAGCGCTAAAGCACATCATTCATCCAGCATCAGTTCTGAATCCAGCCCTAGGCATCAATTCAAACAGGGACATTATAGTCACATCCTGACCAGATAACAACATTTTGGCTTTCAGTCACATGGCTGAAACTTTTTTTATCTTAACTTGAGACCAAACTTACACACTATACTCTGGTTTGTAGTTTAAATACAATTCCGCTAATCTTTCAGTGTGCTGATAACATGTCACAAGCTAACCTCTCTACTGCAGGCACAACTCACTTACTCTCTCTCGTTTACCTGCAGGTTCTCGGGGTTCATTTGAACAAATGGACTCTGGACTGGCGGCTGGGCTTGGCCTGCCTCATCTTGTACGCCATCTTTCTGTGCTTCTCCATCCTCATTGAGTTCAACGTCTTCATCTTCGTCAACCTTCCTATGTGCCGAGACATCCACTGACCTCACCCCTCCTCCTCCTCTTATTTTTTGTCCTCTAGTTAATGGAGGAAACCTCACCTGGCTTCCGGTTTCTGGGCGCCTTGAAACCAAGTCCTACCTTTTATTTTTTCAAATAGAAAATTAGAGCTGTATGTGATTTATCTTTGGTGCAATACACACAAGAGAGAAGACACCGGAAGTTGTGTTTGTTTGGGACCGGACAGGAAGCGTGAACAGGAAGTCCCAGAAGCAGAGATTGCTGCCAATGGTCTAACGATCTGAGAGGCTGGCTGGAGTGAACTTAACTGTATTAACACCAATGGTTTGCTACTGTTGGTGAAGAAGCTGCTACTGTAACTGACTGACTGACAGGCGGAAAGAGAGGAAACCTGCGCTAACAGCTAAAAAATCCAGGATTTTTTAGCTGGATTGTTTGTTACTCTTTGTACAAGTTTAAATATAATAAGCACACGATTAAGGTATTTTTAAGTAAAAATCCGGCTTTCTCTGTATATATTTGAAGATTATATGAGTACTAATATTAGCTGATTTATGGGATTCTCTTATGCACAACTGGATCACTCCTGCAAAGCTGAATGATCCGTTGACAGTGACAATATTGTACGTTTTACGATTCTGGTCTGCCAGTAATACACTCCAAATGCTTCAACACATCTCCCATGCTCAGCCAACACAGCATGCCACAAGTCAACTCTAGCTTTGCACTGACTGAGAGAATCTAGATATTTAACACTATTATAGAGTCTATTCTTCTGTGTTTTTCTTTCTCTCTGCAGGCACATCCAAGTAGATGTGGGCTTTGTTTTTCTTTAATAAAACCCACATAGGAAAGGGATCTCTCTGGATCTGACATCCAGCACTGTCACTTTATTGATTAGAGATGTTATTCTATCATTGCAAAGCCTCTGCAGGTACTATAAACATGTAACTACTGAGTTTAAAGTTCCCTCTAGAAAATAGACCTCTTGTTCAATATTAAATAATTAGTTTTTAGCCTCTGAGTTGAGTATAACATTGTTACTTCTTAAAGCCAAAAGTATTTTTAGAATAGGAGTAAGAGTCGTAGATTTGGACCTAAGAGTCAGGTCGAGTGCACAGTGTGTGTATGTGTGCGTGTATGTGTGTGTTTGTGCGAGTGTATGTGCGCATGTCACAGTCTCGAGGGGAACCAAGGACACCACTGTTACTGGGAAGACATAATCATGATTTATTTATGAATTAATTTATTCAAAGATCATGTCTAACCACCAGTTTCAGCCCTTTGGATCATGTACAGTGTATTAACTGGAACGTTCTCCGCTCTTTGGCGACGGAGCTGTACAATGTACTGTACCTAATATATAATCTAAGTACTGGAAACTGACTTGATGTTGTTTATATTTAAGAATAGAACTTTATAATTTATAAGTTTTGTATAGTTTGGAACATACACAGTGGTTTTTGACAATGATGCGTGGCAGGGTCGACTTGCTGTGGAGATCATGTATTTGGTGAAATGGACTGAAAATGCAATCTTTATCACTGGTCCTAACACGAGAGGAAGCTTTCTATACTTCCCCTGAATTAGTGACGAATCACAGATGTTAATGATTCACTTTCAGAAGAATGAGGAATTGCGTTCTGATGGGACACCACCCTTTGGGCTTTCACAACATATTGTTTCTTAAACACAGTGCTTGAAATCTTGTGCCATCCCTTGTATTTGAGGCTTCAAAAGCGATGCTTGTGGCCATTCTCCTGCTTGTATTTGAGCCAACAAAAACACCTTTGTCAACAGTATTGCCAGTCTGTTCCAGCATGTGTTAAAACGAAATGTGGAAGATATGTATTTTAATTTGATTTGATTTTTTTTTACCTTGAGGGGAGATTTCTCATTGTAACACAGTGGCTGATGAATTAAAAGCCTTCTCTGTAGTTGTTGATGCAGCCACACGAGAGCGCTGTCGAGCTGGGTTACATCTTCAGAGACGGCTGATATTTTACACACAGAAAAGTGGTTTGAATATATTTTCAGGTAGGCTCCACAGAGACAGATACTGGATGGTTTGCATGCCTCTTTCATAATTCAGATTATTTTGTGTGTAATTTTAATGCATTTCCAAGATCTAAAGGGCACTGTCTTGATTATGCTGTACATATCAGAGGGATATGCTATTATAAACACAGATGTTGGAATAACTTCTGAGGAGCAGTTATATTTGAGATATATACAGTATTTAGAATGTAGGCCTACAGCAGTTAGTTTTCAGCTAATTAATGTCGTTTTATGCTCATGTCTTTTGAATTGTTTGTAAATCCTCATTTTTGTTGATGAGGACCTCTGGGTAGAGCTCAGAGAGAGATGAAGATGTTGGCCTTGTTCCCAGTGGTCTTCTTGCAATAAACTGATTTACATACACAACTCATCTCCTCATGTCTCTATGAGCTGTTCGCAGGACTGCTGACCTCATTGTGAAAAGCAATTTATCATAATAATAAAGTGAAACCCACAGGGCATATCTTCCTTTACTTTGGTGAAGAGACTTAAAATATTAAGTGTTATCTACATACTTTATTATTTATTTACACTGTATGGTATCACTTATAATTCTAAGTTGACTTTGCCTCCAATATTTTGAAAACCATGGCAGGTTGTACAGGTAATAAAAGTGGATTCTACAGTAACGGTTATTAAAAATTCACTATCGCTTTGTAATTAGCATTATTTATAAAGGGTTTATACTAATACTTAATAGACCAACTGGGTCAGTCAAACTACTGTAGGTACTTCCTGAAGACATAAAATGACAAAACAAGTCCTGTGCTGTAAAATACCAACGCTGGTTGCTGATACCAATATGGAAACCCCAGAGTTGTTTTTAATTAATCTGCAACAGCCAATATTTTTACGTAACAATGGCTATATTACAATTGGCTATATTAGACAGTGGTCCACCATGATAACGGGCCCACAGTAAAGATCACTCTGCTCCACAGTTCTCTTCTCTATTTTAGCAGCTAGCTGGTGAATGTAGCATTTAGCAGCTAAGCTATCAGTTATGTGTGTCAGTAGGTGGAGACCAAAACTGAGCTAAAAGGAGTGATGGACTCCCTTTTGTTGGCTGCCTGAGACATAAATGAATGTTGCTGTGTGTGATGGATATCTAAAAAGTCAAAAACATTTATTAACATACAGGCTATAATATGTCGGTGGTATGTTCACAGCTGTGGACCCAGAGTAACCAAATAAATACATTCATAATTGCCTACATTAAATATTTCTTTTCTATTGAAGCTATTAGTTACATGTATATACATCAGAAATAATTAGTCTTACTTCAGCCCTCATAAACTTAAGGTAATCTATTTTATACATTTAATTATCAAGCCACAGAAATTCACATATGGGTACATTAATCTTTTTCAACACTGAATAATAATGAAGAATTATATTATCTATATATTTAGTTTTAGTTTATTTTATTCTGCCTGTGTATTTCTACAGGAAGCCTGTGATGAGACTTTGTACAATAATACTTTTGTTTGTCCTTCCACCATTAATCTGCAGTTTTCTATGAGGCAGCTGTAGAATTGTAGGGCTCGTTTAAGCGTCTTAGTTACTTCAAAAACTCAGAAATGCTTTGGAAGCTTTCAGATGTGAAGTTTTGAGTCCAGGTGGAAGATGGTGGCTCCTCCTCGGCAGGCAGACTGAGCGTCGTGTTACCGCCTCCTCCTCCTCCTCCTGTCTCACCTCAGCCTGTCTGCGGACTCGGTCTCTGTCCGACATTAAAACATGTAACATGCGCGGGGACGTTGCGGCTCCTCGGTGTCACCCGGAAACCAAACGAAACGCAACAAAGCGAACAAAGTTTCCGTCCATGGAGCAGCAGAGGAGACAGACACACAGCTGCTGAGGCAGCCCGCTGAAGGTGAGACAGGCAGTGTGTTACTGTGTGTCAGTCTGTGTTACTGTGTGTCAGTCTGTGTTACTGTGTGTGTTACTGTGTGTGTTACTGTGTGTCAGTCTGTGTTACTGTGTGTGTTACTGTGTGTGTTACTGTGTGTCAGTCTGTGTTACTGTGTGTGTTACTGTGTGTGTTACTGTGTGTCAGTCTGTGTTACT
>JBAJHX010000051.1:2678434-2734082 GCA_037176925.1 Amniataba percoides
ACTGTGTGTGTTACTGTGTGTCAGTCTGTGTTACTGTGTGTGTTACTGTGTGTCAGTCTGTGTTACTGTGTGTGTTATTGTGCGTGTGTGTTACTGTGTGTTAGTCTGTTACTGTGTGTGTTACTGTGTGTGTGTGTGTGTGTTGCTGTGTGTTAGTCTGTTACTGTGTGTGTTACTGTGTGTGTGTGTGTTGCTGTGTGTTAGTCCATGTTACTGTGTGTGTGTGTGTGTTACTCTGTTAATCTGTGTGTCTATGTGTTAGTATGTGCTACTGTGTGTTAGTATGTGATACTGTGTGTTAGTATGTGATACTGTGTGTTAGAGTGTGTTACTGTGTGTTAGTATGTGATACTGTGTGTAACTGTGTGTTAGTGTGTAATACTGTATGTGATGGTGTGTGTTTAAAGCAGCGGCTGTCTGTCTGCTCTGTGTGGACATGTCGGATGGTTTCACACTCTGACAGCAGGTCTCCTGTAGAGATCTGAAGGCCGACTGTGAGGGAGAGATGTGCTCAACAGAAGACGTATGTCTCACTGTGAAAAGCGTTACACACTGTTCTCTATGTAACAGGCAGGTAAAGAGAGGAGAGAGGCTGATGGAGGTGATGAGAGAGAGAGAGAGGTGACTGCTCTGTGAGGAGCTTCGCTGATGCTCTGATGCTGAGAAAAGTTTCAGAAAACCAAACCTCAGCTCTGCTCTCAGTAACTGTCTGTCTGTCTGTCTGTCTGTCTGTCTGCTGGGAGGTTTCTGCTTGTTGAATGATGCAGATTGAGGACTACAGTTCTGCGATTTCCTCTCTTTATCTTTGACGGAGGCTTGTTTAAATGGAGGGTCTGTACTGCTGATCTTGCACTTGGCTTGATCGGGAAGTTGCTTTTTGTTATAAATCACAGTCACAGCGGAGCAGCCACACTCCCTCCAACAACGCTCATACGAACTGACTGAAAAGAACATAACACAAGTAAAAACCACAGTGTAAGACAGAGGACTTAAAATTGTGCAGAATTTAAAATCTAGAAATAAAATATAGCACAGTGGTGTACAGCAGTGATAAAAAGAATATACTTTAATGTAGTTGAGTAGTTTAGCAGCATTTTTTTGGAGTTCAGAAATGTAAGACTGTGCTACTTATTTGTCCCAAATACCTCCAGTATCTACTGATAGTACAAAGCTTCAGCAAAGTAAATACATATTCATGGATATCTATAACACACATTTTGATAGGGTTTATAATGGATGTCCCTTCAACTTCCATATGGTTACACAGACCTCAGACTTCATTTATTTTACTTCATTTTAGGGTCTGTATAAAAATAAGTGGTTGAGGGAGACCTTAAATTTCACTTAAATATAACAAGACCCTCCCAGACTAACTTAGTAATTACTTACTTAGTAATACTTAGTATTTTCATTTGACACGCCTTATCTTAGAAAAAAGTGTAACACCCTCATTCCAATACCTGTAAGACATTTTTACCTTCATTTTCAGTATGTAAAGCATGCATAACTGAAAAAGTGTCCATAGTTTGGTTATTAGAAGTGTAATTATAAATTGCCATCAAGAACAAAAATCAGTGTTGAATATTACAGAAACACGAGATTTGAGCACTGAAACAGCTGGATTCCAAAAAATAAAACCTATAAAACAATAAAACTAAATGTACATTTTCACTGAAAATACATAGATGCATACCCCTCAGAAACAAAAGGTCAGACAAACAAACAGATAAAATACACAGACCTTCCCCCGATCTTCACTATCAGCCCTTTAACTTGTAATGTCCCAGCTTTCCCTCCTCTTACCTTTTTTTGCTCTGAGACGTGATCTCAGAAACATGCGAGGCCTGTCTAAACCTGACTGAACACAACACACATCACAATCCTCTGCAGCCCTCCTAGTGTATCTCTCCTGTTTTTTTTTTTATAAATGTGCACTTAGCTGATGTTTTTGGATGTGATAAAAGAGCCAATTTACTCATTTAAGCTGCTTTGGAATCTGGTAGAGAGATTAGCTTCACTGTGAAACCAAGAGCCCCAGTTAAACACCGCTACAGGGAAATGAATCAGCAGGAAGGTATTTTCATGAAAAATAACTTGTGCTTGATTAGCGTTACGAAGCTCCTCTTGTTTTTGTCTGCAGTGACTTTAAGAGGACAGCTGCAGCTGTCCTCTGCTGTCTTTCAGGTGATTTTCTTTTCAGAAGAAAGATTTCTGATTCTCTGCTCTGTAGATTTTAGATTTTAAAGTCAGATCAGACGGCTTCTCTCTGAAAGCTGCAGGCAGACCTTCAGAGCTCCACGGGTTTGTGAAAAGTGATGTCATCCTGACTGGACGAGGACGTGGCTGCTCGAGTTACCGGTGTGAGAATAAACAGTCCCTGTGGGGGATGTTAACACTGAACGCTTTCACAGGAGCCGCGCTGATGTCGGCTGCGATCCTGCAGCAGACCATGAAATGAAACACACCGCATATCAGCGGTGTGCAGATCAGTGATCAGTGTTGGCGAGCTGTGTATCTGCCAAAAACATCGTTATTTGCTTTCATTTCTGCCAGATTTCAGGACATAAAGTCAGGCTTAGTTACAGGCAGGGTCGGGTTAACTAGTTAGGGGGCAGAAATGTTTGGGCCCTATTGGCGCCCTCAACTCCTCCCACTCTCTGTGTATTGTCCATCCATGCCATAACTTAACCACCCTCAGTTACACTGCTTATCATATGTAGTCCAGAGCACCTGAAACCAACCGGACTACTCTTTCACCCCTGGTCTGCTCGATGTCACTTAGTCTGTCAGCACAAGTCTATTTAGAAATATGCACCATGTCAGCACAATATCAACTGAGATATCAACAGGTATTTTGACTAGACTGTAAAAATGTAAGAAAACGTTTAAAGGTGTTCATCTGCTCTGAGTTATTTCGAGAATCCCCGAAAGACCCTTCTCACCATCCTCTAAAATCTTCCAATAATAAGTTGGATTATTTATTTTTTTTTTTTTTGCCTGTGTGTATTCAGGTTTGCACAACAGCAAATAATTTAGTTCTGTCAAAAATGATGCAAAATTAAACCAATATTCATGGATTCATTATTTATAAAGGAGAAGTATAATGTTACCATGGAGTCATGCAGTGGGCTGCATCAGTAACATAGCTCTGACATATTGTGCTTTAATGGTACATATTCACAAGGAATTTTACAATAAATCAAAATACATTGCTCTAATTGCACACAGTGAACATGAGGCCTTACGGGGCCCCTGAGGGTCTCCGTTCACAAGGCAATTTGCCTGCTTGGTTACAGTCAGGCTTTGGAAGAAGAGATTTAAATCCACTTTCCGGTGTATGTTTATCCTCTGCTTGTCTTCCATATCTTCTCAATGACTCAACAACAACAAGCACTGGTATAATCATGATAATTAAACAAGTTTCTGTGCGTTTGGAAGCTCCCACCCTGTCTGCTCCATCTTTAACCTCCTTTTCCTTCCCTTTAAATCTAGAAGTATAATATCTGTGGAGACATTCCCCACCTCCACCGGAGCTCCTGGTCCTAATTTAAATGGGAGTAGCCCAGAGAAAACAGCCAAGGCTTTTCTCGGCTGACCTTTAGTGTGGAAAGTTGTGGCTGGGCGGTGCTGGTGCCTGACACAGTTTCTCACCATAATTTATTCCAGTGGCACTCTTATTATATGTGAAGTTTGATTTGTTTGATGGTGATTTTTACATAGTGCTATTGCAAGACGCTTAAAGCTGTGATTAGAGGTTAGGCTCTTGGTCAGATTGCTGTGTGACTGACAGAAGGTTCGTAAACATTTCATGGAAAAACTGAAAGCAATCCTGACTTTCTATCCTTGAGTAAAAAACTGCGAATGATCAGATTCCTGCATATCAGGAGAAAAAAAAAAGTCTTTCCTCTCTAACCAACACAACATGGGCCAGTCGGTTCAGCTGAACTTACAGAGAACCACTGACCCAAATACTGCTCTGCAGCTGCACACACACGCACACACACACACCCATGTGGAGCTGTTGACACTCTTTCACCACTAAAGTGAACTTTTTAAATAATAACTTTGTCGTTTTGAAATGAACAGTCAAAGTCGGTGTAGATTTCAAGTTAAGTACACTCTATTTCCATCCGTTCTTGTGTCTTGTGGACAAACACACACACACACCATCTGGTTTGCCTCAGGGTTATAACATGACCCACGTGTAGGAGTTTGTATCTGCAGTGGATTTATGCTCCCCCCCCCCATCCTCTGCTAGTCTGACAGCAGTATGGAGCCCCGTTAGCCTAACGTTAGCTTTGGTGCTGTCACTGGATTTACTTCCAGCTCATAATGTCTGAAACATGGCCAGGAGCCGGTGCATGAAGAGCCTTAAAGGTAATCAATCCAGACCTGGGGCTCTTACTTGTTTGAAGCCCTGCAGCTCAGCTCTGTACAGTCTGCAGAAGATCACTATTTTTTTGTTGAAGATATGAAATATTTCTGAGCTAAACGAGTGCCCCAGTTTCCCACATGTCTTTGCAGCATGTGCTCACCATTTGCCCATCAGAACAGTATTAGTTGCAGCACACAAATTTCCCAGTGACAGCGGAGGCTTGATCGCTGATTGTTTGGAAGTCTTGTCATGGTGTGCCAACAGTCAAGTTATGTGAAACTCATATGATATAATGTTTGCTCATAGATCCATGCTGATACATTGTACTAGGAAGTGATAAAATGTCTTTGCGTGAGTTGCCAAACAAACATCAAGGCATTGTTCGACATTGTAGAACATCTGCCTGTTTTCTTTCTGAGAAGACAGACGGCACTCTCATGTTGGAGCTTAGCTTAGTTCATTTTAGCTTAGTTCATCTTATCTTAGCTCAGGTAAAGCCTGAATGCCCTGAAGACACTAGATTGATGTGAATCTACTTTCCTCATCCAAAAAAAACAATAAGCATATTTCCTAAAATGTTGAACTAGTGCTTTGATTAACCCTATCACTTATTAAAGTGATCAATAATGTGGTGTATAACACTTATGACAGTCAATGTACCTTTACTAAGGCTTACTTAGGCAGGAAGAGGAGCTATAAGCCATTCATGAGAAAATAAATCAAGGAGATTAATCATTAATTAAACAATCATTTCCTTGTCAAATACGTTTTTTATGTTAGATCAAATGACATCAAATATAAAGAATGACAATGAAGAAATGCTACCAACACCACACGTCTGTGTTCACCAGCATCAAACACTGAAACTATTCATTAGCACTGATATAGGACAGCACAGCCTCACAGCTAGTATGACACCCACTGTGAGAAAATGAGGGTTTGCACCATCAGAGTGGGTTTAAAACAGAAATACCACAGAGCTTAATGAAGTCCTGCTGTCCCCATTTTTATTATTATTATGCAAAACACAATGAAGTCTGTGTATGTATGAGGGGTGGTCTCTTACTGTGTGTTTGTATGTTTTGGTATTTAACTGTGTGTATAAATCTCATATATGGTTTAAACCATTTTAATGTGCTGATATATGTGTGTGCATGTGTGTGTGTGTTTGTCTTTACCTTATGAACAGTGTGTCTCTGTGCTGAATTTCCAGGGGGCTTGTCCGAGGGATCTATGAGGGAGGGGGTGCACACTCAGATGTGTCTTTGTTAACTTGCAGCTGATGCTCTTATGGATACACACACACACACACACACACACAGACACATAGTGGTTCATGTGCACTGACTGAGGAAAACATTGTTCCATTAGTTGAGGGTCTGATATGATTTCAGTGTTTTGGTGAAGGTGGGGGGGTTTCAGGACATTCACACAGCTTGTTTTGCCAAGTAGAGCTCCAAATACCCAGCATGCCCTCTGATTCATCTGAGGCTGTGAGGTTTATACATGTGGAAATATTATTTACTTTCCTGCCAGAGTTTTCATTGGCACTGTCACCGGTTTCAGATCTTTTATCAAATCAGCAACAGAAGAACGCAAAGAATCATAATTAACCGATTTCAAGAACATTTATTTGGGGGGGGGGTATTTTGTGAAGTTCGTCTTTACTAAATGTGTCTCTGTTTCTCTTCACTTCGTCTGTTTGTGGAAATGAAACCATGTTTCCAGACTATCAGTTCTATTTGAGACAAAGAGGAAATGGTACAGTTTCTGTACAGGTCCCTGCAGCAAAGTCAGGATTTATTTGTCTTCACTGATGTCATCGCTTGTTAGTGCTGTAACTGACAATTAGTTCCATGACTGGTTCATCTCTCATCTTTTGTTTGGCCAACAGTGCAAAGCCTCAACAAGTTTGGATGACAAAAAACAAATCCCTAATCTGGGAAGTTTTAATTAGAAAATGTTTGAAATGATTGTTTTATTAATAACTTGATAAAATGTATTATTGGATATCAGGAATTTTCATTGATTAATTTTCAGCTGATAAACTAATAATTAATTGACTAGTATTTTTATGTCTGATGAAAGAAATATAATAATAACAAAATGATGGACCATAAAACCAAACTAGTGAGCTGGGAGACTCTTAGAAGTTGTAGGTAGGTACAGCTACACACCCACTCTCACATGACATGTAGTCATTTCAGTTTATATGAAAAAATCTGTAAGTGCAGCTTTAATGATTCATCTGATTGAATGTTATACTTCCCAGTCCGTCAGCCCGTTACAGAGTTTAGAAATAGTCAGTCTCACATTCAGTTGTCTGAAAGTGCCCGACCCACCACACTCGCTGCCATATTTGTGTTCTTTTAGGTCCTTTCCTCTCCCTCTCCAGTGGTGGTGGTTGTGGGGGGTGGCTTCTTTCCTGTGTCAGATGAAAGTCCATGTGTGGACTAACAGACAAACGGAGGACTGTGAACCCACTCCAGGATGGGAAGGGCAGGCCTAATGGTTTGAGCCTGGATGGAGAGAAAGGAAGAGGAGGAGGGGACACGGATAAGTCATGCACAGATAGAAAAACAGGCAGAGACAAAGATAATGAAAGAGAAAATGAGTCTGAGTACTTTGAATCTGTGAATAGTGTCATATTTTTCAAGTCAGTTAAATACCACCAGATTTTTACTGGACCTAGAGAAACACCAAAGCACTAAAACTCTGTTACGATGGGTGGGAAAGCAGGGCAGCTGTGCTGGAACAGAGGCTCTTCAAGATGGAAAATGAATTATGCATGTATGATGACATGGGAACAAAATAGGGGAAAGAAGGAGAGTAAAAATGTGAGAGAGGGAGGAAACAGGAGAGACAGGTAATGAGCGGACGGCGGTCCAAGCCAAAAATAAGCTGACGATTGGAATGAGATAAAAAAAAAAGGGGAGGGAATTGAGGCAATTATCTGAGATGAAGGGGTGAGGGTTGGAAAGCGAAAGGAGAAGGAGAGGTGAATGTGCAGAAAAAGCAAGTGGGGGGGGAGGGGGGGGGGGCCGAGAGTCACGATGAAAGCATTCCAGCAGACCAGCACCTCCATAATACGAACTGTGGCCAAAGCAGGAATTTCCTCTGGTTGCACCACAGCTGAAGTGTCTGGACTGAATGTGTTGTTGACCCACAGAGCTCGGGCCCCTGCGGACCACGTCCCAGACGTAAACACACTCAGACGTGAGGGTTACCCGGTGTTGTGGACAGGAAGACAACATGGCCTCCAGCACGCCTCGCGGGAATCCCCCGAGCGGCCTCACAGACAGGAGCGGCAGCTTCTTTAAGGTAACTGCTGATGGATGGATGGACGGATGGATGGATGACATTTTCAAGTATCACATAGAAAATAAGCCTATAATGTCACTTCCTGTGTGACTTTTTTTTCCAGGCTGAGTTAACATTTGTTTAGAACAGGCCGAAGCTCAAACAAACAAACAGGATGAATCACTGGTTATACTTCCTCGCATAACTGCATCTCTGCTCAGAGCGTCAGTCAAGACCAGAATCTGACACAGTATTAAATGGTGAAATGGTGAAAATAGTATGTTTTGATTAACTGACGTGTAATTTGTGTTTTCATCCCACATAAATGATGCAAACAAGCACCACTCACTCACTGTGACTAATCCTGCTGAAAGGAAACCAGCCTAACTCTGCAGCACCGCACTAACTGAGCCTGGATAGATTGAGACATTAGTAGGCTGGTGTTTGGTAGCCATTGTAAATTGTCTGCTTGTACTGTAGAAAGTTAACAGTGAAGATTCACATAACACAGCAACTGGAAAAGGAGAAAAAGTCCCAGCAACAAAAGGAAAGTCATGATGAGGCCCCTTTCTTCTCTTTGGGTTTTAATACATTTTAATTCAGATGAGAAATAAACAATGACAAGGCAAAGATCCCTTCACAATGTAAGTGTTACAGATTTTCCTTCATGTTTGACAATCTCTCACACAACAAAAACTCTGGTTGGCGCTGGTGCTAGCTCTGCTGCATGCCGGTTGTAGTGGTTTTTAAGTAACTGTAATATTATTCTCACAGACTCTAAAGATTTAAACATGCTTTAGGTGGTAAATCTAGTTAAACATCACATTAAAATGCACAAATTAGATTTGTTCATTACATTGATTTCAGTGTAAATATTATGAAAAAGCAGCTCTGTCAAAACATGATCAGATACAGTCAGTGATCATCAGTCACTTCATTGTAGGTGTGCAAAGATAAATGTAATAAACTGCTTGCTTCTAATTCTCACATTATTAATACCGACTGAGAATTTTCTTTAATATTTTCAGGAAATTTGAACATAAAAGTGCAGATGTCTTTCAATGGCCTTCTGTTTCTTTCCACCACATACTGAAGGTGTGCTGGAAGTGGAGAATGCCAGCTGCACTTATTGGCAGCCTGACAAACACACTCATAATAGCGATAAAACTCACTCTCTTTCTCTGCCTCTCCTCCACCTTTCTCACTCTCTTTCATCTCTGCCTCATTGTCTTTTCAATTTAATTTCTTTTCCATCATCACTTACATTACACATGCACACATGACGCCATCAACATCAAATGTTCAAACACTGAAATAACACTCAGCAGCACATTTCATGCAGTCTCAGATGTCAAATTCTTGTTTTATGAAAACACTCTGGTGCCTTATTTGATGACTAAATCTGTTTCCTCTCTGCTGCTGCTGTCTGATTTAGCCTTTCCTTGTCATTCATGGTCTTTGAGTCAAAAAATAGAAACATACCACAGGTCTATAGAACGTATAGTGTGCGAACCTGGGTCTCTGATGCCCTGTGGGGTGGCTTAGTGGTAACAAAGTAGACTGTTCTTCATCTGTACAGTATTTCAGCTCCTTGTCACGGTAAATGTGCTCTGCAATATCCTTGAGCAACACACTGAATTTATCCAGTTTGGATTGACACCATAACCTTTGACCTCCCAGCTGCTGAAGATTTGATCTTTTCTCACAGATCAAAGAGTTGCTTATTGTGCCATTTAGTGGCTTCAGCATATATCCAGTTCATTACAGTTCATTAACAGTACCAGCAGTCATATGTGGTGTGACATTATTGATATCAGTGCTCATGAAATGTCTAAATGACGTCACTGTTTTGTCACAGTTAGAAGAATTTTCCCTCACATCCTGGAAGTCAGAGGATCTCGTTTGTAAAATAATACCTGGTGCTGAGCTGCACATGATTGACAAATCAACATCACAAAAGCCATGAATAACGGGATTTTCTGTATTTGAGGGATAGCACGCTGAAATAACAAAAATACTGAGTATAAGCCAGCAAAGACTCAATTGCTGTTGCATTTTTAAATTTAAAATCATTGAATCAAGCAGCCTTATATTTATCCTCTGTTCACTTCTCCCTCATGACTAAGCTGGGTTACATAAGCAAAACAGTACATACGTAACATTTGTTTCTCAGAAGCCCCAACAATGACAGACAAATTATTTTATTGTATAAAATTCTTGCTTACGTACAACAAGCAAGTGACCTAAAACCTGTGATACAGCTCTCACCAGACTGCATCGTCGTTGTTCATTAAGGCTGTTCAATAAATTCAGTTTCTTGGGCAGATAAATTATAATATAAATTATAAATTATATAAATTATAGCCACTTTAAAGGCTAAAAGCCCAGAGTTAGATTAAGTCCAAGCATGAACTAAGAAACAAGCACTGAAAGCCGTCTCACTTTTAATTTCCTTTGCAGTTTTTCCATTCTCGCTCTCGCTTGAAAGCGCTCTCTGTATGTGTCTGTGTGTCAAAACCAAACACATAGTTTCCCATTGACTCCATCCATGACTTTAACAGCAGTCCATGCAGAGAATCACTTACCTCTGGACTCACACACACACACACACACACGCGCACACACACACACACACATGCAAGCGCTCACAGTCTTAAAAGAGCTGCATAAATAAACCCTCTGGTGTGTGTCTGTGCATGTGATCTGTCTCACTGCTTCGGTCTGTGTAACTCTGCCTCCATGTGTTGTGCAGACTGAATGAAATCAATAAAGAGTAGAAACAAAGCAGATGAATGAAGTGGTGAGGGGTGGGGGGGCTGGGGTTCAGATAAGTCAGTGAAAATTTTGTTATTGCTTGTTGTCCTGGGTATCAGTCATTTTTCTCTGAAAATCATGTGTGAAATAAGGCCTGCATGAGCTCCACTAATAAAGCTCTACAAGGCACTCTGCCCAGAGCTTGTCATTCAGCGCCTCTCGTGCTCACTGACACATTTTATAGCTCAGGAATGCCCCATGTCTGTCCTCTGGCCCTACTCCCCCATTTTCATTCACATAACACAATGCCTATTTCTTAACAGAAAGTAATAACTGTCTTTGTACTTCTTTCCATGGCTGGATTAATAACCCTTCATAGTGCCCTGGAGCACAAATGAGCTGCTGGGCCCCCCTTTCTCTACTCAGTCTCCCCCTCTCCATGTGTGTCCTTTTGTACAATATGACCATGCTGCAGTGATGTCACCGTGTACCTGTAGATTATGTGAATCAGTGATTGGGTGGGGCCGGTTTCCATCCCCTGATCAGTTGTTTGTGGCACACAATTTTCTGCCAGTGCTTTGAGGGAGTTATACGACTGTCCCTGCTCAGGTGTTTTCGTGTTACTGGCAGATATCAGCAAGAAACATCATCTGAACGTGAATCTAGCCACTTCTAAATGAAAAATAAATGAACATAACACACAGCTACTTTATCGTTTGATCAAACAGAAATTAATTTAGGACTGTTAGGACTATTTAGGTCTTAATATTAGGTGTTGACACAAGGACACTTTGTGCAATACGGGGCAGAAAGATTTGGTGATAAAACAGGACTGGCCTCATCATATCAGCTAACATTGTGTTTTAGTTGTGCATATTCTCAGTCAAATGTGCAATCTATCAAATTATTACAGACATGTTGAGGCATTGGAGTTGTGTGGGGGCAGTCTAACCTGGTTAGTAATTCAGCCTTGATTCTGTCCCTAAATTGACCCCTGAACGTCCAGATGTTTGAATTTCAGTTCCTACATGAGCACTGTCAGTTTCTTTTTCCCCAAGTGGTGGTACAATCAAATTAGCACTTTGTAATCCAGGACCTTCCTTCTGTAAACAGCTCATCCTCCTTTGTTTCTTTAGGAGCTGGAAGGGGAGAACTCTCCAAACATTTCCCACTTTCAGACACTTGAGTATCATCTGGTTTTTAAATTCTCAAAGCTTTTGACAAGGAAATTGTCACATTGTTTTGTTAGAGTGCTGGCTGTTCTCCAGCGCTGGCGAGCTGTCGAAACTCTAACAGCGATCTTTGTCTTCACTGGGGTTCAGATTAAGCCCGGTCTGTGTTGGTGCAGTTTTCAGTGATCCAGTAACACTGCAGCTAACTTGTCGACTCATGTTGTATAATAGAGTTTTGACCTGACAAAAAGCCGGGGGAGTCTGAGGCCTGAACAGAGCTGGCTCCACTTAGTCCTGTGAGGGGGGAATCGGGGGGGGGCCTGAGGTGGCTGTGGTCTGGCCCGCAGCCAGTGTGTGGAAGAAATTGTGGAAGAGGATGCCCCCTACTGGTTAAAATGTTTTATGGAAGCAGCAACTCTTCATTAAAAGTGGTATGTCTGTAATTCTTTGTGTTTACACACCACATCAAAACACTAATGAAAATATATCATAGGTTTTCCATGTATGGTTCACATATACATTCTTTCCCCTGATTTCCTCCAGTTTCTGGTCTTCATTATAATGTCCTTTGTGGCCAGATGCAACAACATAGTATGTAAATAGGCCTGATGAAGCCATCTTGTTTGAACTGTTTGACCCAGATCATCAGTGTAAAGCATCCAGATTTCAACATCTGGTCAGATATGTTTGATGAGGCTCTGAATCCCTCGGAGTGCTCTGAAATGTGGAATGAGGAAGAGGGTGAAAAAACAAAACATGAAAGCAATTAGTTGCTGTCTTTACGAATCTGAGCTGTTTTTAAACCTTTTATGAGTCTTTTTTGGTGGGAACTGAGTATATGTGCTTATTGAAGAATGCATTCCTCCATAACAGATTCTAATATCTTTCATTACTCAAGGCCAGAGGTTTTCAAACAGGGAGGCACAACTGTCCAAGGGAGTGACATAAGGTGAAATGGACTAATATATGTCGGTGTTCTAAAATCAATCTGAGGTTAATTATTGTAGTTTGGCCCATTGTTTTGGTCACTTATCAACAGTTAGCAGTCAGCAGTAGCAGACCGTGTGACACACATCTCATGTAGACAGTTGATGTACTTGAACCAGATTGCTGGAATTTTAAATACAAGATGAGAGCAGCACATATTTAGGTTTTCTGCAGTGTCAAACTAATCCAGTGAACATTGTTAGTCAGGAACCACCAACAGCTATTTCGACATACTTTTAAAAGAAAAAAAAAATTCCCTAGTGTCAGATATTAAACCCCTCTGCTCTAGATCCACATTTATGTTTCTGCTCAAAACAGAAAAAAATGTCAAGACGATTGAGCAGCCAACCACAGAAGTTTTTAGTATGCTCCATTTCTATCAGGGACTGTGAAGATATTCCAAATCTGTGTTATCGCTGTGTGAATCCAAACGTAGTTGTGAGCTCAAACTAACTACTGTAGAATGACACAATCCATCACTATCAGTATTAAATTACCAACCATTCACCAATTGGTGCTTAACATTTAAAATCTGATATGATATGATGAAGTGCGTGATTATATCTGTCAGCCTGAAAATAGTCTTGCATTTTCAGACATCTTTTAAGCTTCCCTCTCCAGATGTATCCAGATGTTTACACACAGCTGTGCTGTTTATTGGACGAGTTGTATTTTCAGCCGGGACACTTATTGTGTGCATCTTTTCAGCTCACTCTAGATAATGATGTGGGTCAGTGTTTGACAGTGCTTTGTTTCCGTGCTTCCTGCTTATAGGAAATGAGGTCCACGCACAGGAAAAATGACCAACTGTTTCCCTGCCCTTTGTTCTAGATGTAGATTGCGTCCGTCCCAGTTTCTTGCTTTCTAATTTATGCTTGAGCAATGCTGTCGGTTTCGTTTACTACTCTTCCCCCTCCTCTTCTTTCTCCTCCTCTTCTCCTTCTTATATTCTCTCATCAGTCAAAGCCTCTCACTCTGTCTTCTTCCAGCTGATTGACACATTTGCATTGGAGATTGGTGAGCTAAAGAAGGAGATGGTCCAGACCTCTCCAGCAGTTGACCACGAGCCCATGGACCTACCAGGGTAAGGCTGTTTGCCACACTTTGTCTTTCACTTCATTTTACCTTTAATGAAAACTTTCACTAACCTGTCTAGCCTCATTATTTCTTCCTGAGATATTATCTTGATGAAGCAGGTCATGTATTGAGATCAGCTTATTCTGCTTTGTATCGCGTTATGTTAAACTTTCCTTTAACAGTATTCAGAACTGCCACAACACTTTGGTACTCATTTTCACCAGCAGATGGCAAAAGTGTTTTACTCTTGTCTCTCTCTGTGTTTCCGTCAGGCTGGAGAGTGAAGTCAGTGGTGTTTACCTGCAGTCCCCCCACTGTGGTGGGACGGGGTGTGAAAGGGATTCTGGGTATGACTCCTTGCGGAGGAGGATGAGCGTGTTGGACAGGCTGACTCAAACCCATCCAGTGTGGCTGCTGCTGGCAGTCAGTGAAGAGGAGGCCAGTCGCATACTGCTCAAACAGCCACCAGGGGTGAGAGCGAACCATCCTGGGATACAAATGTTCATGTGTCTCCTTTGAGTTTCTGACTATCTAAGACCGTTTCATGTTTCATGAACTCGCAGGTGTTCCTGGTGAGGAAATCAGTCTCTCTGCAGAGAAAAGTTCTCTCAGTGCGTCTGAAGGAAGATCAGTCAGGAACTCCCATCAACCACTTCCCTGTCAGAGAGAGCCAGTACAGTAAGTTACATATTTGTTTTGCCTGATTGTACCCAGGATGGGTGAGGATAATTAGATCAGGGTAACATGATTTAGAGCCTGCCAAATTGATTATAGATAACAATTCCAAAATGATTGTCAGATTATCCCAGTTATTATCCCATCCTCCAGACTGCTCCACAGCTTGGTACTATACAGAACATGTCCTGTAAGCAAAAGTTTAGTTAGTCATGCATCTTTTGAAAAGGTACATTTTCATTTTGACTAAAACTTGTAGTGGTCTCGATGAATCACAGAGCAGAAACTGTGGTCTTTTAGTTTCTTTTAGTCTCGCACTAATGTATTTTTGAACTGCAGCCACCCCTACAGTAACACTGTCTTTTCGGCTAGAGTGCTGAAGATGTCATTTCCTGTCTGACTCCATATATTGCATACAAAGACAAACTCATACACAAATGGGAAATGAGAGTGCATGACCGGAAGGACATCAGGGGTTCAGACATTGTGGGGCATGTTAACTTATAAGAGTTCCTACTATCAGTCAGCTGTTCTTTAACTGTGTCTGCTCCACTGAGTTGTTGGTAGGATTAAGTGTGTGGTGTGTCTACAGTAACACATTCTCTGCTCTTTCAGTTTCTCTTTAGGAAAGTTTTGCTGATAATGCTTTTATCTTCAGTAAATGTCCACAACATTTGGTCATGGTCACATGTTTGCTTCTACTGTGACGATGAACATGTTGCTGTGCGTATGTGGGGACCTATGTCCATTTATTTGTTGTTGACATTTCATTTGTAGTTTATAATCTTAGAAAATTTGGTCCCACTCTGAAGTGCTGTGCTTCAGTACTGAGAATTAGTCATGGAGCTGTGACAGTGCCAAAGTGTGATGACATGCTGTGGCAGCTGTGGATTTTCCCCGCTGAAATGACAGCACACATGGGAAGGAAGGGAGTGCCTTTGGATCGGTTTGGCTTTTAGATATGGGTCAGCTGCTCTCTAGTTGGCCTTTCTTATTGCTGCATTAAGTTACATTTGAATATGAACGGTCTGAACTTAAAAACAATGGTTTTCTAACTAAATACAAACCACCGGTCCTTTATAAGTAACACTTCTCATTAACATGCATATTCTTACCTGCAAGGAGACTGAGATATGAGTCCCCATCAGATCACTCCTTCAGTTAATTGAGGTGATAGATACAGATACAAGTAGTAAAACTTTAGGTTTCTTTGTAGTGCAGGATACCACTTCAGTAATACAGCTTTTTTTCACCCAGCTGATGCAGTACTGTCTGGCTCACAGTGGCGATTCTAGCCCAACACACCACCAACCACAGCCTCTAACACCCATCTATGATATGTTCCCATAGTACGCGTAGGGAGGGTTATGGTTAGGGTTTAGGGTGGTTGTAGCCAAGACCCTTGTGACAGCAGTCCTTCTTTCACTGTAGTATGGGAGCTGCCCCTGTAATAATGAATTACTGAAAATAGTCACTATGTATTCTGAATGAAATTTTTTTTCTGGTGGTATAGCATCTTGCTCTTGTCTGAATGCACATAAAGTCACTAACCAGTTACTGAGCTCTTTTGTGATCAGTTTGTGATGAATATATGTGTATAGTGTAAGAGTACAAAGCTGACACTTTTGCTGTATTTGAATTGAACTGACCCAATGTCACCCTTCATCAAATCGACCAAAAAACAATGCTGCTAAGGTCGGACATGATAGACCACACAAAGATATCAGATGCACTGTAAGCAACTACATTTGATTGAGCTCCAGTCTATGAATTGTAATACACTGTGTCGTGTTTGCAGCCTTTTCTCTTGAAGGATCTGGAATCAGCTTTGCAGATCTGTTTCGCCTGGTGGCTTTCTACTGTATCAGCAGGTAAACAAGCAACATTTGTTTTTCAGTCTATCCACGCATGGAAACTCCATGGATGGAAATAATGTTTGTTGAGTAAGCAGCCAGCTCTCAGTGCCCAAGGCTCTCACTTCTCGTTTTAGCTCGTGCCAGCTTGGGAGACACAGACAGACACTGGACTTAAAACAACAGACACAGGAAATAGAAAGAAATTGCGCCCTAAGTGGTACAACACTGGATTCAACTAGAGAGACAGCAACAATTCAAACAGGCCTCCTAAATGTTCAATTCTAAAGTGCAGATTATATTTTCTGAGCTGAATGTTAACTTTCATTCTCAGTCGATGTATGTATTGTATATTTCCAGAGTTTCATGTCCAGATGGCTTTGTAATGGAAAAAGAGCCTGTGTCAGCACATTTCTATGAGTGATGACTGAAAATGTTTCCACATCTCTGTATGCCAGTGTTTTGTTTTACCAATCAAACTTAAGGCATCATCATTTTTGATAGGACATATAATTTTCAAACATGCATTATAACAATGATCATAAAGCATTTAACACTAAACAGCGTCAATGAGACCAGATCACTAACTCATTGTTGTCATAAGCACGTACAGCGGCACACAGATATGTCACTATTTTAAGTTTCGTAACCCAAAAGCACTTTCAGTCGATTACTGCCGCTCCTTCCTCGGTTCATGCTTTGATCTTTTCTTTTTTATATATTGTCTTGTATTTATTTTGTTGCCTTTTCATCTTTCATTTAGGGATATCCTGCCTTTCACACTCAAACTCCCAGAGGCCATTGCATCTGCAAAGACCCAGAAAGAACTGGAGGAAGTGGCTCAGCTTGGAGCAGGTAGCCTTGTTTTTTGGTTTGAAATTGTCTACCACACATCTTAAGCAAGCATGGTGGTTGTTTTGCAAGTTTTAACCACAAATCAGCTGTAGTTAACAATTACTGCAGATTATTTTTCAAAGCATTCTGCAATTTCAGAGATTTGGAAGATAGTGGTAATCCATGATAGAGAAAACTGTGTCTTCTTTAATCACACTTCAAAGACTGGCTCAACATTTTGGGAATTTAGATGAGAAGCTTGTTAGCTGAGAAGTGTTCTGCTTCTTATACTTTAAGTATGGAGCTGGAGATGGGAGAGCCCAGCTATGCATAAAGACTGGATGCAGGGGGAACCAGCTCGCTCTCCTGTGTATAAAAATGTTCCTATCAACACTGGAGTCGTGTCATTGCAGTACAGTCGTATCACTGTGCCTGTGCAGAGAGCTGTACTAAATCAGAGTTGTGGATGGTCAACTCTCAGTAAACCCTTTAAATCAAAGGATGAAATCATTTACCTGTGGTCTGTGTCCCGACAGCATAACGTAGCTCAAGATGTGATGTTTCCATCAGTGGACTTACAGTTTGTCAGCATTCCACAGAGAAAACCATGAATGTGTATGATGAGATTAATACACCATGTAAACACCATGTAAGTACATGGTAATGTATGACAAAGCAGACCAAATGCTGTACCGAAACAAATGGTGGCCTACAAAGAATGTAAAAACGTGGTATGAAAGGCTGGAAGTGATGTGGCTAAAATATGCAATACTGGACCAACTGAAAATTAAAACACCTCTATTATACTATAATTGATCAAGTTCTCTTTAACAAAGTGGTACAAGCTTGCATGTTTGTGAGCGCTTCACCTACAATAACTTAAAAACATTCAGTCGACTAAGCAAGTAAATAAAGTGCAGACAGTATTTGTGTGCAGTGGTCTCATTTGTTTTTGATCATGCTGACCACTCAGGTCTGGTTTCACAGCAGATTAAGTCACTTTATCTCTGTCAAGTTATTCTAGGCTCAGCTGCTGTAAAAACTGCAGTGACTCAGCTTCCTACAGTAGAAGCCTACAGCATAGCTCAGTGCTGAGTGTGTGGAGAAGGGCGTGGCGAGTGGAAAGCCACAGTGGGTCGTGTGCTATCTAAACACACACGTACCGCCACATCACATTCAGACATGTATGACGATACACAAGGCATGCGAGTGTGAGCGCTAACGCACCATGTGCACTGAACTGTGTCATCGCTTCTTAAAAACATGCTATTGTTCTCCGAGCGGCCGTGCATTTGCATGCTGGCATTCCTGTGAATGAACGTGGGTATGGGCCTGACCTGTAACGCCTTTTGCACTGCTAGTCTCAAAACTCATGTGAAGGGGCAGGCTGTATAAGCCAGCAAACTCATACAGTCATTAAGGGAAACTCCCCTTCAGTGGAACGCTTCTATTTAAAGACGAGAAGCAGACTGCCTCATTCTGTGTTGTGGAATCTGGGCACGCACATGTGAAGCAGAAACATATGTTACAAACAGCTTCAGAGACATTTCAGTAGTGCAGCGACTTGGCAACTGTCCACCCAGAGGCCACTGGGTGTTGTTAACAGGAAAGGCACGTTTGAGGCACTTTTTACTTATTAGCTGCTGTTGTTGGTCAGTTATGGGAAGGACACTCATGATAAGATTCAACTTGCGCTTTTAGTCAAATTACAGTGTGACTCTTTGGGTGGCAGTACTGGTTCTTTGGGTATCCAGTTGGGTGGTGCACCTCTTTGATCCAGACCGACATATCCCAGGAGGATTTGGTGGAATATCATGGCATTCTGTAAGATCTTTATGTTCCCCTGTAACTTGTAACATGGCCTCCTAGTGTTAACACTTAGCACAGAGCCTTACTGTGCCTAAGCAGAACCTCACAGAGCGGTGAGCATGTCAGCATGAATATCTCTGTCAGCATCTCATCAGCGGACATACGTGATACGCTACATTTTCAAACACGGTGGCTTACATTACATGGTCACATGCGGTTATTTCTAATTTCTCCTATTTTATAAGTATTATGTTTAAGCATAATACTGACCTGCTCCCATTTTCACTTGCTTTTAATATTCTTTCCTTTTAATCCATGTTAACATGTTTATCTTTATTTCATTTATACTTGTGTACATACTGAACTCCTCTTCTTTAACAGAAATACTGAAGAGGAGGTTCTCTTACCATAAATCAAAGGCAATAGCTATCATCTATGCAGGATTAAGGTAGTCTGCAGTCTTGCTCTGGCAACAGACTCCACAGTTTGAGGTGCTCATTTGTCACACTGAACAGTAAGAATACCACAGGCAGCTATCGGTCTGCAGACACCAAGGTATTTTAAGACATATGAAACTGCCCAACCAGCTGGACCCTGCTTCTTTGCCCCAGGGATGCAAGAGTTAACGTTTCCACTTTTAGCTAGCAGGAACAGCCATCACTGGGCTTAAGCTGCAATCCCTGCATAGATATAATTAGCTTTATTTATTTAGCTTTAATTATTGTGATCTAACTTCATATTTATGCTTGGATTCAGTAGATTCTTTCTTTTCAAGCGTGCTAGCATGAGAACTGTATTGCCAAAGAGCTGAAAACAATGGGATGATTCAGTGGAAAAGCACACAAGGACATCAAACTGGGACCACATGTCCTCATTGTACTGGGAGACTTGCACTGTCATTATACTGTAAAAGAATAAAGAGAGGCAGAAAAAAAAAGGTTAGCAGATAGAGTACTTTCATACTTAAACAAGTGAGTGGAGCTACAGGGAAATACAGCATAATGTAGAAGCATAAGAGAGGAAAACAGCAGGAAGAAGGAGTGGAGGAACTGGAACTGTGTGCCGTGTGGTGTGTTTACTGCCCGCCCACTCTGTGATTAGCATGGGCGACTCCCTCTTCGTGTCTCAGGCTGTGTGTCGGCACCCAGTGAATCAGCCAAGAGACACAGGGCTGAAGTGAGCGAAGCACACAGGCAAGCAGAGAGAAAACTTTGGAGAAAAATCTTTCAGGAAACATAAGACCTGTTGGTAAGGAATACTTAGAAAATCTATCTTTGTACTTTTCTATCTTTCCTTTAAATGATCTTTTACTTTGAAGAGTCCTGATCCCAGTTGTCGTCTGAGGATATTTGCTTACTGGGAAACTTGAATTGTCCAAGGACAAGTACGAGTCAAGTTAAAGTTCACGTGTGCCTGTGTGTAATGTTTCAGTGTCTGTGTGTTGCAGGCTTCTGGCACTCTGCCCTGTGCAGTCAGCGTCACACCTCTCCCCGTCCCTGTCGCCCTCTGAGCCGTACCCTCAGCCCCCGGCCAACTAACAGGAACAGGAAGGTCGAGGGGTCACAGCAGAGGCTCGCCGGGTCTCATTGCGACAGTGCTCCCCCGACTCTACGGTCTCACGCACCTCCACCTTCCTTCCATCTGGAGAGAAGACATTCCAGTGGTCCTCTCTGCTTTGTCAACCCCCTCTTTCTCCAGACTCATCACCACCGCCGCTGTGAGGACAGTCCTCCTTCACATGCCGTCAAGCCCGATAACAACCCAGAGGATGCGGGGAAAACTTCTGTGAGGCCATTAAGTAGCAGTCAAGAGAGCGAGCAGCACGCAGACGAGATCAAACTGAGCTACAAATCCCGCTCCCCTCCCCCTCGCCCCCCTCCCCCACGCTCAATGCCACGCCGGCGCCCTGCCCCACCTCCACCTGGACCTCCGGCAGCTACCACCAGACCCAAGAGTATGCCAGAGGCTATTGCTGTGTCTGCAAGGCAACAACAGTCCCCCAGCAGGCGCCCAGCACCCGTTCGACCACCTATGGGTGCCAAGCACAGCAGCCCGTCCAAAACTGCCAGTTCACCAATCCCTGTGCCTTCCAACCCACCACCTCCGAGGCCGAAGAAACCTGACCTTGAAGCTCACCGCTGCCACATTGCCTTAGATGATGAGACCATCGCCAGGGCTCTGTCCCGTGCCAAGCTCCCACCCTGCCAGCCTCCACCTGCTGCCCCTGCTGATCTACCACTGGAGAAAAATGCTGAAAGTTCCTCCATTCCTAATGAGAGGGGACGCCAGCGGCTCAGTGACATGAGCATGTCTACTTCGTCCTCTGACTCACTGGAATATTCACAGTCTCCTGGATTCTCCCTGGGCCTGGCCCCTAGTCCATCCCGACACCTGAATCATCAAGACACAGTGGAGGACAGCAGTGAAGATGAAGAGGATGGAGACGAAGAGGAGGAGGAAGACTATGGGGTCGGCCTGGAGACGGACCTAGAAATGCGCCTCCGACCATCCTTCAAAGCGCGGCGCCGAAGGGTCGGTGTGAGCCTGAGCGGCGGCTCTTTTATCCTCCCCAGGGCCCTGAAGGGACGCTTCCGCAAGGTGAGCGGCATGCTCAGCTCCCTCATGACCCCGGAGAGACGGGCGGTGAAAAGGATCGCTGAGCTGTCCAGGGACAAAAGCTCATATTTTGGCTCCCTGGTCCAGGACTACATCAGCTTTGTTCAGGAGAACCGAGGCTGTCACACATCAGGGATGGATTTTCTGCAGACTCTCAGGCAGTTTATGACACAGATGAAGGCTTACCTGCGGCAGAGCTCTGAGCTGGACCCCCCCATAGAGTCACTTATACCGGAGGACCAGATCGGTAAGTCAGCTAAAAACACTGCAAATCTTTAAAACCATGAAGTTAAATATACTTCTAAGATTGGCTGTTTGCGTGAATAAAATTGCGTTTCCTGTCTTAGTGAGACATCTGCTCATGCATGCGTGGGCACATGTGTGAGAGGCTTTAGTCAACATTCACTTCTCTTTATGTACGAGAAGTAAAACCTTGAGTGGGACTTCAGAAAAGTTTTTCCGAATGACTTAAGTCATTGACAATTTTCAGTAGATGCCCAGGCTTGCCATCGTCTTGGGAATCAGATATACTAGTTGAAGTTTTCCATATTAGTCTTGCTCATTACTGGTGTTAGATTACAGAAATGCCAGTGTGCTGTGCCCCAGTGAGTTATTCTTGGCTTGTGTGGTGCCACAGGCTCACAGTGCAGTTAAGGCTCATTCTGAAAGGCAGGACTTGTTTAATTGTATATTTATTAGACCTTCATGGTATTTCACCTCAATTTGGGACCTGCTAGAATGTGTCTAAAGTGTTGAAAATTGAAAAAGCTGGCATGGAAAGTTTGGTCAAGTACCAAGTATTTTGGAGTATTTTCTGAGCCAAAATTCTTCCATGGCGGCTTGTGTTAAACATAAACAACAACATTTGATGGTTGAAAAATTTGGCTCTTCATTTACACAAAAAAAGGAGTTTTGAAGAAAAACACACTGTCACAAAAACATATTATTGTGGTATTTGTACTGAAAGTCTTACTTAAGGTCACAATGATTGTAAAAATAAAGTTTGCTATCAAAGGGGCATTTCATGGCTATCAGATTATTGTGGACTGCACTATTTGCATGAATATGTAAGTATGTGTTTGCACTCATCTCGCAGCCCTTGTTCATTGTAAACAACAACAGCACAGCTTTGTTCAAGGACAGAGAAGTGATCCATTCTGGTTGTGCTAACACACCACAGAATTGCACATGAAGAGCCTCACGCTCACAAATGTTCCACTTCGAAAGGGAGAAATGTAAATGTTTTTTACACAGCAACCATTCGAGTAAACGTAAAGTTTGATCTGAGCAGGAATTCTAAGCTGCAGTAGATACGCCACCATGAAATCTCTTGTATCTGCAAACAGTTCAATGGATTTTCAGGTAGTTTGAGGTGAATCACAGCTATTGATTTTTCCCTGGAAAAGCAAAACAAAACTGAGATATACTAGCGGGAACATGCAGCCTGGTTGACGTCACACTACGATCCCACAGAATATGTTCAAAAGAAAAGAGAAGTGAGGTCTGCTGTCTGTGTTTTTATCCAGAGAGTTTACACAGAGATTGAGAGAGAGTGCGGTCGCATTACGTCTCAAAGTCTGACATGTCGGGAAAGAAATGTTGACTCTTAATCCTCCGTGTTTGTGGTAAAAGTGGAGCTAGAAGTCTAAAGCTTCAGTTTGAGAGGTCAAGAGTGATCAAGTGCTGGATGTTTGCGAAGGGAGAGTAACACACGCCCTGACTTACAGCCGCGACCGGATAGTAGCAATCAGAGAGGATGTAAATGAGAAGGAAGGACGGTCACTCTGGGTTGTAAAAAATAAAATGTCACATATTTCAAGTTTGCCTTTATCTGTTAGTGTATGTGCAAACTGCTGTATTTGTAGTTGTGTGTGTCCTTCCAGTGTGTGTACACTGTATATCACAGGCTCTCCAACAGTACAGTTTATTGCAGTTGCGGAAAGAATTTGAACAGGTTGTAGTCTAGATAACATCCAATAACAAGCGTTGCTCAATATACAAAGGAAACTAACCTTTCTGGGAGGAATCAGGAAGTCTACACAGAAAATGTGTGTGTGTGTATGTGTGTGTGTACATGTGTCTCTGTGTACATAACGTGTGTCCAATAGTGCGTCACTATTATCTTCTGTAGACTCTCCCCTGTACGTCAGGTCCTCTGTATACACATGAGGATCTGGTGGATTTTTCCAGCCTCTGTAAACACCTCAGACCTCTCCCGTCTTGATGACTTCAGATTTATTTGATTTAGCAGAGTGCAATAAAGGGCTGCCAAACCCTTACCTCAGGCGACCTACAGAATTGGATACTTGACTGTCAGACACAGTGTGGAGGATTGTGCTGTAATTTAAGTGGGGCACATTCACCCCTTGCCCCTCTGCCGTTTCTCTGACTCACCACGGAGGCAAGAATTCCTCCACATGAACAAGATTCTTGTATGTGCATGCTTGTTTTTCTCTGTTGCAAACGTGTATGGGATTCTGAAGAGCTCATTGCATAAGTGTGGCATAAATACTGCCTGGAGGCTGGGGATGCTTGTTCATGAATAGTTCTGTCAGTGAACAATAAGACACAATTGTGTAAATACGCCATGCTGTACATAGTTGAGGTAGGCAGGAAATGATTTGAGGCTTGTGCATGAAGGTCTGAGGTACAGATGGAGTCATTGTAGAGGTCAAGTGCAACTTTTTACTGCATGTTTGTCAGATGAATAAATGGTTTACTTATGAATAGGTCCGGGCTCAATGTTGGACCTGGTTAGATAAGTCAAGGTCAGACCCAAACTGAAACTCTCAACAGCTCAGAGCATGTTATAAACCTTCAGGTGCCCTTAAACTGAATAGTAAATGTATAATTGATGTGGTTAGGTCTGACTTTTAGTTCTTAGAATGGCACAATAAGAAAAGGGTGGTTAGTTATAAATGTTGTTGCTTAAAGTTGTTGGAATTAGAAATGGTTTGATAAGCTACGTTTTTCCAAAATGCTGTTGTACAAATGTAGACCTTACTGTGTGTTTATTGAATAAGAAAGAGATGCAGGATAAATCCACAAGAAATTATGATTGGATTACTTTGGTTTGATATATAAATATATATGTGTGTGTGTATGTGTGTGTGTGTGTGAGTGTGACAGCTTTTCAGCAGGAAGTAATCAGTCTGAGAGCCACAGACAGTGAAGGGAAGTCAGAAAATATTCATCTGTGGACTAACACGTTTTTTTTTGTGTGTGTGTTTTCATTGATTGTTTTGACAGTAAGCCTTTAAAAGGCTCCTGATGACTTCACTGTGATGCTCTGTAACTGTGTGCTAGACAGAGTGCTTTCCACTGAAATGTTTCACCTCTTGTATTTATGGTAATTGCAGTATTTTTAGCAATGAAAAGTGTTTAAACTGTTAACCACTAGATAGTAAACAGTGGAACGGTCTCTGTTTTGTGTGATGTGTGCTGTCACTGATTTTGCGTTCCTGTCCTCTACAGACCAGGTGTTAGAGAAGGCCATGCACAAGTGCGTCCTAAAGCCCCTGAAGGGTGTGATCGAGGTGGCTTTACATGACTTCCAGGTAAGAGCTGAGTGGAGAGTTGTTATCCTGCAGGGTTACTGGTTGGATGTTGACAAAGACATGCACAGCACATTAATGATCTGACCTAAATGAACTTCGCCGTTAACTCTGTCTGTTGTTCTCTGCAGGTGAGCACCGGAGCTTTGCAGCAGCTCAGGGAGAACCTGGCCCTGGCCAAGACAAAGAAGCCTCAGGAGCTGGGGGTGGACGGAGCTGTGCCCCCTGACCCCGAGGCCATTGAGAAGATCCGCCACAAGTTCCTGAACATGCGGAAGATGTACTCCCCTGAGAAGAAGGTGTCACTGCTGCTGCGTGTGTGTAAACTAATCTACACCATCATGCAGGACAACTCAGGTATGGAGAAGTGATTGTTTACTGATATTTACTCAACACGTGACGGACAGCCCAAGCCAGTCTTTGTGATATAAGATGTCATGCGACTGTTAAATGTGAAACGGTCAGGTCACGGCCATGTTCTTTGCTCCCTGTGTCTGACCCGTGTGACCACCACACCCACCTGGCACTCTGTCTGCTTCCTTCCAGGGAGGATGTATGGTGCCGATGACTTCCTGCCTATGCTGACTTATGTGGTGGCTCAGTGTGACATACCTCAGCTGGACACAGAGATCCAGTACATGATGGAGCTGCTGGACCCGTCTTTGCTGCAGGGAGAGGGTAGGTGCTGCTGGCTCGCTCCACTTCAGTCATCTATGACTTGGTCTTGGTGTATAACACTGAAAAAAATCGCACACTAGTGACTACAATTTAATTAGGCCTCAGGGCATCTTTAGTTTAGCTAGCCTAGAGACTGGAAGCAGGGAGAAACGGCTAGCCTGGTTCTAGTAAAAGACAAAGTAAAGAAAAATAATGCAAAACATCTAAAGCTGTTACTTTGTTTTATGTGAAACGAAATGCATGATAAAATGACTGTGATTTTAGGATTATATGCATGCTTGGAATTATTATAAATTTCAAATTTCAAAAGTTACATCATCTCACTATGAGAATTTACACAGTACAAAACGCAAACTACTCACTGTTAAATAAACTGAGACTAAGTAGGTAAATCACAGCTTTAACATCAGTCACACTTCAGCCTAAGGCTCTTTGAGATGTCTCCACTGCAGTGTGGTCGAGATTAAAAACATGATTATGAGTAGAGGGTCTTTTTGTGATCCTTTGAGCTAATTCTGATACAGGCCCTTTACCAAGACCATGTCAGCTGAGTGTTCAGTGTGAGAGCCTGAGGAATGTAGCCATAGGAAGGAAAGTCCTTACAACATTAGTAGGAAATTCCAGGTTTCATTTCAATGGGCTGGAACAGGTTCAGAGGAAAAAGAGGGCTGAACCCTCCCAGAATGAAATATTTTCCTGCCCGCCTGTCTGGTGTATAAGTTCATAGGAATAGCTTATTTTAGAATTGCTCAGATATGACAGAAAGGAGGAAGTGTTTGGCACTTATAAATATGTTTTTACACGAGTCTATGCAATATCAGCTGCTTTCATTTCTGGATAACTTGAGTGAGAAAGTGATGAGTTTCATTCTCAGCTTGTTTCTTTTTCTTTATTCCCTATCATTCCGTCACCAACATCTCTCTGTCTGATCCACAGGGGGCTACTATCTGACCAGTGCGTACGGGGCCATGGCTCTCATCAAGAACTTCCAGGAGGAGCAGGCAGCCCGGGTGCTGAGCTCCGAGGCCAGAAACACCCTGCACCAGTGGCACCGCCGGCGCACAGCTCAGCGCTCAGCACCGTCTGTGGACGACTTTCAGGTATCACGCCTGACCTGAACCCACCTTGAACATCCAGGCAGTGAGTCAGTGAGTTGTACCAATTCCAAATAAATCAGCATTGGAAAGGTGCATGAAAGGTGCTGTGTTTTGGACGTTGTCTGTAAAAAAAAAGAACACATCTTTAAGTTCCTACCAACATCAGAGCATGCACGTTATTTTTTTTGGTAGAGCACTCCCTCTGCTGGAACATTTAACAACTGCATGTGATTTCTTTTCATGGCAATAACTGCATGTGTTTTTTTTTCACCCTGCCTGACCCATCATTAATGCTCATTCCATTCACTGTGGAGATTTCTGCCCCCACTGCCAAATGCTAACACTGGGATTTTTCCTTCTCTCTGTAGAACTATCTCCGAGTAGCCCTGCAGGAAGTAGACACGGGATGCACGGCCAAAACCCTGCTCGTTCACCCTTACACGACGACGGAGGAGGTCTGCTCACTCTGCGCTTACAAGTTCAAGATCCCCGACCCTGAGAACTATGCACTGTTTCTGGTCACTGAGGACACCAGCCAGCAGCTCGCCCCGGACACACACCCTCAGCGAATCAAAGCAGAGCTTCACAGCCGGCCCTGTGCACACATCTTCCATTTCGTCTACAGGAGGGTGCCGAATCTTAACCTCTGTATCCCAGCCGTCGTGCACAATGGAAACTGCCTCCAAGTTGAATAGTCGGGGAGAATATAACATCTTGCTGCATTGGACTTAAACAACATTATGTTATATTTTGTGATATTCATGTGGTGCTTGTAGACAGATTTTAGAAGGTCTGCACGGAAACAGAAACCAAGCTGTATATTGATCCAAATATGATGCCATGCAAAAAATAAGATGATATATTTTTAGTAATGTTTAGTTGAGTAATCTCCAAGGGGTAGGATGGACTCTAGAAAGTACTTATGTTCCACTCATGACAGTGGTTCAGACTTGGGTCTAAAAAAAAGGAAAAGAATGGTATCTTGCAAGTTTAGTTTCAAAGGTCCAGACACTTAAAGTCCATTTGGGCCTTGCCTGGTTTGGTTAGGCTTACTGAACAGAAATAGTTGGATTGTGTGTAGAGGCTGGTTTGCAGGATTTTTGAATGTGAAGTGTAACAAGGAGGTTAAAAGGTCTTTGGATTGGTAAACATGTTAAACATCTGTAAAGCAGAGGTCACACAGTTTAATGTACTATTTTATGTAATGAACGTTTGCCTTAACTGCTGTTATCCCGGGTGCCTTCAAAAGGAATTGGACATACTGTATGCTACTGAAAGCTTCCAGCTATCATCTATTGATTAGTCAGCTTTCATCAATATGATCCGGTTACAAACTTCATTGTAAAACATTGATATAAGTAAAATGAGCTAATGTAAAAGAATTTATATTGTTATTATGTTTATTTTCTGCAATTGCTGGTCAGTTGTAGCCTGTATGTCTGTAGAAATATTTTTATATTCAAATGCTTCCATGTTAATCGCTAATTTGACAAAGATTTGTATTCTGATTTAATATTTCTGTACAGGACTCAGTAGTGGACTTGGATTTATGCCAGTTATTTCTCAAAAGTCAATTTAAAACAACACTGTTTTTACTGTTTGTATGGAAAGCTCAAAGTTGACTGGAAATATATAAAATTCTCTCTTAACGAGGCTCCTTGCTGAATTATATTTTATTTTTTTAGAGGAGGCATCAGTTCTTGGAAAAATTACTTTGTGTCACAACATCAACCTGAAAACAGGAACAGAAGAGGATTTTACTGGATTCATATAATGAAATAAATGCACTATTAGTCACATAGTCAATCCACAAATCATATACATATGTAATAGAAATTAAACTTATTTAAATGATATATATACATATATATTCATAGACCTGTCTGGAACTGAAGCATCAGACTAGCCTGTGATAAGCAATAATATATTTGACTATATTAAGCTCTCACATATTTAACACAGCCAAGTCATACATCTCCAGTGTTGAACACTTCCTGAACCCTGCTCACTATTTCTCCTGCCTTTAGTCTTCCTCTCACCATTAATTTGACTTCTTTAGTGGATACATGAAGTCAGTTTGTACAAAAGTAATGTTCATCAAGTGAGACAAACCAACCATGTAACAGAAATCACCTCTGGTAGTGAGTGAAACAAGGGATGAGTAAAAACTAGACCAAAGAAGTATCTGTTGGTCTGTAGAGATAATGGTGTTGTAATCCAGGAGATTCAATGAAGGATAAGGCGATGAGTGAGGTTTACTGTAAGACACTGTCTAACCTTGTAAATACTGCCTTCACAATGAACAGATCTGCACCTGTTTTGCTTGCCATCCTGGCCCTTCTTGTACACCTCAGATTACAGAAGTGTCCGAACACCACAGAAGTTAAGATCAGTCATATGAATTAAATTATGTTTCGCATATTTATAGTAACATGCTCTACAGGGAATGGTGTGACATATTCCTTCCCTCTAACTGTGGTTAATACTGGTCACGTTATGACTTTATGACAGTGATTCACACACCGATGGATACAGAGGAAGCACTTTTTAACCGATTGCAGGTGTTTTTATTGTGTAGCATCGTACATCGACCTCTGCTGTGAGGTTTATGATCAATCCAAGTATGCCATGCATGATAGTTACGCTACATTTTAGTGTAAATAACTAATCTCTCACCTTGTAATTCAACAGTTTCCATAATTCTATTGTAAATATTTTTAGTTGTATATCTTATTTAGTTGTATTATTATTTTAGGTCTGCTATATTTCATTGATAAGGTTGTTATTTATTTTAGTTATATATCTATTTTTTATTGCACGTGTGGTGTTTTTAGGGTCGAGCCTTCCTTTGGAGCACATGATAATAAATGAAATCTTGAATCCAGTCTTTTGCTCTTGGTGATCAGTTCCCATGTCATGCGCCGCAGTGACCAGAGGGGGCAGCAGTGAGCGTGTTGACGCCCACAGAGGAGGTACTTTCGTTTTTTCCAGACAGCTGTGTTGAACTTGTGAGCAGACAGTCCCCACCTGAGCGGGACGTCTCATCCTTCTCTGTCATGTCCGCGTGAACGTCACCGTCTGTGATGGTCGGGTGTCTGTCGGTGAGTCAGTCCACAGAAAGTAATCTATTACTCACGCACGGATGTAACGCAACGCCACCAGCAGCTACAGCAACGTTACTCGGTCTGATCTGAGTTCAAGTGTTTGGATGTTGAAGACAAACAAAACATCCCGGCTGTCAGCAGCGACCAGGAAGTAAAGTTACTTTCGATTTCTAAGCTAACCTTGAGCTACTTCAGCTTGTTGTTTTATATCTCATTAAAGAAATGCATGCTTAGATCAGAACAGATAGTCCGGATCCACTTCGAGACCAGTTTCACTCAGTTTGTCTCATCTCTGATTTAGAAAATCAGGTTAGGGATGATAAGAACATGACACAGGAAGTTACTCAGCACACAGCCCTTAGCCCTCTTTGTATTTCCGTTTGAAATAATATGCCCATGATCTAATAATACAGCCAGACCTGCAGATACAAAGAGGACAGAGTTTGCAGCTGCAGCAGGACACAGATTTATTTTATGAATACAGATGAAGAGCCTGTCCAGGACTTTCACACTACAGTAAACCCTGCATTTATACGAGACTCTGTCAACAGGGAGTTCAGTCAAACAGTATGTCAGCAATATTGGAAAGCAATGCCAGAAACACTAAACTACAATTTACACTGTTATTGCGGACACTGAATGCATCACAGCACTTTGACAGTAATGAAAATGAAATTATGTTTTTCTACCATACATTTGAAACATACTGCAGGGTCGATGTGATGATGTTAAAGGGAGGATACACGCTTGCAAGTATGTTGTATGTTGCATTGACTCAGTCATCTGTAAGCTCAGTAGTAGGTACTGAAACGTATGCTGCAAAGACGTTTCTGAATTGTTTTGCACTTTGAGAATTTGTTAGTGGTAAGAATTCAGCATGTCAGTTTTTAAGAGTTATGCACATTGAAACATTGTTGTGAAAAGCGAAGCCACTCAAACTAATGTCATTTATTCTGGGGAGAAAGAAGGCACCAAACTACTCTGTAACTGTCAGTGGCAATGCATTTATACATCCTATGAGATGAGAGTGGAATGAATGCAACGGGTGTGACTTCAAGGTGTCTTTGTCACTTCTGAATCTAACCATAGGGTTGTCTCGATGTACTTTAACATCCTAGTTTGAGTGATTTGAAGAAATGAGACCTTTTCAACAAAGACAACTATTGCTGTATCTTGTGTATCTGAGCATTTAGTTTTAGACATTTACACTCTTCATTTTCACATCTTTTCAAGAGACATGTCTTCTCTGATGGATCTCCAAACCTGTCTTAAATCCACACTGAAGAACAAATATCAGAAACTGAATGACTCATTACTTCCTCCAAGACTTGGCTATTGGGAGCACAAGCCTGACAACATATTATCTAATTTGGGGCAGCATGAGTTCAGATATGTTGACAAGTCTGACCTTCATACTTGGCTTGTCTCTACAACTGTCCCGCTTGCAGATATTTTAACATGTGAAGGACATGAAACCAGCAAAAGAACAGTAATCACTTTAGGAGTAAATGGAGTTGGAAAAACCACAACAGTGCAGAGGTGTGCTCTGGATTGGGCCGAGGGGAAAGGATACCACGAAATCAACCTCTTGTTCCCTCTCACATTCTGGGAGATAAATTTGCTAAAGCAGGAACTGAGCCTAATTGAGCTTCTCCAGACGTTTTACCCTGAATTGAAGGAGCTCGATGTTTCCAGCCTCAATGAAACCAATGTGTGGTTTGTCCTCGACGGTCTGAATGAGTATCGTCTCCAGCTCAATTTCAGCTGTCCAGCGGTGACTGATGTGTCTGAGTTGTCTACAGTAGATGTTCTAGTAACTAATCTGATCAGGGGAAATTTACTTCCCAGCGCTCATATATGGATAACAACCCGACATGCCGCAGCAACAAAGATCCCTAATTGCTATTTGCTTAAAGAGACTGAGGTTCAAGGGTTCAGTAATGAACAGAAGGACCAGCACATCAGGACAGTTATCGGTGATGATGACCTGGCAAACAAAGCCATCAACCATGTGAAAATATCAAGGAGTCTATACTTCCTTTGTCAGATTCCTCCAATCTGCACCATCATGGCAACTGTGTTGAAGAATCATCTAAAAGCAGATGACGGGTTTAAAATCACTCCTTTGAATCTAACCCAGATCTACACAAATCTGGTCAGAGGGTCTAACTCGGACATTCTTGCCAAGCTGAAAAAGCTGGCGCTGCGTCAGATGGAAGAGGGCAAGGTAACGGATGAGTGTGATCTCCCAGGGGCTGACATAAGTGCTGACGAAGCGTCAACGTTCTCCAAAGAGTGTCCACTTGTGTTGAGAGAGGAGAAAGGGCTGCTTGACAACACACGCTTCCGCTTTACTCACTCCAGCATTCAGGAGTTCTTGGCTGCGTCTGCTAAACTGGATGACATCGAGACGACTTCTGGCCTGTCTACTTGTTGTCAGTCTCTGGTGGACCAGGCGCTGCAGAGTGCTGATGGAAAATTCGATGTCTTCCTTCGCTTCATCTTCGGCCTCATCAAGGAGCGTGGTGTGTTAAAACCTGCTGATCAGCTGTTTCGTTACACCAAGAATAAGATCCTGGAGAACATTTTGTCTTGCAGCGCTGTGAGTCTGTTCCACTGTCTGAGGGAGTACGACCGCCAAGCGTTACTGGGCGAAGTCAAGTGCTTTTTGAAGTATAAAGTCTGTCCACTCCACATTGATTGCCCACCAATACACTGGACATTCATGAGCCAAAGGACCAGAGCCTTTGAAGGGATGCAGGATCATTTTGAGATGCAAGTGCCCATGAGATGTGATGACAACCTACTCAGACATATACCAGCTATTCTTAAATCCAAGAAAGCCATGTAAGTTTGTACCCATCAGACTTATAGACATACATTCCATAATATTTGGACATTTAAACATTTTTTATTGTGTTCACTTTTCTTTGCAGCAGAATTAATTAAAAAAAGGGTTTCTTCACCATAATGACATTGTTTTTTTATGTCCTCATTTATGTGCTGTATATTGCTTATCAAATGACCAGGCTGGCCTTTTGTAACATTTTTCTGAATGTCAACAAATTCCATGAAAAACTTGGTCCTTATTCATGATGATGTAAATCTTTTTAAAATGGCTCATAAATATAGTTTCATTTTTGTAAAAACGCACAAAAACACCTGGACACTGTAGTTTTTGACAAATCCCTCTAATATATTCTGGACTACTTTCAGCTTTATATTCATACACATTTAGTGTGCTAGTGGAGAACAGCATTCTCTCTTATTCTCTGTGGTATGGACAATAAGATCCATGAGACTTTAGATGCTTCTGCGTGGGGCTTGTTAATGGGATCAGTTTCATAGGATGTGTTAAATACTGTATCATTTATTGTGCCCATAATTTGCCGTTGGCTCCCAATTTCTTGCAGGCTGCGATTCTCCAACCTGACAGATAAGTGTTGTCCAGGCTTGGCAGCAATCCTGAGTACAGAGGAGTCATACCTGAGAGAGCTGGACCTGGGATACAACAGCATCTGTGACAGTGGAGTCAAAACACTTTTGGAGGGGCTGAGCAATCTGAACTGCAGACTGAAAATACTCAGGTTGCATGGCTGTGGCGTTACCTCACGTGCCTGTAAATACCTGGCCACGGTCCTGAGACAGTCCTATAAACTGAATGAGTTGGATCTCAGCAAGAACGAAATAGGAGATGATGGACTGCGACACCTTGCCGATGGTTTGAGATCTCCTGAATGCGGGCTGCAAACACTCAAGTAGGTGTTTTACCTGCATAAAAAGTTTATTTGCACATCAAATGATGATAGTGAAATGAGACATATAAGATCATTTTTACAGGTCACATGAATATGAGAGAGAATGTTTATGCCAGAATATTTAAGGAAAGTTCAGAACTGGGCACAAAACAAAGTGACCACAAAACAGTGAAATTCTAAACTAAATGTGTTCAGACTTCAGTTTTTTTTTAAACATCCATATTTACTGTTTCTTTTCTATTCCTGTGTTGTTTTAATTTTCATTGTAGACTGTCACAGTGCAACATTGAGCAGAAGGGCTGCTCCTATCTTGCCTCAGCTCTGCAGAAGAACCCCAACAGCCACCTGAGAGTGTTGGATCTGGGCATCAATATGGTCAGAGACAGGGGGGCCAATGTGCTCTTTGAGAGATGTGACATCTCGCAGCTAACAAAGTTGGAGTGAGTATGACACAAAATACCTGCCTTCCAGCTCTGCTTATCGACATAAATGAACAGATGTCAGTTATCCAGTAACACTTTGTATCTTTTCACCTCTCTGCTTGGCAGGATGTACCACTGCGGCCTCACTGCTTTGAGCTGTGAATATATCGGGGAAGCTCTGAAGGTTGAAACCAGCAATCTGGTGGAACTCAACTTGAGCAACAACAACTTGAAAGATGAAGGCTTTGCACTCATCTGCAAAGGCATGTATGCATGGCATAGGCTGGAAAAACTTAAGTAAGGACCCCTTATTTTTATCCTAATTCTCCTTTGAAAAAACAGAATAGATATTTTCTTTTTTACTGTTAGCTTCAGTATTCAGTTTGTGTGTATATGAAGTTCCTTCAGTATTCAGTTAAAATGCTTATGCAACTTTATATGCCTGAGAAATGTGTTAATGACATTTTCTCTTTTCTTCCCTCAGTGTTTCACGATGTGGAATCACTGGTACATGTTGCCTGTACATTGCAAAAGTCCTGTATTCAGCCTGGGAGCTCTACAGTGGGTGGCTGCAAAAAACAAACTGGCAAGCAGTCCAGTTGAGAGATCTTGACCTCAGCATGAACTGCCTCAGAGACAAGGGAGTCAAAGAGATGTCAACTGAACTGATCAGTCCATACAGCCACCTGCAAACTCTCAAGTAAATCATTTTTAAAACGGAATTCTTCATTCACAAATGTCGTTATCGTGTTAGAATTATGCCAGAGCGGGATTTTGTTTGATTTCAGTTTGAGTCACTGCAGCCTGACTGACGACTGCTGCTCAGCGCTTGCAGCAGGACTGGCGTTAAAGGAGAGCATCATTAGTGAGCTTGACATGTCGGGTAATGACCTTCAAGACAAAGGAGTGAGGAAACTCTGCGTGGGACTTCGAAGCCCTGGATGTAAACTGAAGACATTATCGTAAGTTGATTTTTAAATGATTATTACCTTCCAAAAAATCCAGAAATAAACATCACAGACTTTTGTTTTTTTCAGTCAAAACATGCATATGATAACTATACAAATGTCATGTAGGCTACAGGCTTGTTTCATTTGAAATGACTACAGAGCCTTGTCCTACTTACTGGTGCATTCATGTTTGGGTTAGTATTAGTATGAGTAGACAGCTGTCCTATAACAAATGTAAATCAATGACAAAACCAACACATCTGAAACTAAAGATAGTCGTACTGAAATGACACCAAAGTCAAAGTCAGTATTTAATAAATACTTTTGAAATTTTTAAATTTGTGTTTATGTTTATGTTGTTTATGTTTTCAAAATTCACATTATTTAACTGGAGCAGCTGTAGTAAATGCAGAACTTTAAGAACTTTAAATACAGTCTAAAAATACTCTGATCCTCATTATTTAACTGATTGAACACTGGTTACTTATAAAATAAAAGTACTGGTATATGATATCTGCAGATATTTATTTGTAGACTCAGTTGTGTGCATATTATAGGGATACAGTGAACTATTATCTTCTCGTGAACGTCTGTCCCTCTCCAGACTGCGGAGCTGTGGTCTGAGCTCAAAGAGCATCCATTTCCTGACCACTGCCCTGCAGTCAAATCCTCGACACCTGGTAGAGCTGCATCTGATGGGCAACAGTCTGGATGACTCAGGAATCAGAGTGCTAATGGAGCTGACGAAGAACCTGAAATACTCCTTACACACAATAGAGTAAGTTCTCATATTGATGATTTAAAAATTGCATGCATTATCAATAATATATCACAGACGGTTTCCCTATCTTGCTAGTCACTGTCAAGCAGTAAAACAAGACTGATATATGGATTTTTTTTCCTATCCAGTCTTAGCTGATGCAGTTAAGACTTACTTTACTTCACACACTACAGTGTAAGTAATTCTCACGCTCAGACTGAATCCCAGAAGCATTCATGTGCCCTGTTTTTGTTTTCTCATCTTTCAGTGTCTCAGCAGACTGAGGAGACGGGCAGATGGTGGGAAGCTCCTTGTACATAAAATGTGTGCATATTCCCAAAACCTAACTTTAAAGCAAAGAACTGTGAGCACATCAATTAGATTTTTTTTGTTCTGTCTTTTTTATGTTAATGTATTTATGTTTTTAATGCAGTGTGCTGGTGTTAAAACAAGGTTTTCTAAGGTTGTTGCGCACAGATGATGTTGATCAAAGTATAATGATGAAGTGTTACATCTTCTCATAAAACATGTACCTGCAGCATTCTTGTTTTGTATTACTCCACTGAAGATGGAGCAGTGTTGAGATGTGTGAGAGGCAGAAATAAAGCCCCCTTCCTGTGTTCAGAGCTGTGCAGTCTGGCCTCTGTGTGTGTGTGTGTGTGTTGCAGCACGGCTCCACCTAGCGGCCGGAGCTGCGCGGTGCGGGCGGTGACGCGTTTGACGCCAGCTGACACAGCGTCCGCTGTGTCAGACGGGCAGAGCAGCATCTCTGTCAGAACCGTGAACGCACCGCGCGCAGCAGGAAGCGCAGGTAGGACACGGGACAGCATCCTCCGGAGTGGACAGAAAGAAGTGATTTTGTGTGCATGTTGCAAAAGGGAACTGCAGGGATGTGTGCTGTGTGTGTGTTTGTGTCAGCAGTGGAAATGTGTATTAGTGAAGTGCGTTGTGGTTGTGATGTCGTGGTAATGTGATCAGGGTGAGCGGTGCCAAAAAGTACAGAGGGAGGGTGTGTGTATGTGTGTGTGTGTGTGTGTGTGTGTTGGCGCAGGCTGGCTGTGTGCTTGGTAGGCCTGTGTGGCGCAGTTTCAGCGGGCAAACGCTCCACCTGACTGAGACTCATCATCATCCTGCTGATCCAGTAAATACACAGAGCCCGCAAGTTAAACCCTGCTCTGCTCTGCGGGGGGGCTGCACCGCCTCATCGGGGCATTTTGACATGATGACTGCAAGTAAACTTATTTTAGGGTGAGCCAGAGGAGCTGAGGAAGCTGTGTGTGGATGGAGCAGTCGTTTGTTGTGTGCTGTCAAAGCCACATGAGATGAGAGCAGGTGTCAGGGTGCTGCTGCCTCTGAAACTCCTCTAAACAGAGCCAAGACAACAAACCAGGCAACAACAAGCCGTCCGGTGACCTGTGTGTTACATGTGGACAGATAAAGTCCAGTAACACACGTTTAAATGTGCTGACAGAGCTGAGTGCGCGCGCGTGTGTGCCTCTTTGTGTGTGTGCTGCCGTGGGGAGTGACGCATCAGCTAACCCAAAGCTAAGCTAACTCACTAATTATCCTCAGGAAAGGTGAGAAGGTAATACATATATTGTATTATTATTATTATGGTATGCCTCTGTATTCAGCGGTATAATTTTGAGCACGTTAAATGTTTAATAAACTTAATTAAAGAGCGATTAAATGATTCAATGTGCCGATTTAGCTTAATGTTAACTTACAGTATTGTGTGTTACGATACAGTAACGTGATACACAATAAAAGGTAACTTATCACATATAAATAAATATGTAATATAGTTTTAATATAGTAAATAGTACACTACCTCAGATAATTTATCTGTTTTCTGAGTTTCTGTGAGGAAGTAATTTTGGACATTAGCTCGAAAGAGCGCCAATAAAGCTGATGCAAGCTAGCTGGAAATGGTGTATGTTATAGCACATTCAGAAAGTGCTCAGGAAAGTAATCCAGTATATTTTATTTGTGACAAGGTGCTTTATAGATAGATAAGCGATTTAATTACAGGTAGAATTAGTTGTAAATAATCACATATAAAGCTAATATGTTTATAGGTCTTACTTGAAAATGCACAGTTTTAGTGCAAAGAGAAAAAAAACACTTTTTACAATATTAATGTTGAACTATACAGAAGAGACAATAAAATTACAAATGATAAATGAAAGAATAAAATAAAGAAAGCTCATCCATAAAAGTAAAAAAGGCATTACAAAGGTTGCTGTACAGTCAGCATAAATAGGTTGAGTTGATTGCCAACTGCAGCATTGGGCTGGGAGCCTGTTTACATTAAATGAACCTTTTTAACCAAAATTAATGCTATTACTTTACAAGAAACTGCTGCACTAGCTAACTCCAATGTCTGCCAAGTAAAACATCGCCATAGTGTTTTTATTAATAGCCACTGCCAAGTTCAACCATCAGCTCTCCCACGCGTAAATCTATTGAACTGAAAAAAGGATTTTGCTTACTGATGTTTGTGCTTGAATTTCACTGCAAACATGATGACACAGACGGTTTTCTCCTCCATATAAGCCTCAGAGGAGCATCTGTGCAGACCTGAGATCAGCTGAAATCAACATGAAACTCTTAAGTACAGTGCATTTCTAGCATTTCTCTTTCTAAAACACTTGTGGGCGCAGGTGATTCTCCCTGTTGTTCAGTCACTGTGGAAGTGTCTGCTGTACCTAACACAGGTGAAGCACACAGGTAATTGACTGGATATTAAGTTTTGCACATAAATCCCCTCTGTGCATCAGTTAATCACTGTGCGGCTGTTAAGTATGCACAAATAAAGTTTCAGATTACAACAGCAGCTTTAACATCCATTGCTGGTTAGATCCTTACTGTTCATGTGCAGCCTTGTCTGTGAAGGAGTGATGGTTCTCCACAGGCTTTTGTCTCAGTTACTACATTTTGTTGATTCTTGTTTGCTGGGATCTCACAGTGTCTCCCAGGGTGAGCTGCTATGGGGAAGGAGAAGCTCCACATAAACATTGTGGTGATAGGACATGTCGACTCAGGCAAGTCCACCACCACAGGCCACCTCATCTACAAGTGTGGAGGCATTGACAAGAGAACAATTGAGAAGTTTGAGAAGGAAGCGGCTGAGGTATGGCTCCTGTTGTCCCTACCTGAATTTTTAATATGACCTTTTCAGTGTTTGCAGCACATTAAAACAGTATGTTCTGCTCATCTGGTTTGTATTTCTCTGTCTAGTCCTTTGTTATTATACAATAACTTTACATTGTATACTTTTATAGAATTGATAAAACATTGGCGAAACATAGTTTCTCTTCCACATCCTCTAGATGGGAAAGGGTTCCTTCAAATATGCCTGGGTTTTGGACAAACTGAAGGCGGAGCGTGAGCGTGGCATCACCATTGACATTTCTCTTTGGAAGTTTGAGACCAGCAAGTACTACGTCACCATCATTGATGCTCCAGGACACAGGGACTTCATTAAGAACATGATCACTGGGACTTCTCAGGTAGAGGAAAAGAAGAGCAGACAATGAAAGAATTCATGATAGAGAGATGAAAGTGGAAAAGAGGAGGAAAATCACATCTCTCTTCTCTGTCTCCCTCCTTCTTTCAGGCTGACTGTGCTGTGCTGATTGTGGCTGCAGGAGTGGGTGAGTTTGAAGCTGGCATTTCAAAGAACGGGCAGACTCGCGAACACGCCCTCCTTGCCTACACCCTGGGAGTCAAGCAACTCATCGTGGGCATCAACAAGATGGATTCCACTGAGCCCAACTACAGCCAGAAGCGCTATGAGGAGATTGTGAAGGAAGTCAGCACTTACATCAAGAAGATCGGCTACAACCCGGACACCGTTGCCTTCGTGCCCATCTCCGGCTGGAATGGGGACAACATGCTGGAACCCAGCCCTAATGTGAGACCCCAAGTATAATGAAATTTTGACAGCATTAACAGATGCCCATCATGCTCACAGTAGGCACATTTCAATGCTGAATTTGACAGTGGTCTTGACAGTTGAGCCTCTGCAGCACTTGGCTTCACAGTCAACCCTGGCCAACTGCTGGCAATGAAGGGAACAGTATGGGAGCAACAACAGTTTGATGATTCCTTCTCAGACAATAAACCATTGCTAACCATTCCCTGTATTTGTATTTACTTCCTGCTCTATTTAGCTGTGATGAGCTCATGCTAAGTGGGCAACAGCAGCCTGTGGTGTACAGGCCTGCAGGAGTGGAGACAGCTGGAAGCCACAGCAGTGGAGTTGCCCCTGCTGCTACTGATTCAAAATACAGAGCAGTGATAGGAGGTGATACCTGGGTGGCAGCTGTGGCATTAACTGCTCGCTGTTTAAAATCACCTTAAATAGCAAACAAAAATGTTTCTTAGTTATAAAGTTATAAAGCTTTGATACATGGGCATAAATACCACTTTTGCACTTCTTCAAACTAGGTGCAGGAGTTTCTGTTTTTCCTAATTACTGAAGTCACCTCACTGTGAGCAGCCACATTAACCCTCTGTCCGCCTCTCTACAGATGAATTGGTTCAAGGGTTGGAAGATCAACCGTAAAGATGGTAATGCCTCAGGCACCACACTGTTGGAGGCTCTGGATGCCATCCAGCCTCCCACACGCCCCACTGACAAGCCCCTCCGCCTGCCTCTGCAGGACGTCTACAAGATTGGAGGTGAGGTGGTGTTGGTGTGGTGGGTTGTAATGGTGATAATTGTTGTTGGAAGGACAAACTTGGATATACGGATTCTAGGATAAAAGTGCTCCAATTTTCAGGTTCTTTTAAAGTGTCTGTAGTAGCAGATTATACAGTTTGGTGAAAGTATTTTGGGAATGAGAGCACCTTATGACAAAAAGAGCAGATCTGAATGAGGTCTGCAAAGAATTCCCACTGGCTCTTTATGTCCTGAAGTGTGTGTCTGTCCTTGTTTCAGAGCACTTTTAGATTACCTCTTTTCAAAGTACTCCTGCATGTCTTAAAAGTTCAAAGTATCCGTTTAAGTCAAGTTTTACAAGCGATTGTCAGTGCAGACTTTGTAAAGTTGTTCCTCTCTGCCAGGCATTGGCACCGTACCAGTGGGCCGAGTGGAAACAGGAATCCTGAAACCAGGCATGGTGGTGACCTTTGCTCCTGTCAACGTGACCACTGAGGTCAAATCTGTGGAGATGCACCATGAGGCCCTGACTGAGGCGCTGCCTGGTGACAATGTTGGCTTTAATGTCAAGAATGTGTCTGTTAAGGATATTCGCCGTGGAAATGTGGCTGGAGACAGCAGGAGTGACCCACCACAGGAGGCAGCCAGCTTCACCTCTCAGGTCTGCAGTCAGTGACTGAAAAATCACTGTTGAAAAAAAATGACATGACAATGAGTCAGTACTTCTTTTCCGCTCCTTTACCTGCCTCTTTTGTTGTCCAGGTGATTATCCTGAACCACCCAGGTCAGATCAGTGCTGGTTATGCCCCCGTGCTGGATTGCCATACTGCACATATTGCATGCAAGTTTGCAGAGCTCAAAGAAAAGATCGACCGTCGCTCCGGTAAAAAGCTCGAAGACAATCCCAAGTTCCTGAAGTCTGGAGATGCTGCCATCGTGGACATGATCCCTGGCAAGCCAATGTGTGTGGAGAGCTTCTCTGAGTACCCACCGCTGGGTAAGTGTGTGTTCTGCTGCACAGTGTCTGCTTGTGGGTCAAGATGTGGGTCAAGCTGCTCTTATATTATATAATTTGTTGTTCCCCTCAAGGTGATTGTGAATCAAACATTAACCCTCAACTTGACCTCTCTGTCAGTGTCAACTTAAATTTGAATAATAGATAAATGTTTATTCCATTATCCATCCTCAGGGCGGTTTGCAGTCCGTGACATGCGTCAGACTGTGGCAGTGGGAGTGATTAAAGGCGTGGAAAAGAAAGCCCCCACCAGTGGTAAGATCACCAAGTCTGCACAGAAGGCACAGAAGGCCAAATGAACGTTGTGCTGGGCTGCTGCCCCAAACGCTCACCATGGCCGAAGACACACTAGCACTTTGCACCTTCTGCGCACCATAGTCAGCGTCTGGTCGATTATCACAATGCATCGGAAAAGCAGAAGAAGGAAAAATAAGTTTCACACTGCTAATGATTAACATGTTACCACACTGTTATATGTAAGGTTTGTTGTCACTCCGTTTGTGGCAGAACAACACAACAAATTTGCATTACGGCTCTCTCTAGTTGTGTCTTGTTATAGTTAGAATTAAGCTGCTCATTGAGCTAGCCAACACACTCAGCTGCGTCAAACTGATAATAAGGCAGAGATGTTCTTTTACCACGTCTTTGTTGAAGTAATACTGTGACTTTGTTCTAGTTTTAAAAGAGATATGCGAATTAGCCAGAGGTAGATAGGCTGCTTGCATGTTTGCTGTTTGCACTTTAGAGAAACAAACTTCAGAAACTCTTAGTCTGATACCTGAAATCTTCATACCTAGCACTTTGCTCCCATGCCGTAGCAATGTTAAATGTTACATGTAACTGTTTAGTTCATGCACCTTAATCACTGTTATTTGTGAGCACATGTTCATCAAAGTAAAGATGTTTGAACATTATGTCTTTGTTCCTGGTCTCATTACCAAGTCTGAACCTGACCTGAGAAATGACTTTACTATTTCAGAGAATGATGATGAAAAAGCACAATCCAATCTGTTTATAGAATTTCCTTTATTGATGAATGAGAATAAAAGTTCACTTGCATTTTCATTACATTACAGGCTTCATAAATCTAACTGAGATTATTACAAGTGTGTAAATATGTGCACATAATTTAAATAAATTAAAATGAAGGAGACATAATGTCAAAGGCCCGTTTTATGCCCAGTAGCAAAATGATCTCTGAATAATAAAAAGAAAAAGTAAAATGCCTCAAGTAAGAACATTTACAAGGAGAGAAAATGAAGACAGTGCAACCATTTCTGTTTGTTGGAACCTAATGCACTTTCCAAGAAATTGAGGATATGGAGATGAATATGTACCACAAAAGCAAGGCACCAATAAACTGCATGTACTGCACAATTTGTAGACTTCATATCAGAGCCGGGGTCTGTTTTTTTCATGTTTTTTTTTCTTCTTTTTTTTCTTTACTTCTGGTGCAATCAATTCAAACCATAAATAGTGATTTGTCTAAGTGACATGGCATTCATTCTCAGTTATAGATAGGTTTGGATATGACAACCTCTTCATGCAAAATATACTTAAATATCTGAAGGAAAGTAAAATCCACTTCTTGACAGCAAGCTGACCCCAAGCCTCCTTCACATAAATTCTAGTCTTTGATGTAGATCTTCACAATTCTTTGAGGTACTGCTAGGGTGATGATTCACCACCAAGGCTTTGGATTCTTTATGGGTATCATCTACCTGCATCAAGTTGGTGAGAGGCACTTAACCTCACCTGATGCATCTGATTCTGTACCATGGGGAAGGAAGTTGGTCATTAGTCATGTTGATGTCACTGCTCAGCAGTTCAAGCAATAGATGTTCTTCTCTTATTAAAAATGAAATAAGCAATACATTCTGCAGCAAGCCCACTTCAAGGAAGCAAAAATAATCCCATGTTACACTATGAAATAAGCAAACATCAACTGTGAGTTAAATATCTTACCTCTCATGTAAAAACAGGGCGGCAAAAAGCCGAATGCAAAACATAGTACGATTTCTGAACATTTCTTTCAGTGTATCTGTTCTGCACCAAAACAAAGTTATTTGCTAAGACACACTAACTCTGACAAAATAATGTTTTTTTTAAACCAAGAAATGACATTCAAGATGTGTTTCAATCCATGGCTGTCATCAGCTGGAGAACCAACCGGTGCATAATTGATCTGTAAATAAGAAACAATTGCTCCTTGTTCCTCTCTGGACTGAACCCAAGATCCACTGCAGCATAATGGACATATTGTCACAGCTGGCTATGGATGTAAATGGGCATTCCTGCCTGTATTTGTGCGTATACAGGTATGTGATTTGAACATGGTGCACCTCACACTGCAGCAGAAGTGACTGTGTCCAAATATGCGGCAGTAACAGCAACAGACAGTTCGCTTTTCTGTCTGTCTCTTTCTTGATGTACTGCTCAGTAATAGGTTAGTTATGGGTGTCAAAGTGTTCCTAACTATGCTACCCACCAATTAAGAATTTAACCAAAATAAAACAAATGAAAGGAACCATGCTGCAGTTTTGCATGTTAAAGCCATTTACTACATTTACTGTTTTGTTAATTTACTACAAATGACCTTCAGAAAATTGTACGTAGTTTATCTTATGTTGTTTGCAGTAAATATGCAACTCAGCTGGAAGACTTTTCAAACTTGCTTGTTTCAAGTCATATCTGTTACAGCAATTTGCAGACTTTTCAAAACACACTTAAAGGATGTAGTCCATGTAATCTATTACACTTTTTGTTCAATTCACTGATCTCCTATCTCCTCACAGTCGCCAAATACCAACACCAGTACACCTGACACCCACGTTTAAACAAAACCTGCAAATACTTTCCTCCACATCCGTCCCCAGTGAATGACAGTTTTAAAGTTGTTGCCTCAAATTCAATAAATATTCACTGCATTTGGCAAGTCATTCATCATCTGAAATAATCACAATAATTAATACAGCTGTATAATCCCCAAATTTAATTATGTTGTGATTTAATTGCAATGAATTGATCAAAAGGATGCATGTATGTATTAAACTACATCATATGCTCACTTGTAAAAGATCTGAACTTGTGCTTTGTCAGCTTTTAAAAATGCTCGTTTTCTGAATGGATTTTGTATCTATTAGGCCTCGTTGCCACAACAATTTGAGAAAAGGAGGCATTTTGAAGGAGCACTGAAGGGAGGGATGTATTTGTTTGGCTCTTGAATTCAAATTTGAACAGACTATCCAGGATTTTAGTCTATACCTTTAAACTGTCTAACCACACAATGATCATGTGACACTGATAAGAATGATCTTATGTTCACTGGGACTATAACGTGACTCAAGCATGTTTCAGGAGTCTGCTAATCGATTTCCTGCATGGGAATTATTGCAGACATAAAAGTACGAAAAGGTACTGCCATTGAAAACGGTCATCAAAAATGTCAGGTATACAAAGCCTGTAGTGTAGGAGTACATACATACCATTAAGGTCCCTGTGTGTGGTATTTTTGAAAATATTGTGGGCAGCTGATCACTGGTCAACAATAAAAATTCATGTTAAAAATTCACGTACATTAATTTCAGGAGGTTATCTGGTTTTCTGAAATGGACAGAAAGTTAAATAATCTGACAATAAAACTGAGAATGAAAGGTCTGGCAATGGTGAGGTAACATTCACTTCAATATGGCTGCCTGTCATGTTGAAGAGACAGGAAATAGATCTTGTACACGTGGGCACATATTGTTATTCAGCTGTTAATCCCATTTGTTTTTCATTTTTTCCACAATGGTGAGTGGTGTTCTTGTTTAGGTGTCCATGCCTTCCTACCTCTTAAGTGTAAACTGTATCTTGCTAATCTTAGTACCTTTATCTCAAAACATGCAATACTCATGCTTTGTTTTAAGGTCACATTTAATCCAGTCGTCTTTCAGGACCAAGTTTAGTTGGCTTTCTTTGACTGCAAAGTCTCAGGTTTTTGGATCTGTTATACCATTATACAAGACTTCATCTTTAATTTCTGTCAATCATACTTTACAACAAAGAGTAACTCATGCAATGATATGTCATATGTGATCAGCCTGTATGAAAATACTGTGATTCTTATCAAATGGATCAACATGAAAATAATAACAAAAAAAAGACCCCTTGTTATATTCCCACCCTCCCGCACCCTTCCATAAAGGATAAAAACTGTCTCTGTGAGGTGAGATTTGCGTGCCTTCTGAACATGTAGGCGAGTTTATTTTAGCCGTACGTGCGGCATGTTCAGCAATTCGGTGCTGCCAGCAGAGGGCGAGGATGCTTGACCACTGGCCTGGCCACGGTGAGAGCTCCGGGACCCTGCCCCTGCTCTGCTCCCTGTCCTCAGGAGCTCCGAGGAGTATGAGTGTGCCTCAGTTGTCCCCATTGACAGGAAGTCAAATCCCTGTGTCTCTATGTCCCTGTCGCTGATAAAGAGGTCTTCCTCACCCCATCCACCTCCACCGCTCCTCCCAATACCACCACCTCCGCCCCCTGAGTCTTGGAAGCCAATGGGGGAGTCACTGCTTGTACTGGGGCTTGGTGATGAGAGGCTGTGACTGTGGTGGGTGTCCTGGACAGTCCCTGGGGCATGCATCAGGTTCTGCACTGACATGGACTTACCCAAGCCTTGGTCCATCTGGCTTGGGCCAGAGCAGCAGCCCAGGGCTGGCGGCACCAGGGGCTGGAGCTCCAGACTCATATGTCTCCTCCAGGAGCCCTCCTGAGCATTTAGCCTGCCATTATTATTGGTGCTACCCAAGCCAAGGCCAAGGTCCTCTCCAACACTGCTGTCCTCAACCTGCATGCCTAAACCTCCACAAAAGTCCCCCATGTCAGCGGGGACTTCTGTGGAGGTGGCTCGTGGCAAGTTGTTTGGGCCCCCACTTCGATTGGAAGGGGGTGGAGGTGGAAGCCTCGCCAGAAGTGGAAACCCTCCCTCTCCGACTCCTCTGCCCTCACCACTGCTGAGACTATTTGGGGTGAGAATGGGTGGCGAACTCCCCACTGCCTCATCAGTGCCACTCTCTGGTGTGGTGGGCTGAGCCTGGCTATGATGATGGTGGGGGTGATGAGGATGATGATGGTGGTGATGATGATGGTGATGAGGCAGCGGCGATGGGCTGAAAGAGGATGACACGAGGCCGGAGGGAGGCGTGGAGGAAGAGGCATTGAGATTGAGGTTGAGTTCACTGGGCGGCGCCAGGATGAGATGGAGTCCTCCCTGGGAGAGGTGGGAGTTGGTGGAGGAGCGTGTGACACAGCCACCAGGGGGAGCCGCTCCACTGGTGCTGACCTGGGTGGCGCAGGACAGGTCCTTGCTGAAGACAGAGGAGTTGTAGTCAGAGGTCTGCTCCAGTTCGAACAGGGGCAGAGAGGAGAGCGTGAGGGCCGAAGATGAGCCTTTACGCAGGACCTGACGATAGATGTCGAGCAGCGAGTCGAGCTTTGACTCAATCGACTGGACCTGTGAGGAGAAAAGGGACGAGAGGAGTGAGGAATGAAGACATGAGGCAAGAACTATACTGGGGAAGGAAGGTACCTCCAAGTCATGATGTACAATTGTGTAAATGATTATGATTATGGGCGGGGTGATGCAGTATTGTGAAAATAAGTGGATGACGTCTTACATTTTTGTCCTGGAGGACTTTGCTTTCGGTTTTAAAAACAAAGGGAAACAAAAAGAATCACAAATAGCTGTGTAACAAATGAAAAAAATTAAAGAGCTTGAGAGAAAATGGACCGTGCTTACTTTGTCACCTCTGCAGGCCTGTTAACCACAGTGTGAAAAGTGTGTGTGAATTATGGATATGTGATATAGGAAATTTACTCCCTAGCGTTGAGAGGTGTGAGGATGTTTCTAAAGCTACTTGAGCACCTGTTTATACTGATGGTTATAAAAATGAAATCGTGACCCTCTGATTCATAATCAAATCCAACCGTGTAAACTAAAATCACATGATACACCTTTTATGTGTACAATTTTAACAAGATACAACACGACCACTAATTAATGGATGCCAGAAGTATTGTTAATTATATTTCTGATATGTGGACAGAGGCTAATTCTCTCTGCTTCCAGTGTGCATGCCAAGCGGGGCAAACCACATCTTGACTCCACCTCTGTTCTCAATGCACTGACTTGAGACTGGTATTGATCCTCTCATCTAAAACTCAAACAGAAAGCAAAATAAAATCTATAAAAACACTACACACTCACTTCCCTTTTAGTTCCAAGCAAATCACATTTAATAATGAGTAAGGAATGAGTCTGTGCCAGGAACATGTTTCTGTAGAGGCACAGGTTGCCTTTACACAGGGAAATAAAAAAAAAGAATGGTTTTATCTTTAATGAGAGAATAAAACATAAAACAAGAAGCAGAACACAGACCTGTCGCTCCACCTTACAGACTCGACCCAGCATGCTCATGTCCTCTAAAATATCTCCATCAGACAGCAGCTTCTCTCGAATCTTCTTATCTAGAGGGATTTGGCCTTTCCCGAGGATTTGGTCCACCCTACAATGTGCACACACACACATACACACACACACACACACACACACACACACACACAAACACACACACAAACATACAAACACACACACACAAGCACATGCAAACACAATAACACATTAATGATAGGAAGAAAAAAAGTGACAAAGCCCACAGAAAGGAAGGAAGGTTGAAACCGCAACAGAATAATAGATTACCGTAAGCACATTTTGTTCTCCAACAAGACAAGGCAAATGAGTGGTTCCTCACTGGATTGGACAGATACTGGATCAGAAAACATCACTAACCAAGGAAATCATATAACTAAATGTGTTACTTAACATGTAACAAAAAGGGGTTTTCTTTATCTGACGGACTAAAAATCTCATGTTTCTTTTGTTTTACAGAACAAATTCAGTTTCTTTGTCTCACTCAGCGGTTACTGAGCATTAAAACTATACTTGCTCAATCCAGTGAGGTTCTGTAGAGTCTGGTTAAAAAAAGTCTCTTTGTTAATTCAACAGAGGGCAGAGACAAGCCAGTGAAATTTCATGCAGTTAAAACACCACCAACATTATGGAGAAACACAAGATTAAAGCTTTGACAAGATCCACCACCAGACATGTATGTTAAAGTGTTTCTTCCTTAAATGTGTCCTTTTGTACTTGATGTGTGGTTTGACATTTGATATGGTTATACAAATACAGCTTTTTGATTGAGTGTTTTAATTAAGGTAATAATTCTAAATAAAATTAGTTTTACTTATAGTCAGATTGTTTTCCAAACATTTTTTTAAATTAGTAGTGTTAAATGTTTTAAAACCTTACGATCACTCCTTAAATCAAAGCATTAACCTTAACAGCATTAACCTTAACTCAGGATCTAAGCTTTCAGAGCTTCCAACTGCATCTAACAGTATTACAAAAGGAAGGTTGTACAGCTATCATGGAGAAGGGAGGATTACAATCTCTGCCCCAGCACACAGGAGTGTAATAAAAATAATGATGCATTTCAGCATTTCATCTATAGAGCATATTTTCACACAAGAGATGTAACTCAAAGTGTTTCACAAGAAAAAGAATGCTTTGGTCATGTGATAACAAATGGGTCATGAGTGTAACACTCTGCAAGACAATGAGATGAGAACTCTCAAAAAAAGTTGAGGTAACGTTACAGCATGGTGTGCAGCAGTTAACAGTCACCAACAGCAGGGGTCAGTATCACTGCAGCGGTGGTTCGTAAACCAGCGTTGGCCTTTGAAAATGTACTTTGTTATGTGTCTGTGTCTGAATGTGTGTGTTTTATAGAACATCTCTGATAAGTGTTGCGTTAGTATCAAGTTGCAAGCTTGCATGAGGATCCCAGAATTTCACAGAATCCACAATTTCTCCTCAGATAAAAAAAAGCCCCACCAAAAACAAAAAGTCAGCATATTAAACTTTTGTTAGTGTTTTGATTAGTGGATGACTTCATACCCAGGATTGAAGTGTGTGGGAAAAAAAGAGCCGTGCATGACAGACAAAAAAGGTCTTCACTTCACTTCCAGATCAGTCAGTTCAAAGAAGAAACTAATAATCTTATGATCCAGATATCCTCTTTTCATTTTTCAAAGACAAACTGTCTCCTGAACTGACTGACTGAGAAGCAAACTGAAGCCTTGTAACATGTGAAGGATTTGGGGGGCAGTCTGACCCCTGCGTGGAGTTCTTCTTGCCCTGGCTATAATAGGCGGGCAGGGAGGGGGAGGAAAAGGTCTTGGCTCGGTTGCTCAGGGTCTGTGGGCCTACTATCATGTCCAGCCTGTGAGGGAAGCAAAGGGAACACATACACACACCCGCAGTTACACATGCGCATACACATACACACACAAAATCACAGAAAGCAAACACACACAGACGTAACACAGATGTAATACACACGATTACCCATGCATGTTTAAGGCATGAGCGCAGGTGCACACACGCATGCATACACACACATAAACACACACACGGCAAGATACAGATGAATCAGTTACAATGTGCTCAAACAGCTCTCGTTAGACAGCACAGACTCCAGGAATGAAAAGTGTCTGCTGTTACTGCCGTGCGGCCTGTCGTCACTCCTACCTCGTCTGCAGGCTCTTGATGCGGCACAGCATGTCCAGGTGGCCGGCAGAGTACTGTTCAATCACATCTTTGACATCATAAGGACGCAGCGTCTCCTTAAACTTCTTCTTGGCTACGTGGAACTTCATTATCCTGCACAAAGAGCAGAGGGATTAATAAATCAGCCACCGGGGAGGGCTCTTACACAGCACATACACTTGACCTGCAGTGACTCTCTGGAGCTGAGATATTTCAGACTGTAGGTAATGAAAACACATCAAACCTTATCCTTATTTTCCTTGTTTTTGAAAGCGCTCAGAATGTGTAATCGCGTGCCAGCTACCTGTTCCTTGACACCAATGCAAACAGTGGGAATACCAGAACAATCACCTCACTGGACGTTATAAAAACATCCAGTGAGGTTTTGGCTGCTTATTTTAGCTGCGTGCGTGTAAAACTATCACCCTGAAAAAGGAGCTCTCTGAGTTTATGCACCTGTGGAGCCTCAAGGCTAAATTCAAGGCAATTTAGCACAATGTGCGAGTTTCTGAGTCCTCAAGAGAGCAGACGAAGAGATCAGCAAGGACGGACAACAACAAAACAGTCCTGCACTGAAGTGGGAGTGAAACAGTGGTTAAATGTTTGTGTGAAGCCATCTTTTTCTGTTTCTATCAGGCTATGAGAACATCTCTAACCGCACATACAGTAGTACAGCTGGCACGTTGTGGTGATGGAGGAGATGTATGTTTATACCACTACATCAGCTTATGTTACTTTTCTTTTTCTCACTGTAGATGAACTGTGTTGTATTACTAAAGAACAGGTGTCAGCAAGCTTTAGAAGATTACATTAAGAATAAAAACGAATATGAACACGTTACATTTTAAAAGGTTATGGGGGTTTTCTTTTTTTATTTTCACAGAAGAAATAGAGCCTATATGGATTGATGGCACTGTACATTTTCAGGAGGTATTATTCATTTTTACATAATTCATCTTCAATCTGACTTGTTACTTTGCAGATGAATATTTTACAAGCAAAACTTATGATGCGTTCTTAAAATAAGCTACAGATTTACAGATATACAACAGTGTGTGTAGTAGTTCAAATTTGCTCTACCTCGACCATCTAACGGTGAAATGCTGCTTACTTGCAATGTTTATTTTAGAGCATGTCATATCTAAGACACACACAGTGTTCTTTACATAGCTCTCCAGTGTTAATGCCTTCACTAACCACATTTCCTGTCTCCCGGCAGTGTGTCCAATAACATGAACCAAAGATGATCTAAAAATAACCTGAAATAAAATCATCCGGTCACTTTAATCCCCTGAGCACGTTCAGTTGGCTGCCACGAGGCAGGGTGCTGCAATCAGGCTTTGTTTGCCTGCAAACTGGGTGGTAGAAAAATGTGGCACTAATTGGACTGAAGAGTCTCAGTTCCTTTGACTCACCTGACAGCTCTAATGACAGACTTGACTGAAGGCAGCAAGTCCTCCACTGAGATCTCGCAGTGACAGCCCTTCTCATCAAAGCCATCCTCTGCCGCCATGTTGGAGTCTGCTGCTTGGGAGAGACAATACAGAAAGGGCGGACTATTTAGACTTTGTCCATTTACATGTTGCGTTAGGCTAACTACTTTAAATCCTCAGGTTATTTGCAATGAGAGATCAGATTCTTCACACCCACCTATTAAACAGCATAATTTTATGATCAATCTTCCCCGCATGGTGGTAGAACTGGGAGTTTTATTCTCCCAGCCACTGTTTCACTTGCAAATTACAGCAACATTTCCAAAAAGAGCAGCAAGCCTTCCTCCATGCCACTTTCCAACCCAATCTTTTTTTTGGTTTTGGTGTGTTACAAACTTTATTGTTTTTTGCAGATAGGACAGCTAGAGAGAAAGAGGGGGTATACACGCAGCAAAGGGACCCTAGCTGTCAATTGAACCGGGGTCTACTGTAGCAAAACTCAGGCTGCAAGGATATGATTGCATGCTCTACCACTGAGCCACCGGTAACACAACCCAAGCTTATTTGATGCTCCAAAACACTTTAAAGCTGCATTGTTTTTGGCCCCTTGGGGTGGTGGAACAAGCTGGAGTAACATTATCATTCATTTGAAGTCATTCATATCCACCTGATGTGTGTAAGTCCAGTATTCGCCTGCTGTTTTCTGCTGGGCAGGCAGAGACAGTGGCTTTATCATTCACTGAAAACAGCTGCCTCTGGAAATAAGATTGATGATGCAGAGTTGGAGGACCAGAAAAAGAAAACAATAAGCCCAAAGATGGTATAGTGTTTGGTAGAACTGCAGAGTTGGCAATAATTCTTGGTGGGTTTATCACGTTATTTATGTGCACATAGTAAAAATATTTCTTCTTCAAGAAACCTGAAATAAGTTTGCCCTAAAGCAAAATTTTGCTGTCTGGTAAAACAAGTTTCAGGTTTGAGTCTTCATCAAAGTGCGATTTTGATACTGGGGATGAATCGGGTCAGAACAGTGCCTTCAAAGACTCTGATGGGATTTGACTGGACTCAAGTGAAGTGAACTGAGAAAGAAATTGTGTTTTGACTGCTGTCTGAAACAGAAGACGAGTAGTAAAGAACATGTCTCTGGTGTGCCCGCAGATATACTGCTAACAATGCAACTTTGTGACAGTGCAGCTCTGTTTATAGGCCTCCTGAGTTATGACATCCTGAGGAGGTAAGTATAGGCTTACAGTACAAGAGCTGGTCTGCAGACTCTCTGTTTGAACAAATACAGTAAATGGCCTGAGATTAGTATTGTCTAATAGGTCACAGCATGTAGGATCTGCATGTGGTTATGTGTGTGAAACACTTAATTAAACCTAATGATTATCAAGCTGGAGAGTGACCGGGACAGTGTGTCACCTGGTGAAAATAAACACTTCTGGTTAATGTCTTGCTCCCGTAAACAAAACATGGATTTGTTCTATTACATCTTAGTACTAGTATATCTTTTGGTCTCCAGCTTGGTAATCATTAGTGCCTCAAATTAAGTCATAAGGAAAGGGAAAAGTTTCCCATCTACTAATATCTCAGCAGGCCAGCATGTCAGTGACAGTAAATGATCAGATGGAGCACAGCTAACCAGAAAACCAGTTTGGTTTTGGCTCGCTTGGTTATTGATTTCTCTCCACCAGCAGGCCTCAGCCAGCTGGCCGACTCTGACACCCCATATGGCTGCTGGAGCTCACCACTCCCACCTTCCATCAATCCATCAGTCCACCCACAAACACCAACTGGCCATTACCCAGGAGGGCTCGCCAGGTCGGCACTGCTGGGCCAAAGGAAGGAAGTTCAAATGACCATTAGCGTTCCATTACTCAAATGCCTGAATTAGTGGGCAAAAAACCCCCAGTTCTGGTGGGTTGTATGGTCGGCCAATACGCCTCAATTAAATTCATGTAGTGAAACTGGGCTATTCAGTCATCTCAGGTTTGGATTAGTTCAACGTTAATGTTCAGATCTCTGAAAGTCTGATGAGAAGATCTATATAATTTGTTTCTGTCTGTATCACTTTAGTTTGTGTCTTTTAAAGCTTCAGCCTCTCTGCCCAATAGCTCACTTTTTCATTGCCTGGTAACCTCACAGTGATGGCAAGAATTCAGGAAGACAAAAGTCCAGTACTACAACACTACTATAATTTTCATTTATACTTTGTGTTTATCGCATTTGTTTTGTAGCAAGATGCAAGATGACAACTTCAGAAGTGCTGACAGGTGGATCCTTTCAGCCTAGTCAGAGTCAGTTTCTACCTGCTTCCTGTCTTTGTCCTAAGCTAAACTAACCATGAACTTCAGCAGCTTCGACTTCAGTGGGCAGAAAACACCCCCTACATGCTGAAACTCTACAGGACTACAAGAACCTGTTATTACACCTGCCAAGAACAACAAGGCTGTGTTCAAGGAAGGCCAGACTCCAACACATGCCATGCTGAGGGTGTCTGTGGGACCCTGCGCCGTTTGCTGAGGTGTGCTGGGGCAGCCGAAGCCAACTGAAGCAACAAGCTGATCAGGCGGGCCGGTTGTGTCCTGGGGTTGGAGCCACATTCTTTGGAGGTGGCAGAGAGGACAATGCTGTGCAAGCTGCCAAGCATGACCTCTGCATGATCTGTGTTAACACACAGGAGGACCTTAAGCAGCACACTGTTACCCCCACGATGCACCACAGAACACCACAGGAAGTCCTTTCTTTCTGTGGCCATCAGATTATCTATCTAACTCAGGCAGAGGTGCCTCCATTTCATTTCTCTGTTGTGCTCTGTTTGTTTAAATCTTCCTCTTTTTCTCTGTGGATTACAGTCATTAGAACTCTCTGACATACAGGCCATTACAAGAGTCTAATGTGAAATACAGGGACCTGTGCTTCAGATTTGATAGCAACATATATTACTTTATTATACTTCTCACAAGAATTTATGATTCTTAACATTTTACAAGTTATATTTTGAGATAGTGTATATATTTGTGAATATCTCCACCTATGTATTTTATTATATTTTCTTTTAACCTGATACATTTCTGTCTTTGTGTACTTGGTTTTACATTATACTGATAATGTTTATTCTTGTACTGTGTCATTTTGTATATATTTGCATTCCTTCTTACTCAAAAATACTGCACAGCAATTAACCTCAGGAACAATAAGGTGTGATCTTATGTAACTCTAGGCAAGAAAAACCGAACATATTTTTAGTAAATGACTTTTGGATTTTGTTACTATTCAGCTGCATAAAAAGGCTATTTTTTCATCTTGTTCATTGGTAGCAGAGTGATGTGGAGAGAATGACATTGCACTCTACTTTGACTACCAGTCAGACTGTCCTGCTAGTTAATCCAAAGTAAAGTAAACCATTGTCCGCAAGTAGAATAACTGGAGAGAGTCACTCACTGTCAGTGGTGGAGCGTGACTGGCTCTTAAGGCGGAGTGAGGGTCTGAAGCGCGTGCGGTCGTTGAAGCTCCAGCTCTTCTGTACCTTGGCAGGGCTGGTGCCCTCCGTCCCAGTGTCAGCCACCGGAGACCGCCGGTCGTTCACTGAAGACGTCTGCCTGTTCTTAATGCTCTGACCTCGGGGGCTCGCCAACCTCACACGCTCCTTGAAGCTCAACTTCTGACTGTAGAGTGAAAGAGGGGTGGGCAGAGGAACAGAGGAGAGTTGGAGTCAGGAGCAGAATAAGAGGGGAGTGAAGTTGAAAATGTGGAATGATAGACAGAAAAATATGAATGTTAGTTAAGTTTGAAGCCAAAAACATAAACTATCCAAGAGCCTGGCACGATGCTATTCCTTTACACGACTTTATCATATGACAGTCATCATTCAGAACTTCATCTGATAATATGAGGCCGACAGACTGCAGGACAAGATGGAGAAAGAGAAGCATGCATTGAGCACTGCAGAAGTTGCCATACAAAAAATAGCAGCTCAGGTTAGAAAGGATGCTGCAACAGTGCGTTATAGTATGTGCACTTTTTTAAATCCCCTACATTATTATTATTATTATTATTATTATTATTATTATTATTATTATTATTATTATTGTTATTGTTATTGTTATTGTTAT
>JBAJHX010000051.1:2743271-2770989 GCA_037176925.1 Amniataba percoides
CTCTGGAGCTAAACATGGCTCCATAGTTTCACATAAGCAGTAGTAATCCCGTATGCCTGTAAATTTCAGCCAGTGCTGCTTTTTCTCACCACAAAGTTTTATCTAGAGGTGCTAAAGTGCAAAAGGCTTCATTTAGTATTGAAGTTGAAATCTCTTGATGCATCAAAAGAACTGTGGATATGCCACAACTTCTTTTAGTGTTCTAAGCTCTTAGTGACAATAAAGTAGCTGAAGAGCCTTCTGTAGGGCTTCTTTATTCAATCTATACTAACCCATACTCTGCGTGTGACAGGGCTTGTTGCCCTGCTGAGCTTTCATAATCTTACAATGCCATGGTGAGCTACTGACTGAAATAATGACTTTACTTAATCCAGCATGTGTTCTCGTTCCAATGATAAAATTGATTGCCATCCTTCTCTGTTGGCGGTCATGTCTCTTTGTGCCTTGCTGCAGAGTCCTCTGTCTGTGCTCCATCTTGGCCAGTCCTCAGACCTGCGCCCCGGGGAGTTTGTGGTGGCCGTAGGAAGCCCTTTCTCCCTGCAGAACACCGTCACCACCGGCATCATCAGCACGGCGCAGCGGAACGGCCTGGAGCTGGGCTTCAAGGACTCTGACATGGACTACATCCAAACTGACGCCATCATCAATGTCAGTTAGCCTCACATCTTTTCCTTTTGTTCATTTCATTTCATCCATCTTGACAGGTTTTGTTCTACTTTCATGATGAGTAAGCACATGTTTTTATTTCTCTGTTGATTCACAGCACGGCAACTCTGGTGGACCACTTGTCAACTTGGTAAGAGGATTTATGGTGCTATATTCCGTGAAAAGGGATAATACCCTTCTATTTGCATATTTGTTACGCTTTCTGCCACGTAGGCGATCTCTCTTGTTTTATTTATGACGATGGGGACGAAGGTCATGATTTTGTTTTATTTAATACCCAGAGTCTCCAGTCGGCTCCCTCAGGTTCAAGATTAAGCCTCCCTCACAGTGTTTTAGGACAAGGCCTGATTATGGAGGCCTTTGCATTGTTACTGCAGAATAAAATCATCCAGATGCTACATTCATTTATCAAGGTTGCTGCCGCCAGCTTCCTTTCCCTAAAAATTTAGTTCATTCTAAGGGAACAGTTGCCATACTGACGGTGCATTTTATAAATCGTCCTTCACTGTGAAAATACAGATAAGAGGCCGCAATAACCGATGGTTTTCACCGAGAGTCAAAAGAACACTTAATAGACATTGAGGGATATTATGGGCATTGGAAGAAAAACACTCACTGCTTTTGTTTCGCCATGTAGCAAGCTATGAAATCAATGAAACACTTAAGACCACAATCTCATGGCTCTCTTTCCATTCTGTGTTTAACAGGATGGAGATGTAATAGGCATAAATACTCTGAAAGTGGCAGCCGGAATCTCTTTTGCGATCCCTGCAGACAGAATACGTCAGTTCCTTGCTGAGTCCTACAAGAGACAAGCCAGCGGTGAGCAGGATCTGATGCTGAGTTACACACACAGTCAGACTCTAGGAGGTACTCTCATTTTCAGATCTCATTCATTCATTCAAAAGATTCTTTCATTCATTTATTTGCATTTAGGAAATGCAACACAAAAGAAGAAATTCATAGGTGTGCGGATGCTGCAGCTTTCGCCATCGTAAGTAAACATCAGAAGACCCCGTGACTAAAATACCACATTAATAAGATTTAAGATTTATTAACGACTTTGTGAGGTATGATAAGGACTGAAATATCAGCCTCCAAGATGCCACCCATTCATGAGCTTTAGCTTAGCATACTTACATTATTGTGTACAGTAGCTACCGATGGTGAGAACATGTTCAGTCTTCACTTTGAGGAATGCAAAAATAAAAACTCATTCAGCCCAGTGTGTCCCAACTTACATAAATGGTTTATTCTAACAAAAATATAACATCAGACACATGTAAGCATGGACACAATAACATACCAATAACCTGATGAAACCAGCCTTCTGTTCAGCTCATTTGGACCCACAGCCTTGTGAAACATGACCTGAAGTTATTGCATCATTATATGTCTGGTGTAGCGTCTCCAGCTACTGCGTGCACATCATCTGATAACAGAACGAAGCACCTGCATGAAGTCGTAAACATCTTGAAAGCCTGCAGCTCTTTCATAAAATGACTTTCTCTGATAATTAAATCAAGAGATAAAGAAACCATTGTTATACAGGCTGATTAACTGAACATGAGAAAATATCATTGCACTTATATTTATCAGCTTTACAAAGGTACAAAGTAGCTTTTAATGTATCGAGGTTTTGTGACGCCCTCTACACTTAAACAGCAGTCTGTCATCCTTCAGACATTAGCTATAATATAAGCATATAACTATAGTATACAAAGGCAAAATTGCTCTGTTTCTTCCTTGGAAGTTTCAGAGTTATATAATACAGAGAACTGTTGTTTTGTACTGAAAGACATTACCTGGAGCTATTCAGTGTGATGTTCAGTAAGATCTTGTTTTAGCACTTTGTTTACAAAATGCAACAGCAGTGCTGTGAAGTGGCAATTGGAGGCCTCTGGATATTTTCCAAGATGTGGAATAAGAAAAGCCTGGCAGTTCTCCACACTGCAGACAGCCAGGTGTCTTTTAAAAGCAAACTCTGATTCAGTGTGAAGTGTCTCAGTGGGACCACAGTGTCAGAGTTTCTTTAATTCATCTTTGTCTCCACTCGTCCAGTTTGATCCAAGAGCTCAAGAACAATGAGGGCCAATTTCCAGATGTGAGCTCAGGGGTTTACATATATGAGGTAATACCAGGAACAGCTGCACACAGGTAAGAGCCAAGCTACTGTCCGTGAAATACAATTTCGTAAAAATGGGCAAAATAGAGCATATGTTTGTTAATGATCTTGGCTGATGGCTGGTTTTACTTATTGATCAGATCCACCTCTCATCTGATTGGAGGTGTTTCACCTTTACTCATCCTAAGGGCCTTTGAAGCTGCATGATTATTTGTATATTAACAAATAATTAAATGAATGTGTGTAATGTGAATGGTGGTGTTTATACGCCAACACACATCTCATCGCAGCATTTTACCATTTTTCAGCTCATTGTTGCCCATTGTTGCATCATTGCCCATAAATTTACTGTTGTGGTTCAGTCACAACATCTCACCCGGCTCTGCAGCTGCACAACAGCTGGTTATGTTCACCAGCTCTCCGCTAACTTCATCTGTGTGCTGTTTGGTGGTGTGCAGGCAGTGGATAGCCGTCTGCTGTAGCTGGAAATGAGATTAGAGAGAGCAGAATAACAAAAAAAAACACATAAAAATGAGCTCAAATATGGTAAAAAAACAGTTAACTACTACTGGGGAAGTGCAGCGTTGACTGATAATTCTCTGTGGTTTTGTCACTAGAGAGCAACTGCTTTTCATATTACATATAAAGATGTTACATTGTTAAAAGATTAAAGATCTTTTTTCCCATTGGTGTGAGTTTCAAAGTAAGATACATGTACCACACTGGTGAGTTGTATATTTATTAGAAAGCATCACCGGGAGCTAATCAGTATGATGCACACCGAGAGCTTACTTAGGCACCAGGCTTTACAAAATGCAAAAGCAGTGCTGTGAACTGGCATTTGGAGGCCTCTGGATATTTTCCGAGATGTGGAATAAGAGCATCCCTGCAGTTCTCAAGGCTGCAGATTGAACTGTGGTCCGGTTGCTCATTATACGTGCGCTTCCCACAGGCAAAGCTCTGACATCTTTCTCTGAGTGGAGACAGGTGCTCTCTCTCTCACACACACGCTTTAGACTCTCTATATTCTTAATAGTCCAACACCACCTCCTGTGACATTGAAGCCTGAAGCTTTCAGCAGCATACAGCAGCAGTCTTACATGCAACCAGTACAGCGGAGGGTGTCAGTTTACCATGACAGTGCCGAACTGTCGGCTAGACTACTCCGCTCCTGTCTGCTGAAAACAGAATGTAGTCTTTTATCTTACCCTGCAGTTTTCTGGGTGCTGTCAATCAGTCCACATAAGATCATGAGCAAGAGTAAATGCCTCAAATGTAAATGTCAAACAGTGCGGGGCGTTAAATCCACGACCCCCACAGCCTCTACTGTTTACTTTGTCTCTTGAGGGGAATGAACCCGCCACAGGAGCAGACTTGTCCAAAGGTCAATGATGTTTTCTTTAGGTTGTGAGATCTTCTAAGCTGGGATGGGTCTGTTTAGGTAAGGCTTTATGTGTGAGCGATTTATTTCAATGTTTGCTCCGCAGCGCTGGCATGGTCGATCACGACGTCATCGTTGCCATCAACGGGCAGCCCATCCACACCATGCAGGAAATGAGCACAGCCGTCCAGAGTGGTGCCACGCTCTCAGTGGTGGTGAGGAGACAGGATAAGGATGTGACGCTAACTGTCGTTCCTGAGGAGACTGACTGATGCCGCTGACTGTAAATGTCAGCCTCTAAAGAAGAAATGTACTTTAATATGCTGGTTAAACAGCTGCCGGTGCTGTTCATATATCACTTCTATATCACTTTTGTCTATTTCGCAGTTAGGAGAGTGAGCCACTTTCCCCACAGAGAAATCAGAAAATGTCTGAAACATAAAGGTATAAACATCACATCTAATCTAAATGAAAACGCGAGGCCTTCATTTTAGACACACAGGTACATGTCAAGTGTTTAATGTTTAATATAGGAGAAGAAGAAATCACCAAAGGCAAAGATTAACATTTTCACGCCCATGACATGAAGCATTAAGCCACCATGTAAACACACCCTGGGTTCACACACCACAGTGACATGACTGACAAGCAACATTTAAATGTCCGCACACACTTTCTTCACTGGAAGTATTAAGACAGAAATTAAGGAAATGAATGATGAAAGTTTCATTTAACAAAACAGGTGTGAAAACCAAAGAGATTAACTTTCACATTTGTTGGTAAATAACTCCTGGAACGTCACAAACTAGGAGGTTAAGGGGTGATCCATGCAGATAGGATTGGATGTGGTTTTCTTTGCCGAGGTTTTAACCATCTCTCCATTTCTCCACCCCAATACAATGGTGGAAAATGAAATTCCATTTGTGGTGTTGTGTGTGAATAATGATATTTTAAATGTCTTTCCAAAGCAAAATGTTCCATGACTAATATGTTGTCATGTGCCAATCACAGATAATTACATGAAAAAATATAATCTACTGTATGTGATGTTACTTGAAAAAGTCATGACGATGATCTGGTGAATGAAATAATTGTATTTTTGTTCATTTCTTTACCATATCAAGGCATCATGAGAGTAAATGTGTAACTTTTTGACAATGACATGATTGAAAATCATGAGCTGGACATGTAACATCATCCAAAATGTGCAAAATGAGTTTACCATACTTAGTTTTATGTGTAGCTTGCAGGTCTATACAGAAAAGATGCACTGTGGAAAGTTAATCTAGATATGGCACACACACAGTCATGGGGCAAGTGCAGATATACTGACAAAAAAAACAATCCGTACACTACACACACTTTTTACTTCCCAACAGAATATGATAAAGGATATTTTATGAACCTTTAGTTGAAACTTTTTGACACTTAGAATGTCAAAGGATAAGCTAATGTCTGCTGTCGAGTTATTTTCATGTATAGATGGCAAACTTATTTAAACAACCTGGACTATCACAATTTTAAAGGGGTCTTTTATTTATTATGAATTATTATTGCCGGCAGTGTATCGCTCACCAGGTGGCAGTTTGGCTGTTCCTGCTGTGGGTCCATCCACAGAGATAATTGGACAGTGAATATATGAAACAAAGATGTACCCAGAATCTTCTAGATATCAGAGCTGAGTTAATTATCAGCTGAAGTCATGTAAATTGACTTGTTTAAGATAAAATAAGACAAGATACCTTCATTGGAAACTTGTTTTCTCTGAGCTGATCACTGTCAGTATGTGGACTCTGTATCTACACGATATTTGTATCCAAAATGGGGATGTGTGTTATATGTTGACCAAATACCACTTGGCCAGTGTAAACATATTGATCCTCAGTGTGTGTGGTGGTATATGAATATGGATTAGCTTTACATTTATCATTGCCACTGATACTGGTGAATATATACTGTGTACATGAATGTAATAAAAACCTTGAGATAAACTGTGGACAAATCTCATTAAAAGACGAGAACTAACAATGTGATAAGTGTCAAGTATGCTCCATCAGAGTCAGATGGTTGAAACTGTTCTAGCCTTGTTATTCTCAGCTGGTAGCTTTAGAAAACTTTGACGTGCTATGTTGGTGGAGTTCACCTTTAAAGTGACACTGTAACTGTTGCTTATCTGCAGTCATTACGGCAACTTACCAAGACGATGATAAACTCTAAAGCATGTGTAATCGTAGAGCAAGAAGAGAAGTAATCAAGCTGGGGAACACATTCAGTAATGTCAGTGACACAGAAATGTTGACCTAGGTATGCTTATATTGGCTAATAAACACCACCATAAACTACTGGTCATACCAGACCAACAGATCAGCTTAACTTCTGAGTGTATTCATCAATTCAACTTTTCATTCATAAGAGAGGGAACATTTCTTCTCTTTGAAAGTAACATCCTCTCACTTTAATGCAGGCCATCTGTACGGATGCATTTCCGTATTATGCAGCTTTATCAATGTATACAGAATATTTTGACTGTCTTAAACATGCACTGCTGTTGAGAATACAGCATCACTGGAGCAGCTCACGTTGCTCAGTCAATCCATTCTTGTAACTTGAGTCAATATCTTGAAGTTCAGAGTAAAGACAACAATCTCGTTCATTGACATTCTACTCTGTTCCAGCCAGAGCCCATTAAATCTAATCCAAGAACTAAGAGAACACACTGTACCAGATACCTTTTATTGAGTCATTATCAGCGTGAACAGTATCAACATACAGCATGAGACACTTGGGCTTCTTCTCACCATCACTACAGGAGAAAGTGGGTTTTCCAGGATATGTAGCTTTAATTACAAGAAAGTTGAAGAACATAGGGAAAAGCTACAATAGAACAATCTGGTATAACCGTCACTAACTCAGTATCCCACCCCTCAGTTTATTCTCAGATCTTTCATTTAGACGTTTCTTTGTATTTTATGTCATGTGAAAAACAAGCCACTTGAGATCATTTGTAAAGGAAACATTGTCAAACCAACGTAAGACTCAAGAAGATTTCTAGGAACATGTCTTTTTTTCTGAAAACACATAAGGCAAATAAATAAATAACAGAGAGGATTCAAGTTAAAGAATAAACACGCCTCCCGGGTGAAGCATGTGGTGGGCGGATCAATATATACAGTATCTTACAAGGCAAAGAGACCTCAGAACTTTTAAATCAAAGAGGTATAAACACGGTATGATTTTATTCTAACATAGGGTCATTCTGCAGAGCTGGATCTGAAATTCAGAGTGTATAGCAAATATTTACATTCAGAATAAAAGAAAGACCTTACGCATGGCAAACCCTGTGTAGAGTTTTCTACATGTGTGTACAACTGCATAGAAATTGCCATATAGTGATTTAGCCAGCTGAGAATATACTGCCTGCTACAAACGCACTGCTGCTGCAGGAAGAGAAGAGCAGACACGATCATGTCTTCAACTTTTTATGACCAAAAAAAAAAAAAAAGGGTTTATGGATCCTTAGGTAATGAAATCTGCTCCATCTATGAAAGAGCACATAAACCTCCAGTTCAGGTAAAGATGAGAAATTTTACAAAGTGGAAGATGAAGATTTGAATATTTAATGCGAGACCTGAGCTTAGCAGGAGAAAGTCAATGAAGATCAAAATTTGTTTTAGCATGAGACATTTGAATGGGGTCAGACTCAACACCTGAATGCGAAAGGAGGGAAAGGCTCCCGTGAGGCGCAGGTGGAGTGTTTTTATTAAAATGAAGGAATCAGCTGCTCACCCCATCGTAAGGCATTCCTCAGGTCAGTGGTAAAGCGCAGTAAATCAACCCCTCGTTATTGTGACTTCTGCTGCCACTGTACCTCTCGAGTTTTGTGTTTCTCCTTGCTTGCGACTAAATGTTAATCACTGCAGCTTGAACACGAGCAGCAGCAGAGACAACAGAGAAGTCAGAATGCCTCAAGTAGAGGGCCACTGAAGAGTGAACGCTGTGCGGTTTGGTAATTTGAAGAAGGAAAAGCTATGATGACGGCTGTGTGTGGGATGTTGCCCTCAGGAAGCAGAAGAGTAGTTCTAAGATCATTTCTCAGAATTTAGCTGGAATACAGGATTATTGGTCGGTATGCAGTGCATGAACAACATGCGACTGTCAAGAGTGAATTGTATATTCTGTAGATATATATGTACACATCAAACATTCATCAGATCCCAACTCTTTCCAGGACATGGGGGCTGATTCCCAAACTGGGACCCTGATGTCACGTCTCACTGCAAGACCATTTGGTAGATGTTCGTGTCACTCTCACACTGTATTTCAGTTCATTCATTTGGTCCAAAAAAAGAAAAGAAGAGAAAAACAAAAGAAGAGTGCACTGTTGCCTTTTAGTTTTGTCCCAGTTTGTCTTGACACTGGCTTTAAGTCATATGAGCTGACAGTGCCTGGACAGTTTTAGTGATGTCATATTATTGTCGCTACATGGACCCATATGAGGAAATTGCATTTTAAAAAATGACAGCAAGTCATGCTGCACTTTACTGAGCCTTATGTTTTTTTTTATGTTCTCTGTCACAGAACGCTCATAAAGAGATAACTGATGACATTCCTTATTTGGTAACCGTGGGAACATATACTTGCCACGATATGACTGGAGTGATTTTCCCAAGCACAGTTTTGTAAGAGGTGTGTTGTGCTTCTGTGTAGTCTTCTTCTTCTGTGTGAATATGAGGAAGACGAAACATAAAAGACAACTATGTATATCTTTGTTTTTCCTCTCCAGACCACATGAACTGAACCACAGCTGTGAAAAGAGACCTAACTTGACAATTCAGTTCATAAATTTGTACTGTAATCACCAGTGCTCTAGTGAAAGTCATGGGAAGTCAAGTGAATTAAATTACAATGAAATCCAATTATTTCTCATTTTTCTCTGGAGCTCTGGGAGCCCTGTAGGAGTCCTGAGGAGGTCTCTGGACTCCACTTTGCACAGCAGAGCTGTAAATCCCCTTAGAACAAGCCAGCCCACAGACTCCTCGCCATGGCAGGCTGAGGCCAGCTCCCTGAAGTTCTAAATATTTAAGTGATAATATCTGAATAAGAAGTGGGCAGAGTCCTCAGTCACACTCCGTGGTCGGTCTCAGTAGTAGGTGCACCAGTTGCTGTAGTCACTGGGCATGAGGCCGCCAGTGATGAGCAGGATCAAATCCACAAACCACCAGATTCCAAGGCCTCCAAGAGTGAGCAGCTTCCCGACAGCAGTGCCGGTGTGGCCCAGGCAGAAACGATCCACCCCGAAACAACCCAGGAAGAAGGAGTAGAGCAGCGTGGTGATAAAGTAGTGTCCCGTGTATCTGTGCAAACCCAACAACAAAAGGTACATGTGGACATTTAATGTCAGCTGGAATGAAATCGTACGATAAAACAAATCAGCAACACCTTTTAAAACCTTGATCTTAAGAGTTAGAATTCTTGAGCCTGCTGATGTCCTGTGCAAAGTATAAGATAATATAAAAAATAAATCTGCCAGTGTTTAAGCAGAAACAATGTAAACACTCATATTGTACAAATAAAATAAACAACGAGATCTTGCTGGAGCATAATGGCTGCTGCTTGATCTACAAGGAGTGGACACAATAAAAGCAACACCTGTTCTGCAGATGAAATGGGTGGACGCTGTCTAAGGAGAAACTGAGCGTTATAAGCTTCACAAAGATAGCATTTATCTCAGTGCTAGATTGCAGCAGTGTCTTTGTACAGATGCTGCTTTGACTGTGTCCAGACGCTGCATGTCTCTGATCTCTGTGCAGTTACTACAGAGATTAAGCTCTTGTGCTGATGAATGCAGAGATGCTGGGAGAACACGGTGTGCTGTGAAACCACGGCCAAAAATACAGAAAGTAAAGCTCTTATACATTTGTACACAGTGCTCCCTAGTGGTTGGGTCTAGATACTGCAGATTTTTCAGAGAGGAACTTGATCTGTAAATGAGGAAAGGTGCAGCTGCAGTGTACAGCCAGTTTAGACTGCACACCTGTTTGATGTCAGTCTGTAAGAGTTGTTTTAACAATATTTTCTCTTTGTTTCATACTATTGAATATTGAATTGAATATGTGTGTGTGTGTGTGTGTGTGTGTGTGTGTGTGTGTGCGCCATCATCACATTTGCAGCATTTCAGTTGATTCAACTAAACTGTGGGTAAACATTTATTGTTTACAGGAAGATCCCTTGAGATACAACGGTCTGAGTCATTACATTACATACAACAGTGGAGGAAAACAATGAAAAATCATGAACGTATCATTACATCAAAAAATAGGAGGAAAAAAAATGTTTTGAATAATCCAAAACATGGTGTGAATTTTATGTGTGATGTGAAATACTTAAAGCAAAAGTTATTTTATCTGTTTCCATGGAGAGGAAAAGAACTAAGAGGAATATCTGATAAAAGTATCTCAGTAAGCTCTGAGCTAAACACTAAAATCAGCATTCAACATGATCACAGTGACTGCAGGTCTACACAGGTCTGTTGTTTCCTACGTGAGGGTCAGCGTGCTAATATTTTCTAATTAGCCGTAAACATAAAGCACAGCTGAGGCTTATGGGAATGTCATTTGTTTTACCTATAAATCAAAGCATTGGATGATTTAACATTTTGAGTTTTTGTCACTACAGGAGCAGTTATGGGTTATCAGACTGAAAGTAAAACAATTAACAGCAATCTGAGACATTTGACTGAATTTTTACTATTTCCTGTACACTAATTAAATAATTATTTCAGCTTTAGTTTCAGGACATTAAAGCAATAAAACTTTTAATGTTAATAAATTGCCATGTGTCCCACATGTTCATGTAGAAATCCAGAACATTTCCAAAGATCCAGTGCAGGTCTGACAGTGAAGGATTCCACCTGGGGCGCAGCTTTCTCTGAAATGCTTAGACATTACAATACTGTGCCAACACTGTCACCAGCAGGGTGCAAAGGTTGTGCAATCACCTGTCTGTTCATTTCTCTGTTTGTCTATGACCAGTCCATCTCAAAAACTAATGACCAGCCTGGTGTGAATCATGTCATGCACCCAACAGAAAGAAAGCTATTGATTTTGGTGACTCTTCAGCCTTTCGTCTGGTGTGACAACTTCAGCTTCAACTTTGTGTTTCCTAATGAGTGCACCTCCTGGCCTGTTGCTCACACAAATACAGTATCTAAAGAAGAAGCCCACTGAGTTCAGTGAGCTTGCGACCTTTCCTCCAGCACTGCCATCTGGCCTCTTACATAAGGCCTCTGTCATCTATCAGCACAGTGTTTACTGTGAAGGCGACAGTAAACTGAGGAGATTATTAGCCCCCAGCAGAGGTCTGCAGCCTTTGGATTGATTTCTTGTTATGGGTAGATGTCACACCATCCCACACAGATATATACGCCTACAGATGGCCAGTTCTTTCATTCGCTGTCAGCAATAAATTCTCTTCCCAACTTATATGCCTGTTTCTCCTCATGGGTCTCAAGGATTTGTGTAAGAATGCTATTATATGGAAATTCAAAAAGGTACATGCTAAGTTAAGATAATAGGCATGGACAATCAACTTGCTGTAAGCAAACTTTTTCATGCATACAAACAAAGGTGGCTTTGAAAGAGATGAGCCAACCCTCTTTTTCTGTGTTTTCTCATAATTGCTACTATTATAGCTTCCTGCCAGACAGTTTATTTCCCTTTGTTGTTTATGGTTTTCCTAGAAGCAGACATTATCACCATATAAATCTCTGACACACATATTTACCTTTATAATTGCCATTAAAAGTTCTGTATGTAACAATCAGAAAATGCTTGTTAAAAGCGACACCTGTGGTCACTGAGTCACCTGCAGTCAGCTCTCACTCTGTAGGAAAGCTAGCATCAACCAAAACAGTGACGTGACACACCCCAGACTTACTGTGATTGACAAGCATTCAGCTGATAGTTTGCTTTTCAGTAAAGTTGCTTTTAAAATTGACAGCTAGCTAGTTAGCTTTGTCAGAGGCTGTCTGTCTAGCTTTAACTGAAAGGCTCAGCAATGTCATCAGTGATTTAAGGAGTAGAATATCATAAATAAGATGTGCTGATGCATCGAGTTGCCAGTCTGTGCTGGCAACTCGCCAGCCGGTCACTTGTTTGTGTTAGTTTAGCAGACTCCACTTCATAAAGCGGCATGAACCAAGAATAAACTAACAATATATGAGGATAAATAAGCATAAATAATAATGCTAAAATAACTACATCGTGATGTTAATTTGTAAAAAGTCTGATTTTAAGTTTTGTCAGGGCTGTCTGCAAGTCAACAAGCAAAGAGCTTTTAAAATTCTTGTTTCCTGAGTGGAGTTTGAATTGATCAGAGCTGTGTCAACATTGTAGCTATTAGTGCTGTAGCAGAACTGAAGAGAGCAAAGATACACAGGATGATCAAAACTGCCCTCAGCCCTTTAAACCTGTTACAGTCATCACAGAAAGTCTTAGAGATGTTCTGAATTTCTAAGTTATGTTACAATCTGTTAACAAATACATGTAAATTGTTACGTAGAGCCCCTTTAAATGGTAAAGACATAGTATGACTGAGATTTAATCTGAATACTAAAATGAAATATTTGAGAGTTTGGAATATGAGAGTCATATTCCAAACATGGGCCTCTGTTTTAATCATTCTAGTAATGGACACATTAAAGTAATACTGTCTTGAGTGAGGTCTGGTGTAGTAGTTTGGTGCATGTAGATAAATGTGTGTGTCCAGCAGAGTAACTCTTACTTGATGCAGGGAACGTCTCCTCTCAGGAACTCTCTGGGTCCGGCGCACTCAATATCATCAAGTGCAGTGCAGATAACCTGTGTCTGGTTCACCTCTTTTTGAGTCTGGCCACCCCACTACAGACAAAACTGTACGTTAATTTGGTACTGAGAGAACAACAACACAAGATGTGAGATAAGACTCTTCATAACGCACACTTACCCCGACACAACCATGGCCCATCTCCTGGAAGGCACTGTAGTTACCTGCATGATCCACAGGGTCCTGACAGAAGATGAACTCCTCCGGTCTTCACAATATATCGCATGTACAAAGAGACAGAGATTGGGCATTTAATAAACCACTGCTGTGAAAATGACCGATCGCCAACAACAGTCAGATTATCTCCTGTAGGAAGAAAACACACGCCGAACTTCATTCAGAAAATCCTACAATTTACACTCCCGTGTTATTCGCAACAGTGCAGTGAAAACAACAACAGTGAAAACACACTTTAAAGACTGCCTAACATTATGACCTTACAGTAAATTCGGCACACGAAACATTACCAGTGCTAGACTTTATTTCAAGTAAATAAAAAAATGACATTAGCACGAAGCAGTTCAATACGAAGAGGAAGTATAAATATAAACTTCTTGTAAATAGCCCTTTTGACTGACTTGTTATATCCTTAACGTTTCAAACGAAGTGTTACGGTTTTGAAGACAGTGCTTCTTTATATACTTGATTACATATGAACATTTAACAGATGTGCGACATGATTTTTTGACTCGCAACAGCAGCTGCTGCGCAGAGCTAACATGCTAACGCTAGCCTCCGCCCGGCACTCACAGGTAGCTGCACAGGACGACAGGTGACGGCGGTCTGTACTCGTAGGCCTCCGTATAATTGGTGTTTTCAGACGGTATTTCATATTTCACGGGGTCAGGAGGCTGCTCGGTGAACGGGAGAGCCGAGGCCGCCTGTCCGGGAGGAGGAGGAGAAGAAGGAGAAGAGGAGGAAGACGGAGGAGTCTCCGCTGTGGTGGAGTTCTGGGAGTGAATTCCCTCCAGACACTGTAACAGAATCACCGTCAGCAGCAGCAGCAGCTGCCCGCACAGCAGGATGTAACTCACTGAAATCATGGTCGCCCTCAAACTGCTTCACTCATCTTAAAAACACAAACATTCATGGCCAAACGGAGACGGAGCTAGCCGACTGCCAGCGTTTGTTTGGGTCGCGCGTGTATGACGTCAACAAAATGCGCCAGGAGTGAAGCAAATCAGCTGGTCAGTCTGAGGCAGCGGAGGGCAGTGACGTCATGATCTGTCTGATGATCTGCTTTTAGCCCTGTAAGTCATGTTTTTATGACAGGGTGGTCTGTTCAAATGTTGAAGGCTGAAGTGTTACTATATATCCTCCATCCAGCATTCAAGATCTTTAACATCATATGACAACGATGACAAAAAGCAGTCGTTGGCAATCCCATACTGAAATCTCTCTCCATGTAACTCATTTTGTCTAAATGGGCTGGTTCTGTCATTCTCATACACAAACACATTAGATCCAGGAACCAACAGTCTAGATACACACAGAAAAGGGAAAGCAGACAGACAGGAAACAGTTTTTATTATTGATCTGTCAGATATTTAGACTGCCAGTGCTTCACAGCTGTATTATACAGACATTACGTAATCTTCACCTTCCAGCTGCAAACATCTTCTGTAAGTAATGTTGATGCTATAAATTTCATCTATCGTAGTTTATCAATGAAAGCCAAACATGATAAAGTTGAATGCCCCTCTGACTGACACCATACAGAACTGTAACTAGAATAAAACCTAAGTGAGAGAAAACTCATAAATGGTCCCTCCCCCAATTACCCTGAGCCCTCCCAGTGGAATAAAGTTACCCTTTAAATCTGAGTCTCATAATGAAACTATTTGAACCTTAAACAGTGAACTCCATGCATGTTTGAAATTCTTCTTCTTTACAAATACACAAAACATTTTTCTTATATGACCAAATGATCAAATATTAACTGTCCTCTTCAGTGGACAGTCATGACAGCTGAGCTGGAGGATGCCAGAGGTGTGTTTGAGTTGTGGAGACACACACTAATACAGTCTCACAGAACAGGTGTGACATAAATCTTATCCACATGATTTTATTGTTGAGTCATTGTTATCATTATGCTGAGTGTTTGTCAAACGTGTTTGAAACTGAGCTGCTGATTCATCTTAATGCGGTGCTGTTGAACTGTACTGCATGAAATAGGTGTTTCTGAACAGAAAATAATAGAAACACCTCCCATTCAAATCCATAATTTCACTTTAAGAAGCTTCTTCAAAGAGCTAATAATTTTTTTGTCAAGTTGCATTGAGAGCCTTCAGAAAGCAGGTAAAGTCTGCAGAAAATAAAATGTTATTAAGACATTCACTGGAGTTCAGATTTAATCAGTTGACTCTGTAAGCACTTACTGATTTCCAGAGTAAAATAAAATTAAATAAAATGAGCAGAAAATATAACCTTTCAGCTATCAATAAATAAAATGTGAAAAATCCATCTAACTAAAAACAGAGGCTGTTTGTTTTAGTGTTGGGGCGCTTTGAGTCATGACGTCAGCAGTGATGATATTACAGCGTTTTTCATGATGACAAAAAACAAACTGCAGCTGAAGGCAAAGATGGCCACATATCATTGTCAAAAATACCTGCATGTATGTTAGTAGCTGAATGATAAATGACAGGAAATGAAACAATACAGCTGACCACAGTGGAGAGTTACCTGTCAGAGATTTCTGTTAACATATCGTTATCTGCTTGTTTGATGAGGAATTTACATTTCAAACATGTGGCACCGTACACCTGAAGACCGGCAATGTGATCCTTGTATCCTCCCGTCTGAATGTTGAACTGTTCTTGAGCGATACACTGAGCCCAAAATAAGTCATCAGTGATGGTTTCCTACATGAACTCAATATTTTTCAGATTATTTCGAATTACTTCTGTGTGTTTTTTTCTCTGTGCATTGTGCTCTAATGCCGTATATTTCTATGTAGCAGTCAGGACTGAGCAACATTTGAATCTGATGAGCATTTCATAATTTATTGGATCAGTCTGTCAGTCTTTGAAAAAAAAGACACAGTTTCATGGACAAATAACCTTTAAATGCAGAACAGCTGACATAAGCCATTTAGTTCAACTGATGTGTGGGGGGTTGTCTTCATACATTATTTCGAGTTATTTCTTTCCTTTACATATGCCTGTTCATATTGCATAATGCCAAACTTCATTCACAAATCGGTCTGTTTAATGTTTCTGGATTCAAATTGACAAGATGTAATGAATCTATAAGAGCTGTTTATTCTTTTATTTATTATTATTTATTTTAAAATCTAACAAGCATCTAATTTCAATAAAATCACATCTTGATGTTAGTCATAAACTAAGTTACATTGGTAATAAAATTCTCTTTGTACCACAGTGATTCAGTCTTAAGTCATTTAGGCAAGAAGATGCAGATGTAAGATTCATTTTGAGATAAGTTTAGTGTTTAGTGTCTCTCATGAGAGAGCAGCCTTACTAGTCAGTAGGTGGAGTGGGCAGACCACATGCAGGGACACTTTAAAGCAGCAGTCAGTACTGTCGCCCTCTTTGTGACTCGTCCTGACTGCAGTCAGTTTCAGTTTTGTCCACTGAGGCCTTCTTGTCTGTTTTGGGCTGCATTAGCAAATCAGAGGTGTGATATTTCAATCCACCACTGCCCAGCGGAGGAAAAGAGGTGGATAATGGAGAGGAAAGGTAGTCCGGACTGTGGATGCCTGGATAGGCTCTGAAATCCAGTCTGGACTGCAGTGGTGGGACGAGGTACTGGGCTGATGTAGCAGAGATGCTGGAGTAGGGATAAAACAGAAAGCCTCCAAAGTGTGAAAGGCTCACCAGGTCCTGTTAACAAGGACAAAAACTGTTATATACTCATACTATATACTAACATAATAGTGTAATGTAATACATGATAATACATTCAAATCACAGGGGATCTCACACACCGCTTATTTACAGGGCCCAGAATTCCATGCAGTGCCCCCGATACTGCACGTGGATATGAATTAAGCAGGTGCATTACTCAAATACTGTATTACATGCAATATGAAGTAATCGTGCTTTATTTTATGCTATTATTTCTTCAGCTCCATCCCATCTCAGAGGAAAAGGTTGGCCTGTCATACAATACAGTACATAAATACAACACGTTTTTAAAATTTAATTTATAGAATAGTTAACAGTGATTCCAAATGAGTTCCACATTGACTGATAATGTGTGATCAGCAACATTTAGATGCTGATCACACATTATTATCCATCAGTAATAATAATACTGCAATATTATACTATATAACAACCCCTAAAAACACACTGACAGGGTCCGTTCTCATGTATAATGAGTATATTAACTTTTTATAATTAAATACTTGTACTTAAACTTCTAAACTGTGTACTAAATGTGTTTTAATAAGAGTTTCACTGCTTCATTGGCCGTCAGTGTACCTGTACCAGAGCGTGCTGCTGCAGACTGATGGGGAGCCCTGGAGATCCTGCAGTCCTGATGGGTGCTGTCAGGCTCAGGCCACACAGCGCTGCTCTGTCCGCGGCGGCACAGCTGTTCCAGGTGTTTACCTGAGCAGGGTGGAGAAGACTGCTGGACACGCTCGACTCCCGCAGATGTCTGTTTAATTCCGCTGGATGTACAAAGCTGTGAGAAAAACTGCTGCATGATTTGCACAACTGCCTCTTCTCTGAGTCCTGCGGCTGACAGCAACCTACTCCATCAGTTGATGTGCTGCTGACGTGGTTTTGTCTGGGGTCCATTTCTCTCTGTGCTCCAGCTGAAGTCCCTACTGCCCTCTCTGTTGTGGAAATCTTTGGTTCATCTTTTGTTCCCTGCTGAAACTTGTGCACGTCTTCTGCAGGATCATCGTCACTGTCACTTCCAGGAGTATCTTAAAGATGAACAGTAGTAGAGTAGAGTTCATTTTGGGTAAAGACTGACAGACTGTAATGTATTGACAAAATGAGTGTTTTACATGTTAAAGTGGTGTCTAAAAAAACACTTTGTACCTGAAGATTTGGAGATCTCTGAGTACTGTGTTGAATCCATTTCAGGTTCAGATTTCACGTCAGTCATCTTAATCTCTTTAGATTTCTGTGATAAATGTTGTAGTTTCCTGACATAACAAAATAAAAGGAAAATAATTGACTGATAATAATTGCAATTTTGTTCGGAGGAAGAAAATCAACACAGGTGTATACAATATTATTAATATTTCATTATTCATAATTATTTTACAATCTCTCTGGGGGATATCAATCAGCTGATTCATCATCTTCTTAAAGCTTGTTGACTGGAGTGCTTATGTGTTTATGGTTGAAACTGTTTGATTTAGCATTTTTTTTGCCTGCAAATGTAACTTTGGTGATGGTTGGATAGAAAAGGATTAAGCTTCTGTCATCAGAACAATCAGAGTGAAAATACCCTCAGTGTTTCTGTTTTATCGTTCTGTGGATTCACCTAAATAAAAGTTTGTGTTGGCCAGATATATGTGCATAGTTTACAATGAATAAATTGACAGCAAATTATTTGGGAACTACTTTGATAGACAACGAATTGTTATGACATCTATCATAGAATGAAATTCTTATCCACTGTGTGGGTTTGTTTTCAATCTTTGTGTTTAGACATTCAAGATACTACATTTTTTTTCTGTACTATGGCACAACACAATTATTTCTTCTGTAGTATTATTATTATTATTATTATTATTATTATTATTATTATTATTATTATTGTTATTGTTATTGTTATTGTTATTGTTATTGTTATTGTTATTATTTTTGTTGTTATTATATTAGTTAACATGTTTCTAAAACAATATCACATTGTTATATTAAATGGTTAAATGTTATTGTTTCATTTTTTTCTGATACTGTGCTGGTGTGTTACATACCATCCATTTGAAGCTGTATGATTTATTGCAGTATATAATGTAATGGGTTATGAAAGGGTGGAAGAAATGGAAGATTACTCACAGAATGTGAAGTAATAGGACAATGAAATGTAGAGAAAGTTAAAGAGTAGCTGATTTCTTCCTTATGCAGCTATATGTAATGGCTGCATGCAAAAGCAGTGCACAGGCATGTTGCATGGCTCATTTAAAGTGGTGCTATAAATTGAATTGAACATGTGTAGTTGTATATCGAATGATAAGCCTCTGTCTTTTAGGTGTTGTGTTTCAGAGGTAGATTAATACAATGCAATGGATTTTGCTGTGTTAGTGCTGATTTACATCAGCAGGGTGGCGTATGTTGGACCAACCAAAATAAACTACAGATGAACAAACGTGTCACGCAGTGCAACAGTGTGGCTCAGTGATGAGTTTCTAATCATTTCTGGGCAACAATGAAGCAAGAAGATTTATGAGACTCTAGCTGCAAATCACCTGACTTATTTTGTGATTGTGTATATAGAGGCAGACAATGTGTATGTTTTTAGTGATAGCAATGCGTCATCACTAGTGCAAGTGATAGTAGCAAAGAATTTAAGAAATGTCTCTCTACAGACAGGAAAATGCTTATGAAAAATATGAGATATTTCACAGGATCTGCTAAGAATCAAACCTAGTAAAGATATTATGATTGCAAATGCAGATAAAACCAAAAACCGAACAGGCAGAAGTAGCGCATTGCTCAGGCAAAGATCAAACAAAGGCAGATAGTGTATTACTATAAAGCCAAATGATGTGTCCCTGCAGTGTTCAATTGCTCTGCACCGTCTTACAGATACCCATGCACCAAGAATTAGTCAGCATTCCCTAATAAAGGCGTCATGTAATGGTAGCAGAAACGCTGTGTACCTATGTTTCCGAGTGGTACGCCTCCTCAGTAGCTTCTGTTTATTACTATGAATTTTACTAAAAAAACCAAAGGGAGATAAACACACGGTGTTGTGTTACATGATATATCTGAATGTTTCATGACCCTTATGCTTCTTAATCAGTTAATCCAATGACCGACATATAAATACAACAGTCTTTTGTAAGACTGTATGTATGAAGGCTGTGAAATCTAAGCTAATATAGCAGATTTTCTGTTGCCGCTTCAATTTGTCGACCACTGACATTTAGATGCAGAAGAACAGAGGCAATTGAGCTTAGTAGAGGAAAATGAACATCTACAGCACCATCTGAAAAAGGCTGCAATTTGGTGACTCACATACTTCATGTCGATATCCCTCATTTAACTATGTGAATTCAGCTGGGCCATGGCAACAAGTGCCTGAGTCACCAGTGTGAGGCCAATAACCTTTAGACAAAAGCTGGTGCATTCACCGAGGGTATTAAAATGTAGCACTTTTTGTCGTATAGATGTGTTTTCATCTCCACACTTCTTTAATATATTAGTTTAAAGATGTTAATAAATGAATCTGGCTGAGAAATAAAGAAAGGCAGCTCTGGTTGGACTGTGCCATGTGACTTTTATTCTCCTCTCCAGCTCTGCAGTGAACATGTAGATGTTTTGGGAGAATAAAAAAACATAGGTGGAGGCTGGAGCTCTCCCTCCTTGATCTTAAGACATGCTTAAGATCGTGTGGGATGAATTCTGCTATTGCCAAGGCTGACTCTAAAATTTCCGTCTGCTTAATTTGGTTACATATTTCACTGACTTTCTTCTTCTGCAGTGTGATATAGTTCATATATGACAACACACTCTCGGCAGAAACGGTAAGATTGCCTTCAGGCTGCTGTGTTGGGTTGCAAACAAGCATTTACTCAGTGTTTCATAACTGCAAATGCAACATATTACATCACCCAGCGCTCACTGTCCTGCATGTTACCCATCCCCTAATGATTCTAAAAATGAATTAGCCAAACCACTAACATCAAGAACACTGACATCATGAATAAAATTTGGCAATATGAACTTAGACTCTTAGAAAACATAATTTCTAATAATAGTATAATAGATACCTGAGGCAACAAGGTGGTGAAAAATATGTGTGCATGTTGGTGCGCTTCTTATTGCTTGGATTTGAGTGCCTCAGCATGTGCATGTATGTGTGAGAGGGGAAAAAGTGATCAAAAGGAAAGATAGACAATAGCACTAAATGCAGGAATAAAAAATGAGTGCAAGTGTAAAAGGCGCTATAGCAGGTCTACATGTCATCATCCACCACTTCAGCACCTCAAATAAAGGAGGTGCCAACTAGTCCTACCTTAAATTATGGAGCTACAACATACTAGAAGAGAGTGGATTTTGAAACAGCAGAGTCACAAACCTTGTGGTCGACTCTCCCTGCTCCTTCCTGAAGGTGACAGATGAGAAGAAGAAAAAACGATATATTAGGAAGCAGCTTTTTTATGACACGTCACTGTACTTAGAGTACAATATGTGTTTGCATGTTTTAGCCTGCGTTGTACAAAAAGACACAAGTCACATACCAGAAATTAGAATATATTTCTCCCATTAGCCTCCATTTGTTTTTGCACAACATAAAAATCATTGAGCACTCTCCTGTTTAACTTGTTTAAGTTGTGTGGCAGCGACATCCAGTCTGCATTAGGTTTCGCAAGAGTACAGATTAGTACAGTATGCAGTTTAAATCAGTCCTCTCCTTAACTACATTGCCATTTAATGATAATGTAAGATTGGATGCTTTTAAATTACAAGAGTTTGATTTTATATTTAAATATATATTTGTATTTTTTAAGGCTAAAACATGCAAAGACAGCAGTGTGATCCTCTAAATCAGCATAATAGGATTTTTTGCATTAAAGTAATCAGTGACTGTTGCAGAAGATTTGAGGGTAGTAACAGACAAATCAATAATGGGCATTCACAGGGAAATGGACCTTAACAAATAGCAGGCTCACTACAAACATGCAGGTCGATGCAGACTGTCCAGGCAAACTAAAAGCACTTGCAACAAGAGAAAGTAATGAGGATGTATTGGGTGACAGACAGCAGTGTCTTTGTTATCTGAGTGTGTTCTGTATGTAAAGATGATTTTGACTGCATAAGTGTGCACCATATTCCAATGGCTATGAGAGCTCAATGCACAGCAACTTAAGAAAACAAGTGAATTAAGAAAGCATCTTCATCAATCTGACAACACATCAACAGCATTTTGAAAATGTCCAGGAAACAGAAGGGCTAAAAAGTTCTGAACACGGCTCTGACACACTTGTTGTTGCCATAATTTATGATTCATGAAATTACCAAAGTCTTATCCATGTATCATTCACCGGTATGTTTTGAATTTCAAACTTGTGCTTCTTCGGCTGCTCTGTGCATGTAATGAAAAGTGAGCTGCTCAAGTTCAATTTGTAACTCCCTCAAACGTGACGTCAAAGCTGAGGTTTTCTCATGAGCTTTACAATGCTTGGCCTGTGGGCTTTAGCTTAGACTGCTTCATGTTTATTAATACATATATGGTTATCATGCAGGCTGAAAAGTCACTGAAGTCACACGGATAAATAGAATTCCACTTTCTTGCTTTCTGTCCTGTGAAGTGCGTGCTAAGATCATTTTCAGTGGATGCACAGCGTAGAGCAGTAGGAGATGTCACTAATCCAAAACATACACAAACGTAAATGGATGATGCACAAATCAGACTTTGATAATTTCATGAGTCACAGAAAACCCACAGCAAGTGTGTCCAAGTTGTGCTCTCTAAACGCTGGTGTTGTTTTGTGTATTTGCAGTAAGTTTTCTAAATGCTGTGCATGTTTTCAGACTGATGAACGTCTTTTTGGTTACTCTATTGGCATATTGTTTCTTAAAATGCTGCGTGTTGGACTCTATACTATAAAGGTATATAAATGTTTTATTTTTAATATTTCCAGGCTCCATAGTCAGGTTTCTGAGTGATGTCAACATGACATGCACACACACTGAGGGGCTGAAAATAAACCAGAATGAGCGTTTCATTGGGAGATCAATTATAAAAAGTTTTTTTGTGCCATAAATGGTACCAATGACTTAACTTATTTAGTTACGTATTAGTAACAGTCATAACTATCATTTAGAAACTTCTCAGAGGCATGAATTTGTTACTTTTTCATGGTAACTTTATGTGAGTCAGGCTCCTGATGGTTAGGGACACATATTTATTTTTTTACAAGCCACAAGATCTTTACTTTATACAGTCTGAATTTATGTCTTTACCAGTACTAGCTGCCATTTCTGAGTTCCATGTTTGCTAGCCGGAGCTGACAGGTGTGCATCAGTAAATAGTAAATATGATGTAAGTAATGAAACTGACTGACTTTGAAAGTAAATTTAATGCTTTGTAGAGGGTTGCTTTATAGCCATAGAATAAAAATATCCATAAGCTATCATGACAAAACAATGAGTCTTCTGTCCCCCTTGCACATATGTAATTGTTTGCAAATGGGAAACTGTCTAAAGTGATTTATACTGTATCTTTATGTATAGATACACCAGCTGCCAAGGTGACTGACAGACTGAATTATATTCACTGCACCTCCAAATTACATCAGTGCTCAGTAGCCCCACAATGTAAGGACTGAAATGTCTCAAACTCAAAAAAGCTTGATTGGCTCATTAAGGCCACAATTACTGTCATAAATATACATCAAAGGGGGCGAAAGCTAAAATTGCTGCCTCGGTTCCTCAAAGTGACAGCAATGAAAGTCCCTGGACTACTGAGCATGGCTGAGTCGGTGTGAATGCTGCAGAGGGATGCTCATTTCATAGCTGCAAACATTAAGGGCTTGTCAAGAGATGTCTTAGAAGTCAGCGTTACTTTGTTAATTCAAGCTAGCTGGGATTAACAGAGCCTGGAAATGATCAGTGTTTTTGATGACTGTGAACCAATTTCTCGTAAGAAACAGGAAATTATATAAATCAATGCACTTATATTTTCAATAAAAAGAGCAAAGGAGATACATTAAACAATACGAAAGGGCAAAAAGGAAGTGGAAAGGCTCAATCATTTAACAACAACTTAAAATGTATATAACTGAAGTTTAGGAAGAGGTGACTAGAGTGGCACAGACACCAAATACAGACACCAGCTGCCATAGTTGTACCTACTTTGTAGGGCTGCAGGTATGCAACGCCTTCAAGTGAGGCTTCCAGGTAGCAATGGAAACCGAGTTCTCATCAGCCGCATAACTACGCCAAACACACTGCATGCAGAATACACAAAACCAGGAAGAAGAAAAAGGTACAAAGAAGACACCCCCCCACCCACAAAAAAAGATAAATGGAAAGGGTAATAAAAAAAATAAAAAAAAAACAAGCCAGAGGAGAGAGTCAGAAGGAAGAGGAAAAAGAGGATGAGGAAAAGGAAACAAATTTAAAAAGCTGATTAGTGAAACCAAAAAACAGGTGTGTCACACGTCTGTGGTTGGGCGGAGGTCAGGCATGGATACATGCCTGTGGGAAGGGAGGAGGCTCTCATAGTGTCGCCATGTGGCGTCCAGGTAGGGCCTGGTGCTGTCGGTGGAGTAATAACGCCACGCAGCCTGGTACGACATGGGGACGGACAGGATGAAGAGGAGGAGGAGGAGACAAGAGGAGGTGGAGGTCAGGAAAGGGGGAGATGGGAACATAAGATGGGAAAGGACGGTCGGAGAGGGGAGCCAAAAGGATGAAAATGGAGAGGCATGTGGGACGAAATTAGGTGAGAGAGCAGAGGGAGAGAAGGAAGCGTATGGAGAAATATATGAGGACAACGTGAGGTTGGCGCCACTAAAAATCAGGATGAAACAGAGACATGTGTGAGGATCAGGCTGGAAAAGAAGGAAATGTGTGAAGCAGACAAGAGGAGAATGGCAAGAATATCTTTGCCAAACTGGTGTTTGTGGGCTTGAAACCAGGAGAGTCTGGGAGGGGCAAAAAACTCCCTGAGTTTAGGGAGTTTACTGCAAAGTGGCGATGAGGGGGCACAGGGCTGGACAGAGTGAGGCTACATGCTATGTGCTTTTTATTGGGTAGTTTCAGGGTTTGGTAGAGTCCATGGAGGAAAAAGAGAAACTGGAGAATGATAAAATCATTTAAAAACATGTCATATTGAACAGTCACTCAGTTTAGTTAGACACTCTGATATACTGCTTTTGAAAAAGAGCAACAATTCAGAATAATAAAGTTTTTATTTTCCAGCCCATTCACAGAAATATGTCAGAGGAACAGAAAGAAAGAGGGGCCGTCTGCTTTACCTGGATGAGGTAGGCGGCTGGGTTTCTCCTTTTCTCAAAGTGCTTCTGCCTGTGCTGCTCCTGGACCTTCAGGGCAAAGCCTGAGCCCAGAATACCCTGGTATGATATTAATCAGAATGAATACTGGATGCACGTGTACGCCAAAGATATATTACAGTAGGTATCACTGAGCAGCTGAGTAAGACACCAATGAGAACATCCACTATGGCTGCATGAAAGGTTACACAGCAAACACAGAAAAGCCGTGTAATGTGCTCATTTCTGTAGAAGGAAGACTTTTCAAATGTTACATGAGAAGATTGCTACAGATATGAAAACAGTTTTGCTGAAATGTCCGTGGTGTTGAGATGCACTGTGAGTTTGAATATGATGAACTTTCTGGGTGTGCTGATCTTTATGGGTGCAGCCGATTGCTGTTGACCAAGGCTTGAACCTAAAGATGTATTGTGTTGGCGGGAATATGTGACATCCTGCAGGTACATATACATTGTCAGAACACCGCTAAATAGAGCCACTACAAGTCAAAAAGGCCAAAACACACTTTTAATTAAAGTAAGAATTATACTAATTTAATCACTTCTGTCTTCATATAATGTCCTTTCAAATAGAACACAGAAGAAAAAGTAAATGTCAGATATTACTTTGTTAAAGTAAATATTCCCCTGAATCTCTCAGGTCTACAATCTAATACTAGACAGAAATGACACTGCTCTTGCAAGGCAGATAACTGACCTGCCAGTAAGACTGTAAAGAGAAAGGAGTGACTTACTGCTGGCAAGGCAAAGAAGGAGATGCCCAGGAGGGCAAACCCTGCGGACAGCATCCGTCCTGTCCACGTCTTTGGTGTCTTGTCTCCATAGCCAATGGTTGTCAGGGTGATCTGTGAAAACAAATTACTCATTATCCAGTCCTGCATCATATTGAGACTCTGACAGTTTCTACAACATTTCTGTCTGTAACATATGACACCAACCACTGTAAGCCTAAACAAAAGGTCTTTTTGGTGCCATTTTCTATTTAAATACACTTCATTGCGGCTTTGCAAGCTGTAATATAAGTTCAGTAAATAATCTATCAGTGTTGTATAGATCTATTATTACGCATTAACAAGAGCAGCATCTGAAACACAACTCTTTTTACAAGTCTTGTAGTTTTTGTTTGAGTTTTTTTGTTTTACCTTGCTATTAATAGCTTCTATAAAGCATTATAAAATGACTCAGTACTAACAAGAAAGCCATGAATTAGAGCTTATAAAGCTATCTAAAAAAGTACCCTATGAAAAGGTTGAAAAGACTAAATTCTGTGTGTTGCTGCACTGTGGAAGTCATGGCAGATATTTAAAAAATCTCTATACCCAGAACAGAAACTCACGAAATGTCCTTGGGGTAAATGTGAAAAAAGTTTTTTTTTTGGTTTTTTTTCATGATTTGGTCCTTTTAAGCAAAAATAAACAGAGGCACACTTGAATCAAAGTGCATCTGCTGGTTACACAGCATGCATCTAAGTGCGCTGAACTTGATGTGTCACTGATGTGACCAAATGATTTATGATTGGTCCAACTAACTGAATATTTTCCACTGATTACTTATGTTAAATGTCTTTTGGTGTGCAGAACTGTATTATATTTGCAAGTTTTTTTCTTTTGCATACTGCTGGATTTATCGCACAGAGGCATGATTTGAAATGATGCCTTCAGGCAGTGCAATCACATCTGAGTGATTAGACCTGTGTGGATGCTTTATAGCAGCAAATCTCTCTGGCCTTGGCTCTAAGTACACTGAAGACAGCCTGTGGCAGGAGTGGAAGGATAGTGTGTGTGTTCTTGTTGTCTTCTATATGTGAGGACCTACATAAGTCTCCAAGGATGATTAGTAAAAACACACTGAGAGGCCATTTTAACAATATCACCTTCAACTGAATGCATTGAAATGTCTTGATAAAAGAAGGAGCCAAAACATGATGTTTTAATAAAAGAGGAAAGAGAGCTAATTATGATAATGAATTGTAGTGATGGTACTTAGCACATCAATATGTGACCGCTGAATGGAGCTATTTACATGTGTTCAGCTCAAGTCTGAAAAGGAGAATTTAATGCAGTGTGTTCACTGTTTAATGGCAGGAGCAAAGAAACGTAGCTGAGAACTGGACCTGGCACTCCACCAAAGCTCTGTTTGCCTTCAGTACTCAGTTTGTCTGTTTTATCTGCTGCTCTGTCCACACATATATGCATCTATTTCTCCCACTGTGTTGGCAGCATTACTTCTCTGGATTATCCTTCATTCATGCTCTGATTGCCTTGCATGACAAAGGTGACTGCAGCCATTTGGCTCTGCAACATTATGATTTTTCAAACCGCTATGAAAATTGTGGTTAATGGAGCTGTGCAGGGCTGATGTTTATGGAGGAGCTGTCAGTGCTGAGACACAATTACAAAATGGAGCAGGAGAAAATATTAGCAAACACACCAGTTTTAAGCATTCAGCACAGTGCCCATTTATGTGAATGGGTAACAGTTTAACTTTGAGCTCTCGTGTTGCTCAAAAAA